>CM057146.1:4735360-5165000 GCA_029964075.1 Patiria pectinifera
AACGGGGACAAAATTCAACATTTTCCAAATTTTTTTTGCCTATACTATCGTTTTTGAGAAAAATGAGCTCCAGCTCTAGATGACAACCCAATGATAAAAACTCAGAGCTGGGTAACTCCAGCTAGGCTACACGCTACAAAACAAACATGCATTGCAACAGCTTAATCCATGAATATAAGCCGTGAAAAAAAATGAAATACTTACCATTACCTTGAGCCGTAGCTCTGGTAAATGTTAGATGTCACTTTACGAGTTGGAAACGCACACTGATTTGGTCAAATTCACACGAAATGGCGACAAACATTCGTTCAGTTTTTGGCGTTGGAAAATGTGCAAGCCAAGGGTTAGTCTGGTTCCCCGACCTGACAATTTCCCCCGACGTCTACACGTCTAAATTGTAGGTCAGGCAGCCTCCGTGGCTAAAAATAAACATGACGACATTGACGGCCCTTTCTCAAAGCTCGACTTCGTTTCCGAATTCGCTTTATCACATAAAGCTTTTAATGTTCCGATAATTTTTTTAAAAATAAATCACTTGCTTCATATATCATACAGTTATGATATACAGTTTAATACTTCTGTAAAAAAACATTGACTAATTTTAACCTGGAATCTTCAAAGTTGGACACCCAAACAGCACTGTTAGCAGGCGGAGCCGAATTGAGACTACGCCGCGTTTTGGAAAATGCCGGTAACGGTCGTCAAATTCAAACTAGTGCATGACGCAGCAAAAAGTAATTCGCCCCTCGTATACGATCCGAGTGCAAAATCGTCGTTGAATTTCAAGTTTTCTAAATAAAAGTAATGGATATTAATTATCAACTAGTTTTTAAAAGTTTTTAATAAGCAATTAGCAGTTAATAAAACCTATATTATACTCGGAAATACTCGGACACTATCGGATTGTCGACGAAATGAATTCGGCAAACTTCGGACAGTTTCGGAAAAAGGAGGAATTCCTCCCGTTTTAGTCACGTGATGTAAATTGTAATACATTGTATTACCGGAGGCTACCTGACCTAAGATTCATCAGGAATAGTCGGAATCTTTTGGTCTGGGAACCAGACTAGCCAAGGGTAGACCCTTTCATTCCAATATTGGTAGGTGGTTTGATCCTACTTTGTCAAAACGCGTTCATCCCATTATGACAAATAGTCTCAAAAATAAAATTCAAAGTGTATTTTTGTATTAGGTAACACTTTGTCAATGTTTGTGTATCATCTGGTTTCATTGAAGAGTCAAAATTATACTGTTTACGAGTCATCAACAATACACTTAACCCTCCGTTATAGTGGTACGACCCACTGGGAAAACCAAGGCATGTTTGGGGATTCCCCGAATGAGAAATCGGCACTGCAGCAACCTCGTCCCCAGTGTGTCGAGCAGTACGCCCCCACCACTACCTGCTCTCTCTTTACTATTGGAAACGCGGTTGGAAATAAAGTACACACTGGGGATGAGGGTTGGCACTGCAGTGTTTGTTATTTGGTCGACAGAGGGCGCGATTAATTGAATAAGGTCGATTTTGTTCAATGTGATAAGCTCGAAACTTTGTGATATGATTAAGTTGTTCAAATATCAGCCAACTCCACTGCTACCACCTACACATGAAACTAAAAAATCATTTTGAGGGATAAGCAAATTAAAAAAAAAGCAACAAAAAGAAACAACTTTCAATCCTGCAAACATGAATGCTTAGTTCAGTTTATGGTTCTCTTCTTCAGGTAGTAAAGATGTAGCGCTTTGTTATACTGCAAACCCCACCAAACTATGAAAAATAAATGAGGCCTATATACCGTACCCCCCCCCCCCCCCGACAAAACGGATGATAAATACAGATTTTGTTTGAAATTACAAAAACACAAGCTTTGAATTGTGAAGCTAAGTTCAATTTATTAATTTCATCCAGCTACTGACTTCAAATGTCAAAAAAAAAAATTCTGTTTAAAAATGAGAGAAAAAAAATATCAACAATAACAGCCTAGCGCTCACAAATAACAAGCAAACACAACAAATTATTTTACGGTATTGTGTAAGGGGAACATGGTACTTTATAAAAAAAATAGAAAAGACAAATTCCCAGTGAAAACATTCCCAGATACTAGATGACCTATCATACAAGTCAAAAAAGCTTAAAACCTTTTTCAAAAGTAACTGCAATGTCCCATGCCAAAACCTGAAAAAAGTTCAACCGAAAAGCAAAATAAACAGAAAGTTTTCCTTCAGATGCATAGGCTCAATTGGACAAGGATTTTACCCCCCAATTCATCCAATTTTGTTTAAAAACAAATTCAAAAGCATAGCCTGTTTCTAGAAACCCTGCAGATTACGACAAATATTGTGCACAGATATGAGGACAATGCACACTACGAACTGTCCAAGACAAAAACAGTTGATGACATGGAGTCCAACAAGGACAAACAAGTGAAATATTTTGACATCTGCTAAATTAAAAACATTCTAACACAGACAGTTTTAAAAGACAGCAATCCAATTGTGTGCCATTCGCTAAAGCAAAAGCATACTTAAAGGACATCGGCCGTGGATGGTACTTGGAGTGATTTATGATTTACACTTTTATACATTAACTGAAATCCAAACCAATACACACATTTTTTATATTTGGGCTTTTACATGGGTGGGAATCGAACCCAGGACCTTCTGCTCCCCAGTGCCGCCATCTTGCCCATCAAGCAAACAAACTTGCGGTTTTAACAGTGAAGGGAAAAAACCAATATTAACACTTAAATCTACCCACTCAAAATATTCTATCACAAGTCACCGACGGCAGATTATGCAAATTAAGGACCACACTCGACTCTCGTTAATACAAACTAAGCAGGATCTGGCCATAATGTTTACTATATCAGATTTTTTTTTTTAAGCGAAGCATTGGTCCCATTCATTTTGCATATAAATGCACAGTTGAGACTATTAAAGGTTGTTATGTGCACTGTAACCTGAATTTGTATTAACAGAGTTTGTATCAGAGTCAACTATACATAAATTACTGACATGAATTTTTCATCAGAGTGTTTTATTGACAAGTTCTAATTTATCAATAAGCATTTTTGTTTTTGCACAATGTAACAACATGTACTCTCTACTGCATCTTCACGCTTAATCAAACCACTCCGAATTGCCAAAATCTAACACCGTTTGTTTTTCATGATTCCAATGGATTCACAACTGTATGGCCACAACCACCGCAACTTTTTGTAGAATTGTGTCTCCAGCTGATTGATGTACAGATGCTGCGATGTTGCATTGCTGTGGCGTTAGATTTTGGCAGAGTTCCTGATATAAAAACTGAGTAAAGGAGTGTTTTTTTTAAAAACCCATCTAATGAGCTCCGCACAGTGGTATTTTCACCAATTACAACTGTGATTAATATCCGATAAGCGTGCACACAATTCCGATACGAGTGCAAAAAAGTCTGACACACGTGCACGCGCATCTGGCGTGTGGAGTTGGAACGTGCAATGCGACACTGCAGAGGCACACGTGCTGTTGCCCACAAGCATATTCCTGAAGGATCAGTACATTGGCGACATACCTACAAATACAGAGAAAACAATGCCTGGCCTATTTCAGATCAGTCCGCAAATTTTTTTTAATCTGAACAAAACAGAGACACTCGCGGGGACAAAAAACAGTTTTCTGTGAAATACTATTATTTGTGAGTCTAGGAAAATGCAAATTGAAGTGGTCTATGTTCGAAGATAATATTTACACAGTCAAAGAGAGTTAAATCACACATAACACCGGACTTTTTCAACCTAGACAATTTTTTCCAACAAAAATGGATATTTTTTTTTTATAGTCAAGTCAACTTTTGTACTGTATTAAAGTGCATTCTAAGTTAGTGAAGAAATTAATAAATGTACACGAGACAGCTAAAAATTGGTTCTGTTTGTTCCAAGCAGATTGTGTCCCTACTTTCACAATCAGTAGCCTGTAGAATTTGCTAATTGAGTTTAATGTTATCGAGTATCAGTTGCTTTAGAAAATGCAAGAATTTTGTATTTATAAGTTTTCATGGCATAATTGGGTGAAATTATGATGACTTGTGGATGGAGGGACGCTAATAGAACGCCTCCTCTCTAGAAATCTCGGCGGTGGTAGGCGCCGGGGTCGAAGAAGGAGGTCACGACGACGCGGTTGGCGAATTTGCGACCGGAGAGACCCTGCTGGGCGGCTTGGGATTCCATTAGGTTGCTGAACTCCACAAAAATCTAACGATAAATCGAAAGTGGGAAAATTAATGGAAGATCAAGGATTTTTCAAAGGGGATGGGGGTGGATTTGAGTTCTTTTTTTGGGGGTGGGGGGAGGAGGGATAGGGTGGTTGAGGTGTAAAAGTCAGCACAGAGATCAAAGGCCTTAAAGGTAGAGTATATCATTTGTCATTTGCGCATTTTTGTTCCCGTACGAGGCAACAAAAGTGCTCAAAATCTTAAGACGGGTGCTTAACAACTAACCTGATGAACTTAGCTTTCTGAATGCTGAATATTCCGAGAAGACAATATTCTAGGATCTCGATTTCAAATCAACAGTTGCCGAGTCCTGTTTGGAATTGCGCCCGAAATCAGCATCCAGGACATGTTCTAATTCAGCCGATTGCAGCTACGCAATGTCACACACAAAATGAACAAATAATAGCAACTGCGGGCGCATGTGCGTCGTGTCAACGCTTGCGCGCACCTATGCACGGGTTCGCCGAATTACAAACCAACTACTAATGGAAATTTTTAAAAATGCGTCACTTGACGCATCTTTGGAAATGGCCTTCTTTTATTGTTTTCTTCAAAATGACAGCAAGCCAGAAAGAATAGTTTCACAGGGAGTTTAGTGCCATTGCAATCTTTAAACCAAGTAAGTTTTTTCAACAATAATTTTGTCAGTTACTTTTTGGATAGCTGCAAATGATCTACTCGACCTTTAAGCAAGGAACCCGCATTTAATAATAATAATAATAATAATATCGGAGTCTTATATAGCGCACGTATCTACCAACAATTAGGTACTCAGGGCGCTGGAAATTATGTCTATAATTAAAGAAAGGCAAAAAAAGTTTATGAGAAATATGAGACCCTTTATGTAGCACCTTATAAGGATTTACAAGGTACTGCGGCGCATACTGCAGCCACTGCCAAAAACACCGGGGCAAACCCCTTCTCTCGGAGATAAGTATTACTGGGTTCTTTAACGTGCATTACACAACACGGGACCTACAGCTTTACGTCCCATCCGAAGGACGAAGCAATAATGGTAAAGTGCCTTGCTCAAGAGCACAGGCACCATGTTCCCATGGTCAGGATTCGAACCCATGTACCCGCGGCACACGAGTCGAACGAGTCAAACACCGTGACCATTGGACCACAGCACCCCAACATTTGCAATTTTGTATGATAATATTTTAAAAAGGTAATCTGAAACTCCAGTAATGTGCATATATTGGTCACATGGAAAGGGGAAAGGGGTGATAAAATGTGCCGCTGGTTTGTTATTCGTTACCTTTCCGCATCCAGGGACGTCAAGGCCTTCGATGGGTCTGGGTATCTCAATACTGCGCACGTTGCCATACTTGCCGCACTCATCGCGTACGTCATCAACAATATCTGCAAAGACAAGCAAGTAACATGTATAAGAATTCACAAGACACCCATGATACATGTCTAAGGCTGTGTCAAAAATGGACTTCCAGATCTACAGCTATGTCTATTGTCAGCTGGTTTTCATGTTGCTGTAATGCGTGAAGACCTAGACGATAGCTCTAGAAAAGAGATTAGAAACCATTCAGTATCATTTCTTTGAATGCAGCCGTGACCATGTTCATCAGACACAGGACCTCAGTCTGTTGACTCTTTTATTAGTCACAGGTCAATCTGTGACCTTTGAACTTAAAGGAGACATGCAGTGGAAATTCAGGTCATCATGTTTTCATGCACTTTACTGTGAGTTGCAACAATACATACAAGATCTTAAATTAATACTTGTTTTCATTGGAAGTGACAAGAAAGTGGTAATTTTTCAATTATTAACAAATCCTTTTATCAATACATGCAAGAGGGCGCATTTTTGCTTTTGTCACACAAGGTACTCCTTGTCAAAAGTGCATATGAACAGAACAAAAATTAGCCCTTCAAAATTACCCACAATTTTTTTTTTAAAGAAGTATTGGCCACTACTATTTTCCAAACAAGCTGTTTAACCATCTCCAAGAAAATGAAGAAAAGTTTGATTTCTGTTTGAACACAAAGCCTATGGAGACACTCTGTACTACCTTGAATGACATCACCCTTTGGCTCATGAATATGGAAATTTTCATTAAGATAAAAACTAAAATGTTGAAATTTCTCCCGTTTACTGCTACAAAGGAGGTGGAAAGTCAAAGTTACATGCCAAGAAAGGTGTTTTAAATGTATTTTAGTCATAAAAGTCCTATTGCATGTTTCCTTTAAATGACAAATCTTCATATTCATCATCATCCCTGAGATCGTCAGCTGTGACCATGTTCATCAGACACAGGATCTCATTCTGTTGACGCTTTATGGGTCATGGGTCAATCTGTGACCTCTGACCTTTAACGACCTACCTTCATATTCATCGTCATCCTTGAGATCGTCAGCTGTGACCATGTTCATCAGACACAGGATCTCCGTCTGTGGGCCAGCGGTGCCTGGCAGATTCAAACCGGGGATATTGAGCTGTACTGTCTGGGCAGCCTGTGCATACACAAAGGGAAATTATACTCCTTAAATACACTCCAAATTAGGAATTTAGATTTCTGAAGTCTAGGCTGCTGCTCGTGGTGCAATGGATGCCATGCTCAAGTAAAATCTATCACGAGCCAATATGGCCCATCAGGCCAGCGTTTATCTCCGGTTTCAGAGGCATGAAACATCAGAGAATGTTTCTGTTTTCCCTGGATGGGATGCCAGTCCATCGCAGGTTACTCCCCTGCTAATGCTGGTACCCATTTATACTCCTGGGTGAAGAGAGGCAAGTTGGGGTCAAGTGGCTCGCCCAAGGACACAATATATGACCAAGCAGCTGGACTCGAACCCCTGACCCTCTGATCATGAGTCATGAACCCTAACCACTAGGCCACAGCGTGCACATCTATCCACTCAATGATGAAATGAGCCAGCGTGTTGATTTTGAACAACCACGCACAAGCCACTTTGCATTGTTCATGCTGTTAAAAAATCTCCCAAGTTTATAGTTGTGACTAAATGCTCATTTTGCAGAAGCAGATAAGCTTTAATGAGGACACTGGAAGGGCCACACAGGGCTGAGAATGGGGAAACTGAAAAATCCACGAAATAAATAATCGACAGAGGGTAAGGTGACTGCCCGGAGCAACCTAGGGTCTATAGTATATGTTCGTATTTGACTAAAGGCAACCCTTAAAATAATCCTGACAAATCTCACCCCTGCACACAATTAAATATTAAATAAAGAAATATATGTTCAATTCGGGCGATTCACAATGCAGTGCGCCACCAAGAGTTTGCCACGGAGAGTTCATTTTTCCCAGTGCATTGTGGGAGATGGTCGACAAATTCGCAGCGCGGGACATTTGAAATTGTTAGTTTTTCCGGTCAGTAGTTTCGTAAGCGTATGATTCGAGTATCTGTTTGCCCTTTTGTTTTCTTTTTATCAATATGGTGTTTTTTTGTAAGGCGGCAGAACGCTTTCCCCGAATCTGTAACAAATTAGCTCAAGTTCTCTATAGACACTCATTCAAATTGTTATGTTTTGTCGACCGTAAACTTGAAAGATGGACTCTCCATGGCAAACTCTTGGTGGCGCACTGCATTGTGAATCGCCCAAATTAGGAAGTATTGCTTTCATCAGCTGAGGTCCCCTCAGGATCTGAGCTTCTGGAAGCATGACACTGATTGAAACTGGTACAATTTTAAGGTGTTATGTCTCACCATGGCTTGAGCGCTAGGATTCTTGGCTCCAACGCTGGCCCTCTGGACAATCAGTTTCTTCTCTCCAAGTTGCATGCCGTTCAGCCCCTCAATAGCCTGTCCATACAGAAAGACAAAATTGTATTAACTTGATCATGTGGATGATCAACTATAACAGGCAGTCTAAACCTTTACCATAAACTCTCTTGAGATCTTTCAAACTCTGCCTGAAAGTTTTGAAGATTTTGTAGGATAGAGGAAGGTTCACCCCAGCTAGTAATGATGCTTGGTGCCTTTGGAAAGTTAAAGAGGCACTGGGCTCGAAATTCATATTAGAAAAGGCTAAAAAAAAAACACCACTGCTGCGTCAGATGTAAACAAGTTGGGTTTTCCAACGTTTTCTCCATAAATGTAAGATATCATATGGTTTTCCTGTGACCCAAATCTTTGAAATAAGTTGAATCTAAAATGTGAATATTGTGTAAAATCTGGCCGTATTACAATGAGTGTGGTTTAGGATTTAGGATGAAGGATTTAGGAGAATTTAAAGGGTCAATGCAAATAATAAATAATAATAATAATAATAACTGGACTTATAGTGCGTCAAATTGCCAAAGGATACAAGGCACTTATTATTACCCTGCTCATTGGGCCAGTGAAACATTCCAAATACCATCTCAGCTCCCTGGGGAGTATACAGCTCGATGGTGCCATTTTGGCGCAAAGCAGCTAATATCAACCACAATAACCATCTCTGCCCTCACAGGTACCATTTACTCCTGGGTGGAGAGAAACAATGCCCGACAAAGATATTTGTCCAAGGGCACATGCACCGTAGCGGCAGGCTGGACTCGAACCCACAACCCACAGAGGTACCCGCAGACCACGAATTCAATGCTCCAGATCACAAGGCACTCCACGGCCTTAGGCATACAGGTTAAATTGCCACAATCACACACACAAGAATTTGTATGATCTTGAAGGATTCATAACTATAAAACAAAGCTTTATGTTGGGGATGATATCGCTATAAGGCACAAAGCAATGCACAGTGTTGGAGTTTGGAGGATTTATGAGGCTTTCAAGCGAAAAATAATAAATGGTTCTGACCAATAGATGAAATACGTTTATTAATTTGTGGCTGAAGATTTTAATTTAAAACTGTAAATCTAAAGAACCAGTCAAATGCTTTCCACAATTTGACATCCACCATGTTATGAAAAAAAAAAATAAGAAAAAAATTTATAAAAAGATTTCATATTTTAGAAAACAAAGAAGCAACTTCTTTCTTTCTGACCTGATCAGTGACTTCGGTCTTCACGTACTCGCAGAAAGCGTAGCCTTTGGACATCGACGTGGCACTGTCCTTCACCAGGTTGAAGGCCTTCAAAACCCCAAATGACGACAGCAACTCCTTCACCTGTTGGTATGGAAGAGGGGGAGAAAAACGGGCAGACTTGGGTAAGTCTAGGCTTGGGAAGTCTCTGATTGGTCAGAGTGCTGGCTGGGCTCTTCCAAGGTCTTGGAAAAGGGGTGTTTAGGTTTTTTTTCTTCTTAAAAACACTGTTCAAAAGTTGAATGAGTGGACAATTTTATTTTGACTATCAATGAGTCAGTTATCATGACACGACATTATAAACAAACTCACAAGAAACACAAAACTCAAGCACAAGAAAGAGCACAGCCATTTCAAAAAATGAACATCTTTAAATACCATTTTAAGATTTACACATTTGTGGCCTCTTTTGTTGATACCAAAGTAACAATTTCAAATATCAATTCCACTCGTACACTGAATTGTTTTTAAAAATCTCAAAATTGTTAAAGTCAAGCATTTTGAACCAAGCGGAACTAACAAACTGCAGTTATGAAAAACGGGGAACTTATTTTTGAGAAAAAAAATAAAAAGTCGCCTAACTACTCTCATTTTCAGCATATACAGGCAAATTTTAGTGGTAATCTGGCGTCGCACTGCGCATAAACTGCGGACAGATTCAATCCATGATTTTTTTCTTTCTGACATGCACTTTAACATCCAGGGGCACTTGCGGGCGGCCATGTTTTCCCCCAAACACAGCCATATATACATATACAAACCCTCCAGGTGACTGAAAAAATGTACATCTTTCCAGGGCCGGCCAGCAACTACAACTTGCCTTTGGTCTCATGGAATCCATCATCATGCTTTTTAACCGGCAGACTAGGGGGGCCGACAGAGGCATGAACAGATTTGCAACGAGCGTGTGTGCGTGCGAATTGAAAGGCTTTTAAACGTGGCCCCGCTATGCTGGGGATTCAAAAAGACGTTGGGAAAAGAACGGGGGAAGAACAAAAAGAGAAAAACGGTGAGTGACATTTGTACTTGAAAAAGTATCCACAGCCCTCCAGTTTTTTTTTGAAATTCCGAATGTTTTATTTCACAATTTTAATACAATTTTATACATAACACTACAATTTAGGTTTTAATTTTTATTACAAAGTCCTAATGTTATCCTCACAAGTCAGAAATACAACACTCATTCCTCTTAAATAAATTTTCTTCTCTGAATTTTGGATCCAAGAAGTTAGCCACAGAGGCGGCCAATTTTTCACAAAAAAAAACACCCCAATATTTTAGACTCAGTGTGAACTGTTTCTTCGTCAAAACATTCCTTTTTTATGGCAAGATGCACTATCCTATGAAATTACCCATTGCTTGCAATTCTTACCTTTAATTCTTTGAAGATATTATTTTGGTACAGTTGCGTTTCGCTAAACAAAAAATAAATGCCTGAAAAGGAAAATGCTTAGGGAAAATGTTCTTGGAATTTGTTTTTCTTTGTTTCACAGAAACGATTCCTGAAAAGGAAACTTGGAAGGAGAGAAACAATGCAATTTTTGACCCATAAAACTTTCTGCTCCATGCCTGAAAATGAAAATTGGAAGGAAAACGAGATCTGCTTTTTCGACTTGAAGATTTCAGACGAAAGCTGAAGCCTAGGCTGCGAAAAAAAAACATTTTGAGGGGAAAAATTTCACTAGTGATGATTCTCAACTTTTGCGCTGAAGAAGAATGTACCTTTAGAAAAAACAGCTGTCTTCATGTAGGAATAAATATTGCCAATTTTAAGACTTGAGATTTATCTGTAATTCTAGTCCAAGTATTACAAGCTTTTTCTATTTAAAACATGCTTATGGATTGTAATTAAATTAACATCAATTTATTTGATCGCAGTTTCGAATTCAGATTTTGATTAAAGCATAGTTTGCTGATGCTTAAATTTTTGAAATGTATTTTTGACGACATTGTAAAAGGTCCTAAAAGCCATTTCATAAACTTTTTTACAATATCTGTTTTTAACACTTGCCTTTAAGCCTTTGGTGCACAGGGCTGTCGCAAGCTACCACCAAAGAAATGTGTGCATCTAATTCAAATAATCTGTGCACCAAATGGTTAATTATTTCTATTTGTAATTTTGATTTTCCCCTAGGGAACATCTGATTCTTTGTAAATTGAAGGAAAAAAAACAACACCCCCCCCAAAAAAAGAATTAAAAACACACAAACACACCCCCCCCCAAAAAACCCCAAAACAAACAAACAAACACACATAAAGACCCAGAACTAAGACTGTCCATTTTTGAAAAATGTAGTATGTGATTACAGAAACTGTGACTGACCGAATATTCAGATATTCGAAACTGCCAGCTAATACTGCATGCCACGCCGGTAAGAAGTTGCATGCACAGTACAAACTTGCGTGCAGCGATCGATATGGAGTGTTTTGCATTAACTATTTTATAACTGTCAAGGGCTTAAACCTTCTAAAAGGTTAGAAACAAAGAACCGCTGTCCACAAAAAAATTACCGTTGACCAAAAAAGTACCACCTGACAATAAAGTGCCGCAACTGCATTAACAAAGTAACACCACAGTCGGGTGTGTATGTGCATAGCTATTTGTTTTTGAATATTCAAAGCGGCAGAGGGCTATTCAATACGTGGTTGATGATCGAATATTCGAATATTCGGTATATTTAGGACAGCCCTACTCAAAGTAGCCAGGAGCTAACTTGTCATCCGAAAAACCTATCCACTGGGAAAAATCCAGTACGTAGCCATGTCCACAATTTATGTCTCAGCTTAAACTTTTCACTGCCGCAGACAAACAGGCTAAAACTTGAAATCCGTTTGCAACACAGGAGATTTCAGACAACATGTGAAACATCTCTTACAAAAAAAATGCCAAGTCTAGTTCTACCATCTTAGAATCTACGAATCTTTCGGGGATAAAAAGAACTGACTTGGGAGAAAGAGGAGAGAAATGGGGGAGGAAACAACCGGGTGCCACAAAGTTGCCCGCCGCTCTAGTTACGCGTCACGTTTCTGTCAAACCTACCTACCTGATTGGGGTAAAAACGTGGAGAACAGACAGCATACAACAGCTAACCTTACAAACTGCAGATTTGCTTAACCCTTACCCTGCCAAATGCAACAGAAAGCAACAAAGGTGAAACGTTGTTGCATACTGTTGCATTTAGCAGGCAACTCAAGTCCCCGTGCTCTGTTGTGTCTTGTTGCATTTAGCAGGGCAACTGCTCATAGTGCCAAGGCAATACAAGAGTATCCATTGTTGCAGTTTGTTGCATTTAACAAGGTAACTTCTTGGTGCCAAGGTTGGTGTGTACTTGATTCATTGCACAATGCAACAGAATCCACTGCTGCAGTTTGTTGCATTTAGCAGGGGATCTCATTTGAGTTGAGTTGGATATTGCTGCATTTACCAGGGTAAATGTACCTGAAGAATAGCCGATTCGGTTTAAAGGCACATAGGATCATTTGCATTTTCAAAATGGACTGATTTGAGGACTATTAATTTATAGCCGACATCGTTCACTGAGCTGTTCAGTGTTTTGTGTCATTTGGTGCTGGTAAAAAAAACTGCCACCCATTTTCAAATGTCAAAGTACAACTTATACAATCTGTCTTGAATATAACCCATAAGTCACAGGGAGTGGTAGAAAAAGTGCTGGCTCTGTCAATGGGGAAAGTAATACCTACATATTCCCAGCGTATATGGCTCGCGGCCGATTAATAATAATAATAATAATAATAATAGTAAATATTTATAAAGCGCACGTATCCACCAGGACTGGTGCTCAAGGCGCTACATCATTATTACCCCTGCTCATTCCAAATACCATCTCAGCTCCCTGGGGAGTATACAGCTCGATGCAGCCCGTTAGGCGCAAGGAAGCTAATTCAATCACAATAACCATCTCTGCCCTCACAGGTACCCATTTACTCCTGGGTGGAGAGAAGCAATGAGCAACAAAGTGCCTTGCCCAAGGGCACACGCACCATGACCCCGCCAGGACTCGAACCCACAACCTGCAGCTTTACCCGCAGACCACGAATCAGTGCCCTTAACCACGAGGCCACAGTACAGATGTAGTGTTACAATGGTTAGGATCTACCCATCGCTGAGAACAAACAGTTTTCTCAAATACTGCATCTGTTAAACGGCCGCGAGCCATATACGTTGGGAATATGTAGGTACTACTTTCCCCACGACAGAGCCAGCGCTCTGAATTAAACGTAGATTCACATCCTTAACTGATACAAACTTCCTCTTTTCTTGAGAATGACAGAATAACAGGCTCAACGATTTCACAGGATGTTTCCTCCTATTATTGATATTTTGGCAGTTTTGTTTTGGAGTGTTTGCAAATGATCCCATATGCCTTAAAAGATGTGAGGGGCCCTTGTCGATGGACTCCGTGCACGCATGCACCATAATTGGTGCCATGGGCCTGATGCTCACGCTGAGGGTTTCTGCAGACTTGGCTAAAAAAATGTCGTACATACGTTGCGCCATACTAGTACAACCCAGTGTGTGCATGCATTTTACCGCACACACTGCAGGTTTTGTATATAAAGTGGTCACACAGTGCCGACTATATTCCTGCGCAGAGCCCATAACACACTTTTGCTGCTTTTTTTTTTTAAAAACCCCAACAACCCGGAATCTGTCAAAATCCAACACCACATTTGTTTGGGTCAAATTTTCATGAATTTAAGATGGTACAGTGTTATTGTCGAGTACATTTCCATGAGTATGAGCACTTTGCCATGAGTACGAGTACAAGGCAATTTTTTCCCCATGACTACGAGTATGCGCACCAAGTACGAGTACTTTCCAGAAGTAGAAGCAAATTGTTTATGTGTCATGTGCTTTCAAGGGCTTTTTGGTATCAAACTAGGCAATAAACAAATGCAGAAGCCTTCCAAACAGTAGAAAAATGTTTCCTTTCTTCCTGCATGTAGCTCTTTATTTAAACAAATTCTTGCATGAGAACATTTGCAAGAGAACGAGTACCTTGTCATGCGTACGATTACATTTTCATGAGTACAAGTCCTAATACGAGTAACAAACCACAATGTACTTGAGTACTACAACAATGGTGCAGTCCAATGTTTATCAAAGTACATGGATCTTGATGTCCAAATTTTGTTGGACATTATAGGATTTTGAAAGATTCAGGAATCTTCCTCGCAAATGGGGAGTTAGGGGTTCAATAGTCAGGCTTGCATTTTGCGCACTTTTTGATTGGACAAGAGCCCCCCCCCAAAAAAAAATAAAAAAAATTAAAAAATAGGGTTTGAAAGGGATGGATTTTATCGAAACATTTCTCAGTTTGACAGAACCTACCTGGTCATCAGTCAAGTAGTTTGGCAGGCCTCCGATGAAGATCTTGTGGGGAGAGTCCTGTACGACGGTGGAGACCACACCTGTTGAACAAAAAATGGGTGCAAAATCTTTCACGTCAGTTTTGCAAAATCACATAATGTCTTTTTCTGAAGTGTTAGCAGTCGGAAAATGTCAAGGTTTTTGAACGATTGAGATTTAGGCCAAAAGGGCCTAAGGGGTTAGGGATAATATTCTTTAGAGTACAAATTCAAGGTTTACTGACCTGGGACATGCAAGGATGGCGTCTCTGCCACACCGGGCATGGGTTGATAGTCCTTGGGCCGACGAATCTTCAGGCATTGGTTCTGGTACATGATGCCGTCGAACGCCATGGCTTGGGTTGTCTCATCAACCGAACGAAACTAAACCAAAAAAAAATTGAAATACCGAGGAAAAATCAGAAAAAGGGAATACAGGCAGCGACTTTTCGAGTATTAGCTCAATTGATACCTGAAAAAAAAAAAAAAAGCCACATCGCCGCACCACTTTTCAAGAAAGCTCCATACCAGAAACCGGAGAATGTTTTTTTTGGCCTAACAAATAATCGTTGACTGCTGTAATGTGGGATATGTCATTTTTAACCCCCTCGGAGTGCAGAGCACCCGTGGCTTCGCCTCGGGTGATATTCACCCTTCGGGTGTTAAAAACGACATGTCTCACATCACAGCAGTCAACAATTGCAAACTATCCACCCTCAAGCCGTGTTATAGTTGTATATTAATTATAGAATGCCTCGTTTACCTCAAGGAAGGCGAAGTTCTTGTCATGGTTGACCTGTACAGCCAGGACGGGCTTCCCGGGGTTGGTGGACAGGCGCAGCTCCTGCATCTTGTTGTTGAAGAAGTCCACCATTTGGTCCTGAAAATAACAACATCCGAACAGAATAACTGAATTTTCATCTTTTGGACGACGACACATTTGTCTCAGCATATGTGAGTTATTTTGGCAAAAAGAGACAGAACTGGGCAGAGGTCGAAATGAGGGATTGCAGGTATAAGGAAAGGGATCATTACAGTGTTGTAGTACTCGTACTCGAGTACTACTCGAGTACTTTTTTTTAAAGTACTCGTACTGGAATGTCAAAGTACTCATACTCGTAATGACGGTACTTGTACTCGGGCAGCAAAGTACTCGTACTTGACATGTCGAAATTGTACTCGATCATCAAAGTGCTTGTACTCGAATAGCAGTACTCGGGGGAAAAAATGGTATAGCTTGACTTACCACGGCCTCAGTTTATCGATACTTTCAGTTTGAAATGGTTGATTGACTTGCGGAGAAATAAAAGTTTCCCGATTTTCCTCTGTGCACGTCCGGACAAACACATTTAACAGCCAGCCGTGAGTGGGTCTGTATATCGGTCTGACTGGGCCTGGGCCAATTACGCACAATGGACCATTTGCCGTACGGCCGTATTCAGAAATAGAAGTACCCGTACTCGGAAGCACAAGTACTCGTACTCGTACTTGAAAGTACAAGTACTCGTACTCGGAGACCTGTTCTTGTACTCGGAAGTACAAGTACTCGTACTCGGTAACCTAAGTACTCGGCAGTACTCGGTACTCGGAAAAAAAGTACTCGGCTACAACACTGGATTATTACAGTACTGTTTGTTGCACTTCAATCGGACATTCATTTGACAAGTTACGGCTGTTTAAAGTTCACATTTATTGATGTGTCAAAAAGTAAAATACTTTTACTTAAGTGTTGCATTTGTGAAAATGGAAGATGCCAATTGTCTTTTCTTAGACGCTTATATTCCACGAGTTTTATACATTTCTTTAACCCTAACCACTCCAACTCCATCAAAATTCACCCCCCCCCCTTCCCATTTTGGTGGATTTTGGGGGACTTGGTCCAGAAGGCCTGGCGTGACTATGAGTATGATAGACTTGGGCCTAATGGCCTGAAGCAGTGCTAGGGGTATCCAATTGATGTTGCCTAGCTTCCTGTACTGCTATTGTGATGAAAGCCATGTGTAGCAAGTCCATGAATGTCAACCAGTGCCTCAGTGGTGGATCCCATTATGTCATGTACAGTTTTGTATTAGACGCACTGTGATTGATGGATTTTGATGGACTTGGTCCAGTTCCTAGTAAAAGACGCTAGGGAGTTAGGGTTAAAAATAGTTATTATTCACATATCAAAATGAACAAATACCAATAAATCTGTAAATTGATAAAAAAAACTAAAATTCATCTGTACTCGTTTTTTTTTATAAATTTTTCTCCACAAAAGCCTCTTTCCACATTCCGTCTCATTTTGCCAGAATGCCTCATAATTTCTCTTTCTTTGATTAAGCCAAAAAAAAAAAAATAGTTCTGCTTCCAATTACATGGCATTTGAAAATAAGGTAGGTAGGTAGGTAGGGAAATGTATTTCTTTTGGCTATTGTTGTGTGTGTACGATCATATGGAGGTGTCTGCATGTAGTCAAGGGTAAAAGGTAGTAATTGATGGTTTTCAAGGTTTTGTCCTCATTTCCCTTCCCCCCCCCCCAATAAAAATTAGGGTAGTGGCTGTCAAAACAGGGAAGGTAGGGTAACCGGAAGCAGATATTTTTTTTTTTTGGCCTTACTTAAAATTGTCTTTTTTACCCTCAACCTCACCTCCGTCACACCGAATGGGATATTTCCCACGTAGAGTCGTCGGGCCTGTCTGGTCATCTGATTGGCTACGATGGGCATGGCAGCGGCCGGCGTGGGCATCATGACCGGGGTTGGAACCACCGGCATGGCTTGCAGGCTCGGTATGGGCGGGACCGGTCCAGTCCCTGCAGCTTGCACTGCGTCCGGACCTGAAACAAAAAAGATGAGGTCACTCCACAAGCTCCGTTGGACATGTACTGCCATCCTCAAGGCAAACCTACAACCCCGGCCATAATGGTTGGGACACTTCCTGGGCCTGCCACGGTCACCCACTCCCCCGCTCCCCTGGTCAATGTTGTTCTCTCCTGCTGATGGAGCACACACCGCGCAATGAGAGACAACATTGAGTGGGGGCCGGGGGGTTGTGTGGCGAGATTTGGCCAGGATTGTAGTAAAAGGCAGTTCCAGGCCAGACAACATTTCTATTTAATCGATTCAGAATGGATATTTACAGGAAGTCTTTTAACCCTAACGTACCTGAATCCATCAAAATCCACCACCCGTTTTGGAGGATTTCAGCGGATTTAGGATACCTCCATATTGAAAAAATGGGGGATTTTGATGGATTTAGGACAGTACGCCTAGGGGTACTGCAGCATTTGATGGATTCAGGATACCTCCATATTGGGCAGTTGGGGGACTTTGATGGATTCAGGATCTCAACAGTTTAACCCCTTGGCTATATGTTTGGTGTGTACGAGGTATATGTACTACACTGGTGGATTCTGATGGACTCTGGACACCAACAGTTTGCATGACAAAATTGGTGGATTTTGGCGGATTCAGGATACTTTCTAGTAAAAAGTGCTCAAGGGGTTGGGGTTAATTTAACCCTCCCTCTCTGGATTACAAAATCAAGCGACTGGTTTTAACAGTTAAGCATTCCCTTATTAATTTGATATAGCCATGCTTTGACTGGAGTTGAGTGATATGCCAGCTGTACGTACCAGTTACCTCTTTTGTTTGTTGACTCACAATCACTCATGACAACACAGTATACTGTGTTTACACAAATATGTCAGCCAAGAGCGAAACTCAATTTTGAATTTGCAAGCACCGTAAAGCGTCGTCAAATTGTCTGTACTCACATCCTTGCATAGCCTTGTACTCCTGCGGGGTGATGTGCTCAAAGCCTACGGGAGGGACATCCCAGTACTTGTGTGGCTTGCGACGACGTCTGTGTGCCACTGGAGAACGACTGCAAAATAAAACGGACACAAAATGTGAATGAAGCATCCAACAGGGTTGGACTGTACTTGCCTTTCTCTAGCGCGAGACTAGGATCAATCTTAAGGTACACTGTGGACTCAATATTTAGTCAATGAAAAAAACAATTGTTTCAGTAAATTCCTTCTCATGTTGATTTTTCTCTACAGGGTGAGTAAAAAAAAAAAAATCCAAGTGTCGGGACCATTGTTTTAGTGAAGTTCTGCATGTAGCACTTTCAAAATCTAGGATATGAAAGCTCAATTCATAAGCTTTCTTTTGGTACAAGAATTATTAAAATCACTCATGTACTTCTCAAGTTGCGGAGTTTTTAACACGACTGCCGTTTTAAGGTTCTGTCCACGGATCACAAAAAGTTCAGTGTTCTTTCAGCAAAACGACAACAAATCACGTAAGGATGTGTTTGGATTGTTTTCGTTTTGCTGAAAGAACGCACACCTTGTTTGTGATCCGTGGACAGAACTTTAAAACGGTGGGTGTGTTTAAAATTCTGTAACTTAAAAAGTACATGAGTGATTTGAATGATTCTTGTACAAAAAGAAAGCTTATGAATTGGGCTTTCATATCCTAGATTTTGAAAGTGCTACATGCAGAACTTCACTAAAACAATGGTCCTGACATTTGGGTTTCGTTTTTTTTACTCGCCCTGTATCTCTTCTCAACTGAAAGCAAGGACATGGGGGGAGAGTGTTCAGGGATCCTGCTTTTCTATGAATCTGTACTAGGTAAGGGGGCAGAAGAGTAAAATTGATCTTTGGCCTACCTGCGTCTGGCTTTCCTGTCGCGGTCTCTGCTTCGACTTCTGCTGCGGCGCCTTCGTTCACGGCTGTGGCTGCGACTCCGGCTACGTCTGCCCTCCTTACTCCGACTTCTCTTCCGACGATCTGAATCTTACGAAGTTACCAAAAAAAAACACAATTCATTTTGCTGTTTGATAACATTTTTCCTCTTGTCCACTTGCTTCAGATAAAGATTAAAGTCACAAAGTCCTGGCACAAAGAAGCGCAAGCAACAATGTGGCATCCATCGCCTGTTTACCTAGCTTCTACCCCACAATACGTACTCTCAGGGTAGGCCCTAATATGCGGCATCTTACGGGGCAAATTTACATGCGTTGCTGTGTATGCAATGTCTATCCCTAGTCAATACAATTGTTGGTGATGCTGTCTATGGGGCTCAGCTACGCGGAGCAGCCATAGTTATAGTTCTAGGGGTATGCAATGTCAATAAAAAAAAACGGAAAAAATTCCACACTAGATCACATCAATTTTCACAGCAAAGTTGGCCGGTTATCATACATTCATGGTGCAGTGTTATTTACGTTCATTTAAAGAAAGGGACAACAGCTAGGCTGCTGTTCCCGTACCGCAGCTGTGATGCGAGTGGTAAACCTCATATAGTTAGTGCATGAAACAGTCGTCGGGTGTTACGCTTCCGCGTGACGTTATGCGCCAGCAGCCAGCTAGCAAGAGCGACTGGTTCGCGCGCTGTGCATGGTAATCGACCGCGCATTGCCAGTCCTTAATTGTACACGCAGTTTGTTTGTGCAGAAATCTAGCTCCGGGCATCATCATGGCCGCACAGTTGTCGGTTATGCCTCCTTTCTTTACTGCAATTGTAGGCTGAATCTTATCGTGGATCGTTTTTTACTTCAAGGACCTGTGTAGTGGTTATGCCAGGCAAGGTTTGGGTGAGTTCCAGTAGAAATTAGTGTGTTACAGGGACAAAATTGCACATTTTCGAATTTTTTTTTGGACCTGCCATTGCTGCAGGTCCAAGTCAAAAACTTCCTCCAGCCCTAAATGACAAAACAAAGATAAAATTTAGGGCTGGGTAACTCCAGCTTTTGACTGTGGAACATGGCGTTGTTATTGACGCCACATTTACGGGTCTAGCACAGAACCAGACTAAGATTTGTCACGGTAAAACAAGGGAAAACAAACAAAAACAGTCACTGCGCATGTTCAGTAGCTATCCGGCAAAATATCGTTTACTATAAAAAGAAAGCCGGATCCGGCTAAATATCCACTGCCTTGAGCTTGTCGCCGTGCCTTGACCATGTTGACCAGTGTTGACCATGTTGAACGAAATCGTTTTCAAACTCCTTGATATTTTCGATATATAGCCAACTTAACTTACTCTTCCGATCGTCGTCGTCAGGGCCCGGCATTCTGAACTGTTAACACGTTATATTTGACAACAAATAAGAGAAAGATTTCTTTTTTATTTTGGAGGAAATTCAGCAACATTAATCACGTCGACGCCGGAGACCACGCGCGGTATACGGCCGCGCTGGTGTGCGCGCCCGGCGAAAAATATATTACATGTAATAAGGGAGCAAAATATCGGATACCAGTGATCTTTGTTACTAGTTACTATTACACACAAGAGGGCGCTAGAGAAAGATAGCGGTTAAAAAGTTCCGTCTCCTTTTAAAAGGCGGGATCATCGTAATAATACTTCGATATTTTTTTGTGAATGAGGTGAAAGCTGATACTTTTTCACGGTACCAACACAGAATTTGTGTTCAAAGAGAGACCAGATGGGAATTTCCTTCTGAAGCATAACCGACTTTTTTTCGTCTGTAATTTTATTGTAAAAAACTAAAACAAAATCAACAAAACTCAACAAAAGACCAAAAACTTCAAGCCCTTTTCGAAATGATGGAGAGAAGCTCTATTTACATAAACGAGTTTAGTTCTTTTGTGTAAATTTATTTTCCCATTCACTCCCATCCTCACACCAAGTTGAAGAATTGGCTTGGGCGCCGGCTGCCGAGTTTGCGCTCCGTGATAAAATTCAGCTCAGACGGAACTTCTTTATATTACAAGCTACTCTCCAAATTTTCGCAAGTTGACCCCAGCATGATAATAAGGCATGTCATGGCCGCTACAAGCGCATTCGCAAACTTAACACGCTTTAAGCTGAGGAAAATATCAGGAAATGTATAAAGAGGGGGCAAAGCATTTTCATCGGATAACCTTGTGAGTATCAAAAGAACACACTGAACATTATTTTGCCTTATAAAGTTACTCTATCAATGCTATTTAACTCATCAATATTGTACAGTGATGTACACTTTATTCAAATTTTGTTTCTCATTTTGGACGGTTTCGACCCTGTGAAAATACGGAGTTATTTTTTTTGTTTGGCAGTAGCTTTTTTGCGTCTATAATGCACAATACCTCTGAAATTATAACTGTCGGGCCGCAAATAATTCGAAATTTGTAAGGTCAATATTCCATGATTATAAACGTGGGCGGATTTTTTTTCTGCTTCAAAGTCTTTCTCAAAAGGGAATAACTTTTGTATGCGAGAAAGCTGGCAATTTTCAAAAAGAATTTTTTTCGGGATAAAACTCGAAAGTATAGCAAGGGGAGTTGAGTGCAAGTGGGCAGAGAAGGCGCATGGTATGAAAAAAAACTAATGAAAAAAATCACTTGAGAAGATAGGCCGTGGTAAAGCATGGTGGAGCACCTCAAGTACACACGGTGGGGAGACCTGAAAGATCGTAGGAAGATACGAAGACTATCAATGCTCTACAAAATCAAATACAAGCTGGTTGCCATCTCACGAGCAGAAAACCTCACCTTACACAACAAAATACCAGGGGGCACCAACACAAATTCTACAAACGGCAAGCAACCAAGGAAACCTACAAGAACTCTGTCTTCCTGAGAACCACTACAGAATGGAACAATGTGCCAGCCAACGTCAACTCTACGACACTACTTCATGGACATCTAAGCACTTCATGGACAACTAAGGCAATTTACTAAGGTCATCCCTCCACATCCACTCTGTGCGAGTCATAAGGTCAAAAGTTGGTGGATATTCTTGGGTGAACTTTACCGACTCAACATGAACCAGAACCAGAAAGCCGAAAACGTATTATTAAACTAATGATTTCATTTGAATACGTCAAAGGAGAAGTTCTGTTTATTTATTTGTTCGTCTGTTGATTTGTGTTTTTGTTTGTTTTGCAGGCCTATATGATTGTATACATACAAAACTGTGAGGATGGGGCATATATTATACATGTAGAACTTAATAAGGCAATATATGCAAGGTTGCACTTATAAAATACAAACAGCAATTTGAAAAACAAATGTGTGGTTTTTTTTTTAATTATTTGAAAATTATTGGGTGTGACACGTGATATCCGAAGAAAGTTTGTAAATAGCCGCCTCAGCGATTGTTTTTATCATTGGTCCAACAAAACGTTGTAGCGCCCTCGTGGCTCGTTCTTTATCACTGTGTGGACTTTGAACCAAAAACCGATGACATCGATCACAGCACCGAATCATTTATAGCAATGGTTCCTAGTTGGATCAAGTCATTATCGCATGCTTCAACGTGACAGCACGGACCTGGCGCGGGGACCAGTGATAAACACAAGTAAATATATCGATGACAAGCGATAATTGGTTTTCGAGTCTGGCACCATGCATCCACTGCACGTTTTACTGAATGGATATCGTTGGTGTCGTCGGGTGCTCCGCATGACTGCCTTTGCCAACCTGACGTGGCTGTATATCGGTGTGGCTGTGTGGGTTGGACTAAAAAATGCCGGCAAAAACCACCACCAGCAACGCAAACCCAGGAAAAACAGTGATTTAGGGGTCGTTAAATCCGTCAAGAAGTTGCAGGTACCCTTAGAAGGTGTTCAAGACCGGAGTAAAAACAGGACAAACGCCATGTCGAAGTCAAACGAGTGGACATCTTTGGCAGTGGAAGGAGGTGGCCGTTCGTCGTCGGGGTCTCTGTTGTCGAATTTCGGTGCGGTCAAAGCAGGCGGAATCAGTGCACTGCGAATTAGGACCCGGGTCGTGGCCCTTGCGGTGATCATGTTCATTATATTCCTCATATTCTTACTTTTTCCTAGTCCGAAAGGGACAAGTGGGAACTTCAGCACAAACCACAGTGGCTTGGGGAAGAACTATTTTATGTCAGCCTCGGGAAACAGTCCTTACAATAAAACTTATCCGATTACAACACCAGAGCGAACATTAATCGGAGTGCGATATCGAATCGGGTTGATTTCAGATTTAGACACGGATTCAAAATCCGACTCTCAAAAGAACACGTGGGTGGGTTATTATCTGAAAGGCTATTTGAGCATAAACTCGTTACACGACCAAGTCAGCGTACAACTCGACAAAGATCCCACTGCCTTGAAATCGCAGCTTTCCAGAGGAGGAAGGGGGATGGAACTTTCGGAGCTGGTGACGTTTAACGGCAAGCTGTACGCAGTTGACGATCGCACCGGGGTCATCTACGAGATCGTCGATAACGCCGTAATTCCGTGGACCATTCTGTCTGATGGAGACGGCCGAAATACTAAGGGTAAGCAGTCAGACGGGGGCATTTGCCAGTAGATCGATCTGACCATCTGACCATGGGCAGCAACACGTTTCTCTAGTGTCACACACAGTGTACAATTCCAGCCGCGTGTGTCGTACGGGCGTGCATGCATGTCAGACCTTTGTTGACACATGTCGGACATCAATGGATTGAATTAGTCAAAAGTAGAAACACCATGGGTACCGCTGAGGGGGGGAGGGGGGTATCATCTCAATGAAGGTCTTTGCAATGACTGACGACAAAACATGAACCTGGGACTGAGAGTCATTTCCAATTTTAGGAAATTATACTTAAAAAAAATTCATGACTCTCCATAGACTTTGTACACAATCCCTGAAGTGGCGTCCGGTTGCAATATTCTTTCCGTAGTACTCCTGGGTAGTTTTTGCTACTCGTTGTTCTCGAAAGCATTTGGTATTTTGAGATGAATACTGTATTTAATAATATTCAGATTTTTTCCATGTCTCAAATTAAATACAAAATATTATTTGGAGCAGCTTAATGTTTATTTTTAAAACCTCACAATTTAAATCCACAAGTGCAAAACTTGTATTCCAAGTTACTTTATACACAGGCCTACAATAATATGCACTTTATATTTGGTTAAATGCAAGTAATTTTTCAGTGTATGCTACAATTTTAGCCCAAGTATTAAATTGATGAGTATATGTCAGTAGAAACTGTCATTAAGATGTGCAAGGAAAACACGGTTACATTATACGTCACACCATGTACCAGACAGGGCTCTGGAGTGCTCTGAAACATGCAAAAACTAAATCAGGTCCACTTTACTCACGGTTTAGCCAGCAAATTTCTCCAAAAATTCCACTGGGGCAAAGAAAAAGAAAATGTACGGTATTCACCCAACTCCAAGTTTGCAGACTGATTCAATTTTTTAAAGGAGACTTTCTAAGACTAGACTGGTACATGTCCAACCATGGTCCAACTATTTGGAAATGCGTAGTAAATCGAGACTAGTTCCGCTTCATGCCACATGTTTTTTAAATTCTTTTTGGCATGGCGTATAGATGCAGTACTGAAGCTGTGTTGAACTGGTTTGTTTTTTTGCCAGCCAGTCTTTTTTGTTTTTTTGTTTTTTTTTATACCTTTTGGGACTCTCATACACAGTATTGAGAGTCCCAAATTTTTGGACTAACCATGTACCGACAGTGTAAATACTACATAAAATATTGCAGTACATTCTATGGAAAGTCATCAGGCAGACAATTTCAACATCATTGTAGTGTTACAAGTCTGGCTGGCAGTGCAGTGACAGTAAAATCACTAATATTACGTTTATGTACAGACGTAACATGTACCATAAATGAAATGTCACAGGTCGTACATGTAGTCGCTTGTACCATTTGAGTTGTGCACTAATCGTCACTGTTTTGACGAAGTGACGCATCCGTCTAAAGCCAAGATTTTCTGAAATCTGAGATTTTTGGATATTCTAACATTTTATGATGTCCTCTACATGATAACCAAATGCGAGACACAACATTCCATCGTTCTAATTGCACAAAGTGTTGAAAGTGCTACACACTAAGTTTTCGTTTTGACGAAGTGATGAATCTCTATGTGTCACTTAGTCTCATTGATTTTACACGTGTGCTATATTTAGAAATATGAAGCCTCCACGATTTGCGTTTTGACGAAGTGACGCATCTGCGTTCTAAAATGTATACATTTTATATACGCGCACGCGCTGTGTACAAACATATGCCTCATTTTTGTGAAGAAGTAGATTTTCCGTTTTGACGAAGTGACGGATATCTTTAGTAATTAATATCTTCTAATTAAACACGATTTTATGAACAGAGAGAGTTGTTTTGGGCTATTTAACTCCTGGGCTATTGTCTCAGTTATAAATGTTTCAATTCTGGTGGAAAAATCTACACAGAAATGCAAATTGAAAAATCCACCAACTTCAAACTCAGCTCAAAACTGGGTTTTCCATCTGTGTGCACAGATTTGTCACTTCGTCAAAACGGTGACGTTATGTACAAAAGTTTCTACATGTTGTGTCAGGAAATCCTGACTAGACTGAGGGATAATACAGTCTAGTCCTAGATTGCCTTCTTCCTTTTTTTTCCAGTTCATGAAGATATCATTTGGGGCAGATACTGGCATGATAAAAGAAAATTAAAAGGAAATTGTCTTAAGATTCTTCTTTTAATCCTCCTCAATCCTCCAAAGTCTTCTGGGCAGTAATGGAGGATTTTGGAGGATTGAGGCTGAATGCAACATACAATTTTGGAGGATTGTGTAGGATTGAGGGCACATGGACATTCAGTACCGGTTGATTTTGGAGGATTGAGAATGAATGGTGTTTGAAGAAGAGGAGGAATTTGGAGGATTGAGGATGAATGCATTTTGAGACTTGTTGAGAGGCAGGACTGTCTGACGATTTTGAAGGATTGAGGCGCTGGGAATCCTTCATTTGAACATAAGTGCAAAATTTTGTAGGACTTTGGAGGATTTTGGAGGATTGAGGATGGTTCCTAACTTCCTAGCAAAAAGGGACTAGGGGGTTAGGGTTAACAAACAGATGAATACTAACCGTGAAAGTTTAAAACAAGCTTTTAAAATTTAAACAATCCACCTTATAATTCGAAGGGAAAAAAAATATAATAATTAATAGAGTCCCACCTGTTGCACAAGGTATAAAACAAGTATTTTAAAATGAAAGTTCATGCACGACCACTTCCGTTTCAACAAGTCCACGTATACTAATGCAGATGTTGAAAAATAGACTTTGAAATTTGAACAACTGTGCCCTGATGGAAAAGTCCCATGCGCCGTGCAAAGCAATATCTACTGGTAATGACACACAGGAGTGGCCGGCTGCATTGAAGAGTTTTCATTTTTGTACCAAATCATACAATGTGGCTTAGAAATAATTCTTAGTAACAGCATGTTGTACTGAATTATACTAAAATGAGATCTAAAACCATTCGCTTGAACCACAGCATGGTCATTCTATCAATTTAGGTTCCAAAGTTTGACATTTTTCCTGTCCCTGTTACCTTGGTACTTCGCAATTTGCCATTCAAGTAACCCTAACCCCGCTGAATCCAACAGGATCCAACTGTGTCACATACCCGATGGAGCCTGTTGGATTGAGCAGTTAACCCCTTGTGTACATTCCTCATGCAAAATGTTGGATTCAGCAGGCAACTGAACCGCATTATAACGCATTGTTGGACTCCGTTGGATTCAGCAGACAACTGAAAATGAGGCACAGTGGATTGAACAGGAAAGTCCGGTTGGACTCTGTTGGATTTAGCAGGGTAGTCCTGAGGAAGTACTAGGGGATTAGGTTAAAAATGACTTACTTCAAACAACGTTTATTTGTTGGTCATGTTGGTAAGGTACAACTTACAAGTAATTTGCTATTCATAATCACTCTCTTGGAAGACAACTGCGTTAGGGAGTGCATCAAAATTACAAGTCGCAGTTGTCAGATTTTGCTAGGAAACCTTCTGAATCCTACAAACTCTAACAGTAACATTCTGCAAAAAAGTGTGGCACATGTCTTGCACCATGAGCTTGAATCTTGTACAATAATGTATCATGTAGGGGCAATGTACAGCTGTCATGGAAAGTCATGGAAAAGTCATAGAATTTTTTTATTTTACACGGAGGTATGGGAAGTTGATTTTGTGCTGGAAAAGTCAGTAGTTGGATTGTGCTGGGATTAGGCTAGTTGGGGTTAATGATAAGTAATAAATATCGTGCATATGTACAAATGTATATCAATGAGTATCAATGTCAATAAAACCATTTAGGAGAGAAAAAAATATGCAGCAACTGAAAAAAGGGAAACAACATACAAACAAACAAACAAACAAACAATTTTTTTACAAATTTTGGGCCAATTTTGCAGGAGAGACTGTCAAATAGTGTTCGAGCAATGCAAATAACATGCAGGTGGGCTTAATTGGGTAATCAATAGCAATTAACAGATTGACAATTGACAAAACAAACCAACCAACCTCGTTAATTTTTGAATAGGTCAGCAATAAAATTAATCCCCTCCTGAATAAATTGTGTTACCTTGGAATTTGGGAGTACATGTACATGCACAGCATTTATCACAGCATAGTAAAAAATAAAGTTTGTGTTGATGCCAAGCTTGTATGCATGACGTAGATTGTTTTTATCTTGAAATTAGAAACAGAAAGTGCCTGGCCACGTCCTCATGAATATAACCGCTTTTGAGCTTGTCGAATGCAGTATGATATTTGAGTGGGCACATCTGCTTTTGATTGGGCAGATGTGATGCAAATATAGGCAAAAACCCTTTGTGGTGGTAATGTTTTATTCACAATTTTTCATATCACGTAAAAGCAGAGATGAATATTCTCAAGGACTGGTTGTTGTTGTTGAATATGGGGAGTTTGGATGTCTCTCTCTCTTGCGGAAACACCGGATTTAGTGCTCAGTTGTTCAAATCGTAACTTTCACCAAGTGAAAGGTTTTCAATTGTCACAGATAACATTACAGATACTTGTACCCAGTATGCGTTTTTCCTAGCTCAGACGTACATTTTGGACAATTCATCAGTGTGCATTAATTATTATAGTTAAAATCATAAAGAGGACTTTAATTCGGATAAAATGTATCAGTTAGTTACTACAGTGATTTAAAAAAAGAAATTATTCATCCAACTTTTTTGCTGTAGTAGAAAATGGCTCAAAACACCATGGTGTGAAATGTTCTCAGCAAAAATTGATTTTTGTGTGTGCACCAATGCTTTAATTTTTCAATTGCAAGAAGCAGTTGAACGTTGTTAGAAATAAAGTATATTTCAATAAAATACAGGTAATATGCTTCAAAAATTATATCCATGTTTCAGTTGTGGCGGTTGGACTCTTGAACTTTCTGGCATTGTTGTTTGTACATGAAATTCCATGGACTTGCCCATAACTGACAAAATCATTGTTCCCTATACATGTACATGTACGTGACTACGTGTATGTAAATACCTTGAACCAGTCTTGGCAAAAGACCAAAGTTGTAAAGACTGCAATATTTTGTGCACAACATGAATAAAAAAGTTTGTGAAAAGTAAGCAGTCTACAATATTCTCCTACAGGTGTTGTTGATTGTGGAACGATACGCCACCCCATGGGCATGGCTTCATTACTTTAGTACAGTTGTGCTTTCAAGTGAATTTGTATAGCTTGGCCATGACCATTTACAACTGTTTGAAAAGAACAAATTGTTAAGAAAAAGGCGGGGCTACAGATAGACTAACAATGTCTCTGTACGCATGACTTGCCATATACCGGTATTGTTTGTTAAAGTGATGGCGAAGCAGGAGGGAGGGAACAATATGCATCACTGAGCAGAGATCCCAAAGCTGTAAGGGGGAGTAACAATGAGATTTGTTCAATAGGTGTGGTCTCTTGACTAAAAAAAATGTTGTTATTATGTACCTAAACATGTACATGTACATGGATATCTACGCAGTAGCCTTTGTGAAATAGCTAAACATTTTTGAGATCTTAAAATATTTGCTAAACATTTACAAAACTAAATGCAAAGTCACATCCCTGCTTGATGCCAAGTGAAAGATGCCATTTGCTTATTGCACATTGGAGGATTCCAGACGGTCAGATTCACTTTAATATAAAAACTGACCTGCAGGGTAACCCTTACCCTGCTGAATCCAACAGGATCCAACTATGTCATACCCGATGGAGCCTGTTGGATTGAGCAGTAAACCCCTTGTGTACATTCTTCATGCAAAATGTTGGATTCAGCAGGCAACTGAACCACATTATAACACCATGTTGGACTCCGTTGGATTCAGCAGACAACTGAAATGAGGCACAGTGGATTGAGCAGGAAAGTCCGGTTGGACTCTGTTGGATTTAGCAGGGTAGTCCTGAGGAAGTACTATCCCTTCACTTTAATATAAAAAATAACCTGCAGGGTTTTAAAGTGTTTTACATATTGCTTTGAATATTGACTTCCCACTAGGAGGGATAAACAATTCATGAATTAAACACATCTCGTTTTTCTGATTTCTTGTCGTTCAGGTTTCAAAGGCGAATGGATGGCCGTACGAGAGCAGTCCCTGTTTGTCGGCGGTCTGGGCAAGGAGTGGACGACAACGTCCGGCGAGCTGGTCAACCTGAACCCCCAGTGGGTCAAAGTGGTCAGCGCTCAGGGGGCCGTCCGGCATGTCAGCTGGGTGAAAAACTACAACGCCATGAGGAACGAGGCGGGATATCCCTATCCAGGTAAGGCTATGTCCACATCTCTAATGTCTAGGTCTTTGACATTTACAACTACATGGGTATCAGTGGTGAATCTGAGGGAGGGGGCAGTTAGGTTTAAACCTCTCTTGGGTTGGAAGAAATCGGAAAATAAATGAAGAAAGATGCCTCTTATACTCCCCTTTTGGTAGCTACCCCCCCCCCCTCCAAACCTGGACCCGTGCCTGGGTACATGCTGACAGTAGCCATAGGTAAAATGCCGGCTTCAAACACGACCTAATACCTGATATGGAGCAGTGAGATGAGCTGTCCAAAAAATGCACTGACACTGTGGACAGTGTGTTAAAAGGGCGGCCGACACGGTTCACAAGGACGCGTATTATTTTGCCGGCCAAAACCACCGCGAAAATCACACCAACCTTGACAACTGACAATGAATCAAACCCCTGCAAACTGCTTACTGACTGAATTGACTGGAAATATGCAAGTCAACATAAATAGCTAGCCTAACGATTCAGTCTAAAGCAAGACCTCTTTCAAAGGCAAAGGGCAACCTTGAATACGATGGTGCTCAGTCATCCGATACCTCAGGAGTACAATTAAGGTATCAGTGGAGAGCTATTGATAAATCATTCTTTTGGATGCAACCACACCGACCTTTTTTTGATATACCTTGTTCTGCAAAAAGACAAGCCAAGCATTTACCCTCTTGGTTTTTTTTTATCTGTCACAAACAGTCAAAAATATATTCCACTTCCCCTTCCATGCCTTTGAGGCAGGCTAGTCACCAACAGTCCGATCATATTTCTATAGGCACAGTGACCAACTATATTCCATCAACAGACAAAAGCAGGCAACTGGTAGTCACAGTTGGCTTATCAGTCTCCTACAGCCAAAGCATCTATAGCTGTATTAAGTTTCATAACAATCGAAACCAGTCAATCCTGCTTTATGTTAGGAGGGCGCGCTCAACTGTTAAAAACAGCCACTTGATACGTTTTGACTGCCGGGTTGGCCTTGTTGAAATTGCCAGCCAGAGAGGGTGGGTTGATACACTGTTCAAAACTATTCTAGAGTTTGTGGTTGCTGGCAATTTCAAATTTGACTTCTCCACATTAAGTACACTTCTGATATATCATGTGATTCGGAGCAATCCTTTTGCCACTGGCAAAAGGATTGCTCCGAATCACCTGCTAAATCAAAAGTGTATTTAACGTGGAGAAGTCAAATTTGAATGTAAATGCAATAAAAGAGCTTGAAATACATGGACATTATTTCAGATTGCACTTCAAGAATGATCTACTGATTTTTTTTTTTGGGGGGGGGGGAGATATGGTTTTATGCTCATACCGGGTACCAGCATAGATGTACTTAATGTGCTGTCGTAATGGTTGATATAAGGGTACCAGCAGAAAACACTTCCTTCCTGTTTCATCTTTCTAGGTTACATGATCCACGAGTCTGGAGTGTGGAGCGACGTCCACCAGCGCTGGTTCTTCATGCCCCGTCGCGCCAGCACCGAGCGCTACACGGAAGCCGACGACGAACACCGGGCGACCAATCTCCTCATCTCATGCAGCTTGGACTTCTCGGACGTCCGCATCAACCGCATCGGCGTCCTCAACAAGATCCGCGGCTTCTCGTCGTTCAAGTTTGTGCCGGGTACCGGCGACACAGTGATAGTGGCATTGAAGACGGAAGAGGACCGGGGAAAGATCGCCACGTACTACACCGTGTTTAACATCAATGGAAAGACGCTGGTTCCCGACACCAAATTCGCGGATATCAAATATGAGGGGATTGAGTTTATTTGAATGTCTCTTGCAAATCGTGATTTTTCTTAAACCCATTTCAGACTGCTTCTCTGAAATCGCGCCAAACCAAAGTATTCGTAAGATTTGAAAGTGTGAAACAGTCCGAGTACATGTCAAATTTGTCAAGAGGTCGAATGTTGCAGTTGTTTGGAATGACTTCACATTCAAGGCAATGAAAAAAATATGCATACAGTTCACCTATCTCAAACTAAAATCTATTTTGGTCGATTAAAGTCACGCTTAATACTTTTTGGCTCAGTGCGACTCCAGAATGCTAGTCTGAAATGAAAGTAAGCGCGATATAAATTAGCAAATTTAAGGTTAAGCTTCATCCCTTGAATTGGCCTGAACTAATTTCGACAAATTGGGCAAGACACAGTGCATAAATACAATGTTAGAGAGTTTTTCCGAATTGGAGGTTGCGACGATGCATTTTTGGGCCCGTAGTGTACTGACGCTGTTGTACAATTACCAAAAAACCAGGAGTGCCTTATTAGCTGTAGTGCCTTTTGTCTTTGTATTATAAAGTGCAATGGATTAGTTTTGGTTTGGCAAAATTAAGACAGACTTTCCAAAGCTTTCTGTATTCCAATTGAGAGTAAAAATTTCAAAAAAAATTTAGAAGACAGATTTGCTGAAGTAACATATAATTAGCTTTAAGTTATTATTGGGAGATAGATGGATAGGAAAGGAAAAGGGAGACACCAAAAAAAGCTGCAAACTTTTAGAAATGCCGTACTGCATTACTGTTACCGTAATTTTCGGAATATAAGCCGCGCGGCGTATAAGCCGCAGCACGCAAAAATCTGCAAATTAAGATTTGAAGTCGGCGTATAAGCCGCACCGACCGCTGCAGTTTCAATTTTGTAAGGCCTCCAACTTCTAGTCAAAATGCTCTGAACCAGTTCCATTTACACTACAGAAGCTATTAAAAGGGCCACAAAAGTTATATCAAATCATTTACAATCGATACTTTTACAAACAAATATGGGAATTGATGAGAAATAAACACCGAGAACTGCTGCGGTGAATGACAACATTTTCCCACAGCACGTGAGGGAGTATGAAACCCACCGTGTGTTGTCTGACTTGAGCGCTACAAAAAATACTGCTTTGTGGCAACAGATGATGATTTGTTTTGTCCACAGAATAAACAGGTCCGTTTTTACCTCAAAACTTATCAAATTATTGCTATTACTAACGAGTAGTTGCGATAAAAATTCAAGTTTCGATCATAACTTTCGTCAAAAATAGTCAAAACGAAGTGACATTTTAATAGACGATTCCATTAAATTTGTTAGGGTGATTTAGTCCCTCTTGAGTTTTACATCGTTTCTTAAATACATTTCAAGAAAACAAAATATATTGTGACGTTAAACAACTGATTATGTAATAAAAAATGTTTCGAACGCCATAAACATTTTAGTCGTCTTTTTTCTTTTTTTTTAAACAGCGGAAATATTGGTAATTATTGTTCCCAAGAAAGAACACCCCTTTATTACCACGAATGGTGTGGTCCGCCGGGGGAAAGCATGCTGCATATCGCTGCTGCGCACTGCACTGTACAAGTATCACGTACGGTCGCAAGTGTCGAAGACAGCTTTCATCACCGTACTTTTTACCGCTCGGTACCTTTACGTGAGACGTGGTTTCGGTTTGTTAATGACTTTCTTAATTTATAATTCATTTCAGCAACACATCTCTTCTTGTGCCAGTACATTAAATACACATGTGAATCTTATTTTTATTCTTCAAGGCTCAGCGTATAAGCCGCCCTGTGTATAAGCCGCAGTAAACATTTTCATGGGCAAATTCAACGTATAAGCCGCGGCTTATATTCCGAAAATTACGGTAATAATAACAATAATGGAGATTTTTTGATGCGCCATGTCTGTCACATAGTGACACTCCTGGCGCAGCATTATTACCCTTCTCATTGGGCCCATGAAACATTCCAAAGACCATCTCAGCTCCCTGGGGAGTATACAGCTCACTGCTGCCATTTCGGTGCAAAGCGGCTAGAATCAACCACAATAACCATCTCTGCCCTCACAGGTACCCATTTACTCCTGGGTGGGGAGAAGCAATGAGTGACAAAGTGCCTTGCCCAAGGGCACACGCACCATGGCCGCAGAATTACGCGCAGACCACGAATCCAGTGCACTCCAATAGCATGACATGCATTTTCTTCACGTATGTTCCAATCCCATCGCCCATGTGGACATTTAGATTTATGCGATGGTGGTGGTGTTAGTACTGCGTTGCATATCTAATGAGGGCACATGGCAACATGAAAATCCCGAAGAAAATAGTGAAAATAACCCAAACTTGATTTATAGAAAGTAGAGGATGTACAGTACTTTCCCACCAAATTTGATAAGTATGAAAGTGAGTTGTTTATCATTTTGTTTTACCATTAATGTATAGTGTTCTCTTTAGGTTTTATGTTGTAGCATAATCAGTCTGAAAAACTTGTAAATTGATAAAAACAAAGTTTATTGAAGTATGGATATTATTCTTACGCATTTGCATTTATATGGTCGTATATTTATGTGCTGCAAAATCTTTTAATTTTTTTCCTAAAACTTTTAAGTTAAAATAAAGTAGTATTGGACATGAAATATCTTGTTGTCCAATATATTTCGTAGGGAACCTGTGCCTAAAGTTTGCCTCTTTAGTATTCTTTTTGACTCGACTAAACTTGACTTTGAAAATCAAACTTGACCTGGGGTTTTCTATTCTAACGTATCTATTTAAACGTACCGATGAGGTTGTTGACATTTATAGCATTAAGTAAACGATACAGAGGCAGTGGACAATTTGTCTGTTTCTGTAGTGTTTGGTTTTGGGGACTGGTCCTGACGACGACACAACGTTTGTAACAAGTTACTTGCTATCAGTCAAGTAGTTTGATAGCGAGATAGCCATGGCTAATTGAATTAGAACTGGTCCGCTTGATATGCACGTATTGCTGCTGTTTGATCGCGGATAAGTTTTTTTGTCGGTGGTGGAACGGATATCTTGAAGGATTCCATGCAGTGTCCTGTATCCGGGTTTCATATCTGATCTGGCTGACTAAAAATACAATTTTAAGAAATCAGACCACTTTGCGTTTTGTTTTTACAACGACCAATCCTTTTTCTCAATGCATAATAGAGTGTCAGTTCTTTGATTGTTGCAAGGTCAGAACTAGACTTTATTCAAGACTGGATTTTAGATGTGCGTCTCTTCCCCCAAGCCAGCCATCAGAAAATTTACCATTGCAGGGTGTTATCAACACAATTCACTTACACAGTTATTCTCAAATTGAAACTGACAAAAGGCAACTGCCAGTACGGACATTGACAGTAAGCTCGTGTGAGTGGATAGTTTGATTTGCGCCCTCTTTGTGGGACTTTGTGAGAAATTGACATGCATTAGGAGAATAACAAATTACAAATCTGTCTTGAACTAAGACTAGGTCACAGGAGGTGGCATGGCATCTCGCCGTGCAGATGGAAGTAATTTGATGACTGCCGAACCGTGTACAAGTCTATTTATTACACATTTTGAGCATTGGTTAAAAAAAAAACCTTAATGGGTTTTGTATTCTAGTCATGCCCACATTTAAGAAGTAGAGTTTGAACCAGTCCTCTTTGCAGTCACACAATTAACTTTTGAAGTGCATCTGTAGCTGTATATTTTGGTACGCGTTGTACATATTTTGTAGAAATGAAATATGCTATTTATAAATTACCCAGTGCAGACGGGGAATGGTGCGAGATTGTTTCTTGTCGGGAAAAAAATAAGGGCCAAAGTTGATGATATTCAACGACGGTTTTTGTGAGTTGCATTACGTATGTTATCTGGTTTAACTTTCTTTGTGCCAAAGACTTATGTAGATCCCTGTGGCAACTTGTCCAGTGTTTAACATTAAGCAACACGGTAGATCAACGTCATTACGCTTCTGTGCTTAACATTTTCATAGAAAATTATGTTTTGGCTTGTGTTCAGAACAATGCATCATTTTAATGAAGGCTTTTGTTTCTGTGGCACCTAACTTCATTATTGTGTGTAGTCTTGTGAATCACTGGAAATCTGTTAAATATGAATTCAACAGTTTGTAAGACAGTATTTCTTATACAACTCAATGTTCTATTTAAACAAAAACAATGGGAAAGTATATGTTTGGATGTTGTGCATGAAATATACTGATCCCTGAAGAAAGATACTCCTTATTTTACTTTGCATTGGAGTCAGGAAGATGGCCATATCCAAACTAAGGAGTGCGACCTTAATAACAGGGTTCCAACTTCCCAGCACTTTATGAAAACAAAATTCCCTGAGTTTTTCCCTGAGAAATGTCCAAAATTCCATGAGAAATGTTTTCACTTTAACAAGGTTGCTGGGAAGTCAAGAGGTGGTGTGGCACAGCCAATTGTTATTGTCTGGAGAGGTGTGTAATATTCACACTGTACAAACACTAAACAAAAAAGCCACCATAGCCAGTCAGTCAATGGACACAACATGGACACAGATGGCACAAGACGCGCACATGCCAAACTGGTGAAAACCTTTCCCTTTCTGGGTCACTATTATATTCCCCAGGTTTTCCCAGACATGTTGGTGTTTTCCCGATACACCAATTTCCCCGAGTTTTCCCCGACTGGAAAAAATGGAAACTCATTTTTCAAGATTTTTTCCTGGTTTCAGAGTCGCCGGGAAGCTTGTAATAAGAGGCCATTACTGGGGTGGTTCCATGCAAATAAGCCACAGACCCAATGTTATTTTCGACCAATAGGGTTGCAGAAATGTGCGTGCCTGAACCTGAGACATGCATGCAAGTGTTGCAGTGCATTTGTATACTATGTCTGCATGTTCTCCAGTTTTGTGCATGAACTCTGTAATTTTATCTCATATCAGTACATACCTTTACGTCATACTTGTATTGTCTGCATTTCCATATGAGCAATCAAATGGATACTTCTACCAAACACATTCCAGAGATGTTTCGTTCCAATTTGTTTCTTGCTTTTGTTTTAATTTTATAAACACCTGAAAATAAAGATATGTTAGGAGTGCAAAAATGTCTCGATACAAAGCCTGGTTTTATGCAGCTTGTGTGAAGTGTTCATTTAAGGATGGCCTTATTGGGTACTCTGGGGGAAAAAGAGGAGTACGTTGGTTTTAGTGAAATCATTTTTAAGGGGGGGGGGGAATGCATGTACCTTTGCAACCCATCACAGCTACCATCCCCACCCTCACAAATCCCCACCCAAACAAATGTCCAACCCCACCCCACGTGGATCAACTTTGACCAATAAACATTTCATCATCCCTGTGGTTAAATAGCTTTCATCACGCAGTAAACAATCCTTGTATTGATTAATATCCAACTTTTTCGCTACCTAGATAAAGACAAGCCCAATTCATTTCATATATATTTTTCAGATACAAAGTTGTGGACAAAATATTCGCTTTCTTGATCAGCAAGGGCAGTGGGAAGTTGTATATGTATATACATATGACTACAAATGACTCTGGTGAACTGAATTTCAGGTCATCTTTATCTCTTTTTTTTACCTTGGCTTCAAAGTATCACGCCACCCTTATATTAAGATATTTTGGTCTCATCCAGTCAACCCAATCAAACAACCCCCCCCCCAAAAAAAACCCTAAAAACAACCACGGGCAGATTCTTTGGTTTTGATATCAATGAGAGCTCATTTCGTAGTCTGAAAACAGACTAAAAATGACGCCCCATCTCAAGTCTGATACCGCCCAGCGCATAGATTGTCAGGTTGACCTACGACACAGGGTAATTAATTTCAACATTTAGCGCATACCAATACACAAATGTGGACCGCTGCGTTAAGTGTGACGCATGAGTGTGCAGGAGAAGTAGGCCAAGCAAACTGTAGAACAGGCAGCACTGCCAAGACACATAGCTAACCAATAAGATTTGTCCTTTGAAAAAAATATAGGTAGAGTAACAAGCAATGGCAGCCATTTTGAAAATTGCTTGTTATTCTACCTATATTTTTTCAAAAGACAAATCTGCGATGGCCCTATAGCAAAATATCTTTCTTATTAAGACATACTCTGTGTGCCAAATTCAATGCTTGTATCATCAAAGGCACAATTCGCCCAATTACTGCCCCTATCTGCCTCACTAACTTAACAGCTAAACAGTACCAAATGACTGCAGTTGGTTCAGACACACGAAAATCAACTTCTCTCAACAAAACCATCTTTTGTGTCAACAATAGAAATTAATATAGTTTATTCTGTACAGCTGAAATTCTGGCAAACCTTGCAATGGAGATGAACATGCATACAAATCCCAGTCAATTTAACTGTTGTCTCTTTAATTAAAAACCACTGAAAATAACCGAGTTTTTCACAAAACATTTTGCAGTAAACTGTGTAATCCCTAAGTTTCCTGGTTGGATGCAGATGTTTCTTGAATCTTTTTGAAGTCCAACATCGTGAAGTAATCAAAATGGTATTGTTACATCGTGTGCTTGGATACTGTCATTTCATTGGTCGAGAACGGCCACATGTCCAGTCTGTAAAAACACATGTACATTGTACAATGGTTAACCTCGTATACAATGCGCTTTGCACGCACCCGTGTTACAGGCCCCAGACAAGTCAATTCTTAAAAATAATCTTCATACCCTCTAGATCAATAATCACAGCAAAACAAAGACACACGTCATTCTGAAGCTGGGAACAACCCATGTCAAAACAAATCTACAACAGGTTGTCATAAAATTTAATATTCTATTCCAAAGTTCAATCAAAACGGTTGTCGGTTTGCAGTTCATCAATCTTTCCCCTCGTAGAATTTGGACAAGAAATCCGTCTTGGGCGGTTTCTCCGACTCTCTGAAGTACCGCATGACGTGGGTTCGCTGCTTCCAAACGCAGATGGTCTCCTGTAGTTCCATCTTGCCCTGAAATAAAATTTAAAAAAAAAATTTAAGCACCAGAAAATTCACCTGAATATTCAAATAAACTGTGGCAAACGCATTCCTTTGTAATGGTTTGCCTGCTGTTATTTGGGTCATTCCACAAATGTGGGGTCCAAAAGTGACGTTTTTCAGTGTCCTTGTTACACCTGACCTGTGTAGTTTGCGACACAAGTATCATTAAAATTTGACTTCAAACTATTTTGTGTTTGTTTGGCAGGTACTTTGCTTTCCATAATCACTCTTGGAGATGAAAGCATAGGCCCTAACCCCCTTGAGCGATTTACTAGGAACCTTCCTCACTCCTGCAAATTCCAACACCATATGGTAAACTCAACAACCAAACTGTTGAACTCTGATTATGGTGGTGAGCCTGACCCCATGTAAAGCATAATCAGTTTTACTAGTGCAGTACTCACTCCAACAGATTCCAAGAACACACTGGTGTTGGAGTTTGCCTGGATGGGGATTGTTAGGGTTAAAGGATGTTTCCTGATTTGACAAAATCCTACATCAGGTGTAAAAGGGACACAAGAAAAATTGGACCCCAAATTTATGGAATGAACCATTTGTGACTGGTCTCACGAATTGACCTGTGATTTACATGTGAAATATCTTGTGATGGCGTCATGAAGGTCTCAACTTCACTACTCAAATTTTCAAATCCAATTTTTTTGCCATTTAAAACCACAAAAAATGTAAATAAAATGTAGAATGTTTTAGACGATATATCTGTTTCAATCAATATATTCCACTTTTTTTGGTGCTTTTTAAAATATTCACAGGATATATGTAAAGATGTGAAGGACAACTTGAAAGTCAAACTCTTATAATGTGATTATAGCAAAAGTCTCTCCATAAATAAACATGATTTCGCCACAAACCGGTTTCTTCTGCAAAATGAGATATTATTTAGTGCTGCCGCAATTTATTCTCAAACTAATAAGAGGCATGAAAATGCATACAGCGCGCCCTTGATTTTGTTATCAGCTTTGTTCCAATTGTTGACTCTTCATCAACATGTTGACCCTTGTACTGATCTTGGGGGAAGATCCTGGACCGAATTCTTTGCCATAAAAGGACAACAAACTTAGAATGAGAGATTAACTATTGTCAGTTTGAAATTTTGGGTGGGATAAATTAATGGTCGGGTCATTTGACGTGCGTCTGTGAACAAATCATGTGTAAGATAATGCTGAAAATGGAGGAAATAATAGAAAATGAAAAATACTGTATGTAAGCAATGGGGGGGGGGGTTTAAGACTTGAACAATTGTACAAACCTTGATAACGAGCAGATCTATAGCCCGGGGATCCTTGACATGGGCGTTCTTCATGAACTCTTCTCGTAGCTTGACACGGCACTGCTTCACTGTTAGGTCCAGCTGGAATTGTCGCACTGTTGAGAAACAATGTTAAACAACCTCAGTTCATTGAAAGGGATAACTTTTAGTTTTCCAAGTGAAGGAGGGCCTCTTCCCTCAAACCGCTAAACAATGACTTGGACCTTATTATACATTTTGCTTTAGCCAATCGGATGCATTTTGCGATTATCAGAAGCAAGAGGTTGTTAGGGTTAAACAAAGCCCTCTGTTTTAAAAGTGCCACGTTTTTTTCCCAGTAACTGAGACCTACAAATAAATGACAGTGTTGCATAATTGTGTTGCCAAAACTCTTCCCTACATTTGTGTGTGTGTGTGTGTTATTGGTTAATTAAACAATTAAAAGAGGTTAATAAACAGAATACCGCTTAAGGTACCAAAAGTAAACAAAGGAAGTATAACAGACCGACGTACAAACATAACTTTTAGAGCTTTATCGTACACACAAAATTTGTTTCGGCCTAACATGTAAGTATGCTATTGACCTTAACGTACAATCATGTTTCCAAACTTTTGCTACATTTCAAGGACAACCTGTATGACAGTAAACCAGACAGCCTTTGGATTTGACCTCCACAGGGGGTCCCAGGGCGGGCATATTTAATCTGCTGACTCTTCCAAGATAACCGTGATACATCTGGGTCATTACCAGAGAACAAAGTCTTCTTTTACGCTATTTATAACATTAAAAAGGCCACCCAGTAGTGGAAACGATCAAGTGCCCTTCATGCAGAAACCGTTTCGGCAATGTCCACGTCAGAAATTAGTAACTAATGACGTTAATAGCAAAGTGTGCAAAAGTCAAAGTGTGCGATAACAATTGAGCCATCTTGCAGCAATACGTGTACGTGACTCATTAGGTATGCTGCTGTGCACGCGCTCAACATGTGTACTAGGATTCCATCAATCCAATGTACATTGGATTTCACAATTCAGCTGTATTTGCCTTAGTTTGTCATGCCACATCTCATACCCGTGTTGTCATATATAAATACACAACGCTTTTCATGGCTCTTCAAAGTCACTTAGGCATCCTTGGACGCTGGAGTCCAACTGACTACCTTAGGAGCACATGTTCAAGCACAAACTGAGAGCTCAAATGCACCAAGACAAATTCAGCCCTATTTCATTCCTGAGCCAAGTTAAATAACAAAACTGTTCTCCAAATTTCTAGGCAATGATTTGGTCCCAAGTGTTTAATCAATCCCTAAAGTCCAAGTTCCCAATCAAAATTCCTAATTGAGTTTTCCTTCTAACCAGGGTTTTAGGGGTGTCTTGGCACCTTTTGGACACGCTGTGGGCTTTTTGTTTTGGCAGCCCTATTTTGTTAAACGCAAATGTACTTATTTGTAAATTTGTATTAAAAAATGGCATTTCAGCAACTTCAAGGCCAATAAGGACACCCACTTTTCAAAAGCTGGCCAATACATGGTTTGAAATTTTTCTACCTATTGCAAGAGAGTGCAAAGCTGATGTGAGTTAATCTTAAAGCATAAGACACGACTGGCACATGCCCCCCCCCCCAAAAAAAAGAGAAAGAAAAGAGTACTGTAACCCAATACTGCGCGCTGTGGTCCAATGGTGACGGTTTTTGACTCATATGCTGTGGTACATGAGTTCGAACCCTTACAGGGAATGAGATGCAATATGTTCTTGGGCAAGACACTTTACTACAATTGCCTCTCTCCACCCAGGAGTATAAATGAGTTGAGACCAAAGTGCATTGACCTCGACCTGCTGCAAAAACTGGTCTCATTGCCTGATGAACAGGGGTAATAATTGTGAAGCGCTTTGAGACCTTTGGTATATAGTGCTATATAAGGCCAAAAAAAAAAAGTCTCCGGTTTCTGGTATGCGTGCGCGTCACCGTAGCCATGCGCGTCGGCAAAATGAAAAAGTTTTTTTTTCAATGAAAGATGATGTCGCAAAATCGCCAAACTCACTGGTTTGACTGGAATCCTGCTGCTGGACAATTTTAACGTGTTTTTAGATGGGGTTATGATCGAGAATAAGCTTTATGTGGCCTCTCTGGTCTCCCATAATATTTGCACTAAGTTTAGTCGGGCACCATTTGCAGTCATCAGCCGACATTTCAAGCAAAAAAAAAACAGGTAAAAAAAAAAAAAAAAGCTGCGTCGCCGCACCACTTTTTGGGCAAGCTCCATACCAGAAACCAGAGACTTTTTTTGTGTGGCCTAAGCAACCCATTATTATTATTATTCATGACCATAGATGTAAAATTAGAAATACAAACTGCCCAAAAAATGACAAGTGAAGTTATACAATGAAGTTTCAACTTTGAACAGCGTCATCTAGTGTCAGATGATGCCCAACACCCCTAGGTAAATACATAGATCTTTATTTAGTTTGCTGCAATATATTTTCCAACAACTGATTCTAGAGGGCGCTCTAACAGTGTGACAGTGACACAAGCAATTACTTAAGGTGATAAAAAAATACCATCTGACAATTTGCTTCTTGGGGCGCTGTGGGACCAAACACAAAATTTAAAGTCTGTCATTCAATTGAAAGAGGTACAGAAAAGTTGCAATATTATCAGTGCGTTAAAATTGGCCTGGATATTGGCTACGAACATGACAAATTGTTCAGGCAGTAGATATTTGGCCAGTGCCAGTTTTTTCATGCGCATGATTTTGCCAAAAGAAAAGTGTTTCAACGTGTCAAGTAGGGTTTGCAGAACATGAGAAACACTTTTTTTTTTTAAAGAAGTCTCTCATCTTTTGTATGATTATTTATGGTTTTACAAAAGGCTACTGTTTACTGTATAAATTTCACCTTTTCGTCTTGATTTTTTGTTGATGATTTTGTCTTGTTGGCTTCTTGACAGCCACATTACTTCAAATAGCCAAGTTATATGTAAAATCTGCTTCAACATTGTACAATATTATCGTTAGTAGTTTGCACAGAAACGAGTCACAATTAATTGCTGGTCTATATTCGCAGTTGTGAGTTTAGATTTTCTATTCAGCGTGCTGGCTTTCTATAAGTTGTATTTTTGTAAGAATTATGCCAATAATAAATGTCGTTCATTAATATGTCGTTCAATCAAAGAAAGCCTCTGACATGTCTGACTTTTTTAAAGTTTACTAAGTAAGATTAAGAAAAATGGTGGGCCCAAATATCCACTGCCATGGCAGCCAAACGTTTATGTTGTTATGCATAGGCCTGTGTTTTATTTCTCCATGGTTCTGTTGTGCCCATTCTTGAAAATCACGCATTCTTAAAAATGTGCATGCACATTCTTAAGAATGTGCAACTGGATCCTTGCGCAATCTTCGCAAAAAATAACTCTTCCAGATTGAGCGCACATTCTTAAGAATGCGCGACACGATAACGGTCTTGTCGATGCCGAGCACCGGCTGCGCTTGGCAAGTCTAGCTGCATCCTCGTTCACTGATTCTCAATAATTATACTATTGCAACGCAAGGCGCTGAAAAGTAGAGTGGATATGATAAGTATAGGCATATTGATATGGGGGGGGGGGGACTGGGAAAAAATAAGAGACATAATAATACTAGTGGAAAGAATTCTGATTTGTGGGATAATAAAAGCGGGGGAAACGTAAGAATGAAGAATGTGAAGAATGAGAATGAATACTGCGACATCCCATAGTGCTAATGCTATTTTCCATTTAAATTGCCACCAATTTATTGTTCACACCCCACCATAACGTCGCAGAGCTGGATTCTATCTAGTCAAAAGAGCAATTTTGGCAGCTTCTGGACATCGATTTTTTTTTGTGGCATGCATATGATACATACAGGGACTTGTAACTTGTCTAGCCTAAACAAAGCACTTCCCAGACTAGTTTCCAGTCCTCCGTTATTACAAAACTTCCCATAGTGGGCAGAAAAAAGCAATAATAACAGGTTTAATTTGATTCAAATTATCGTAGTTATACGAGTACAGAAGCATAGAACATTTTCTTTCCTCTTTATATAAATTGTTTCCCTTTTAACCGCTATACATTTCATTTAACATAATTATGTCGTGCAATGTTTGTTAAGATTGGGCAAAATTCATAAATTGTGCACGTGACATTCCCACCCAATCTTAAGAATGAGCGCTCATTCTTAAGAACGCGTGCTCGTTCTTAAGAATGGGCGCTCATTCTTAAGAATGCGCGCACATTCTTATGATTGCGTGATTTTCAAGAATGGGCACAACAGTTCCAAGCATTCGAAGGATAGGCCTAGTGCAAATTTTTCTAGCTAACAAAACGCTAAACAGCGCCCTCTTGCACTGAACTTATCAAGCACAGCAGTTCCAAATCAAAATCCGACCATGCAAACGCATTCATTAACTGCTCCCAAACCTTACCCAAACCGCCTAATCTTACCCGTTTCTGGTATTTCTCGATACCAGGCTTTGTAAAGCTGAATAACCCTTCTTCTGGCTGCCTCTGGGTTGTTGGTTATCACTTTTACTTGCTTCGCGATCGCTGCCGCTCTAGCCATGTGAGACGCCATGTTGATTTGTGACAGTAAAAACAGAAATCGCTCACAATTTTTGGATCTGCACTGTACCTGCGCAGTACGAACCACTTTGGGGTTTTTCGAAACCATTTCTTCGCCTCGGCTTCGGCTTTCATTCATTCATTCATTTAACATTAACTCTGTATACAAACGCAAATAATATACATAATATAACGAAAAAAATTAACACGATATGAAATAATAATAATAATAATAACAATAATAACAACAACAACAACAACAACAACCAACAATAATAAGCAAAAAGGGTTAATAAATCGCCGACTTCCTTATCACTGGGAAGCAAACCAAATGAAAATATTTCAATCTTTGGCCTTATTATAAATAGTTGAAAATTGATATGCTGGATAGAGTATGCACCAAAATGGTTCGAGTCGTCGAAGTTGGGAGCCTAAAAAAAATCTCCTGAAGCCGAAACAAAGACGAAGCCTGGATTTTGATAAGGCCCATCCTAATCTTTGATTATTTTGACCCGATACGCGGAGTGATCACTATATTTAACTTTGTGGCCATATCCACGAAAAATGGCGGCGACTTGAACAAGTTTTGAACGAAGACTGGAGAAAGTGTTCTTACTTTTTCTTCTGGGGATAGTCAGGTACAATATTTGATTGTTGAAAAAAAACACGGAGATATATATTTAGAACGAACGTGATTTGTGAGTCTTTTATGAGCTGACTGACTCGTGTTCTTTCTGTTGAACGAAAGTTGAAACATTTGCAGCGGGTGGCCGCGCGCGGCCGGGGCGGGTTCGCCGTCATGCATGGCCTTCAGCCGTGGGGGGTGGACGACATGGCTTTTTTTTGGGGGGGGGCTGAATTTTTGTGACTTGTAGGATCGGCTATCGCTGAGTATTATTAAACTTAAAGTGAATTGAATGTTCTTGTAAAAACTAAAGAGCAAAGTATGGAATGGTAATCCTTATTTTATTTTTTTATGCGCCTAGGCCTAGCTGGAGTTACCCAGCCCTAAATTTTATCATTGGGTTGTCCTAAATGACAACCCAATGATAAAATTTAGGGCTGGGTAACTCCAGCTAGCCTAGGCCGTACTCAGTATCCATTGTTTCCCCCACCCCTCCCCTCCCGGGCTGCCCCGGGGATTGTCACTTTTCAAGTGACAAAATCCCTACCCCTCAGGCAAAATTTAAGTGACGATCCCCGACATGCCCCGACTTACATATGTGGGGCGCACTAGTCATGCTAGTGATTGCCTTTCCATTGCATTAGTAGTACTACGCCAATGTTAACAATATAATTTGAGTGACCAAAATCCCCAACCTGACCTGGGGCATGAAACGTGACCAAATCCCGACATCGGACCTGGGGCAGCGCGGGGCGGGAGGGCTTGGGGAAACATTTGATAGACGCATTACCTTGACAATGCTTGAAGACAACTGACAACAACAAAACAACAAAACAACTGACTAAAACAGTAAATGACACCCAAAAGTGACATTCTGTTATTTCTTGACACATCTGAACAGTTCCTAATGACACCTTCTTTATAGGTTTAAATTTGTGGAAAGAGGGCAGGGCTTTGAAATAGAGGGAAATTATGGTATAAAGACGATGACCAACCAGAAAACAGACTCACAAACCAAGATGGCAAATGTGAAAGCTAGATGCAATGAAAGATCAATGCTGAATGGCTGATAATTTTTTTTTAAAATTTATTTATTTACTAGCAGCCAATCAGCATCGGGCTTTCATTGTGTCGGGCTTTCACTCACACTGGTGTTGTGAGAACTAGGCCGCATCTGAATCAACTATCTAGAGCTAGGTCCGCGCCCATTGAAAATACGCGGGTACGCACTGACAACAGACGTAGCTGTAGCTCTGGAAGCCCGTTTCGGACACGGCCCTACAATGTGCAAGTCTCACGTCTGACTGTAGCCCCATAAAGGTGGCCAATTTACTGGACTACCTCCGTAAATAAAGGCCACACTTCCACCATGTACAAAAAACATGTCAAACTTTGTTAAATTTTGATTTTCACATTTAGGCTTAGTTTGTAGTTCATTTTTGCTTTAGAAGCATACCCACCCTCTTTATAGGCTAATCAGAAAGTGCTGCCTTTTTCAGATGTCTATTTTTTGTGAAATTTTCAGATTCGTTTGCACATGTTTGCGTATCAAAATTTCAACATGATATTTCATTCAAAATATGATCTGACTGTTTTTGTGACTAGCCTGGCAGGGGAATAAGACTGATTTTTTGACTGTCTTTGACTGTTTAGATAGCCAGAGGGTTAATGGGCTATCAAGAGTGAACACTAAACAAAATATTTTTCAAGTAGTGGTGAAAATCATTGTGGAACTTTTCAAGTTATAGTATTTACTGTCAACATTACTGCTCTGTGTTTTAACAGTTAAGCAGAAGTCGCCATGGATAGTCCCGATGACAACACCACAGTGTTCCGAATGATGGGGGAGTTTAAGGACTACATTGCCAAAGATATAGGTAAGATTACATGATGAAAACTTCTTGTTAAAAATTGCACCAAATTTCACAATTCTGGTTACTTGTAATAGTGGATGAACAATAACAAAGGAATATCTCTGTCACAGTTCACCTGTGTAGCTTATGACAAGACATACAACTACATGAATTTGACTTGTGATGGCCGTGTGAGCACTTGTGATAGATTTGACTTAAAGGGAATATACAACATTTGCAAACATCAAAAAATAAAACTACCAAATCATTTTGAAATATCTTGCTGGACTGTTAGTGAATCACAGTGTAAAGCATCCTGTAAAATCATGGCACCTGGTATACTGTCATTTTCAAGAAAAGTGGTATTTTTGTATCAATTTCCAACGCTGATCGGCCGATCAGCGTTGGAAAAAACTGGCTTTTTTTCAAATACTGGCCCCAATTGACCATCGCACTTGTTTGCAATCGATTACACACCTATGAACGGGTACAAGCCAGCTAGACTGGTTCCCTGACCTTACAATTCCCCAATGTATGTAAACTGCTCTGTTTCTTCTTAAATGGAGTAAGGGAACCAGACTACAGGAAAATGATTGTTTGTCTTGGTTTTTATAGCATTTTTGAACCCAAAATCTCAAAAAAAATCAGTGTAACTATATTTGCTATATATTTCCAACCCCCCAATTCCATCCATTTCTGAAAATTACAGCAAAAGCAAATGATGTTTATTCCCATTAAACACTGCTATGTAATTCCAGCATTATGGGAAAAATGTAGTGTCTGTGACAGAGCCAATTAGCCATGATATCTAATTAATGATTCAGAGAAATGATCCAAAACTCCTCATCTGTAATCTCCTTGACCATTACTAGATGATGGATGTACAAGATTGGAAAAACTTTATTTTCAGGTTTGTTCACTGAGCTCTTAAAGTAAAAACAAATGTCTGATTTTAATGTCCATGACACTGCTTTTTCTTGCACTTAAGTTTCAATTTGGGACAACCAAATGACAACTCACAAGTGTTAAAAGAATCACAAGAATTCTCTATTGGTAACGAGTGATGATTTGTGTTTTGTAGAGAGGCACAAGAAGGACCAACAGAGTCGTGAGCGGGAGGGGGCGTTGCTGTCCGCCCAGAGCCGCATCGCCAAACTGGAGGCGGAGATGAATGGCCTGAAAGCCACCCACAAGCGCTCCAGGATGGAGTTTGAGAGAGACGTGGAGAAAGAACGAAACAATCGAGAGGTTCGTGACCATCAAACCAGGGCAGTGTCGTGCATAAATGCTGTGTTAATGCACATATGCTTCTTGTGTTTTTGGCTCAGTGCAGCATACATTGTCTTCTGTACTGCTGTCCATTATGCAATGATGTTTATTAGCCCTTTTGTTATTTTTGTCCTCTTGGCTTTTAAGCCAAGAAAGGGGGATATTGCGATAGTATGTTCCTTCTGTGTGTATGTGTTTCCAAGTGTTCCAGTTAGTGCTGTCATATGAAAAGTCAGACTTCACTCTCAACCAAACTTGGTGACAATAATCTTTGGGTAGGAGGACTTCAGATGACTTGAGACATTTGAGGTCAAAGGTCATCATAGGTAATTGTAGATTTGGTTAGGTACACTGAAAAGTGTGCTTACTAACTAACTGTATAAGTACTGCCAGCATGCCAGGGGGATCGCGCAAGTTTGAATTGCAGTATTTTTTGAATCTTCATTTAAGTATTGCTCTTTGCCTTCCACTAACAATGTTTTCACTGCTTATTAGAAAAATTCCCAGGCATGCAATTTTTTCCTTGGATCAGCCGATTTCCTCTTTTTTTTCATTTTATGCCATTAAAATTATGTAATGGGCTGGGTCGTATCCATTTATAAAGATAATGGAAAATTTTGGAAATTCCTTTTCCTTTCTCAGGAAGAGTTGTCTAAGGTGGAAGAGTTGAAGAGACAGCTGGAGTTTGCCGTCAAGCAGGAGCAACGATCCCGCAAGGAGCTTGACGAGACGCGGCGAGCCAAGATGGACATGAAGGCCAACTACGAGGCTGGCATCCAGGACCTGAGACAGCAGAAACTCAAACTGGAGACCACGCTGCAAGATGTAAGTGTCTTGCCCAGGCTTTCTTCCTCTAAGAACAAAGTTTGAATCCCATCAAAGAGCCAAACCTTTTAGAAACGGTATTTTAGAATTTGGGAGATTCACGGTGCGGGCGAGTCAGGTTGGCATTGTGACCCCCGCGCTTTTCACTTCTGTGACTTGAATTCGAATCCCACACAAGGATTCAAACCTTTCAGATGAAGATAAATAATTCATTAACCCTAACCCTCCTCAATTTTCCAAAATTCTCCTGCCGCTTTTGGATGATTTTAGAGGATTGAGGATAAATGGCAAAGATGTATCCTGCATTGGTTATGTTCAGCCTTCTATAAATCAGCCCTGCGTTTTTCTCGTATTTCATCCGCACTGCTTCTAAACGCCATTCGCACTGCCTCAAACCATAGCAATAATTGGCAGAGGATTTTGGAGGATTGAGGCAGTGGTCACCCTCCACAGACTAAATTTAAGAAATAACGTATGATTTTGGAGGATTGAGGCTGTATGCAATTTTTACATGGAGGCAGTTGGAGGATTTTGCAGGATTGAGGTTGCATCCTAGCCAGAGGGCCTAGGGGGTTAGGGTTAAGTCGCATTATTCGGAAGTAAGGTTGGCATTGTGGTCCCTTGCTTTCAAGTTGCGTGACCCGGGTTCCATTCACACCCAGGCCAAACAGATTTGTTCTTATCAGTCCCTGCCATTGGTCTTTTTGCTAGGTGACTTGAGTATGTGCCAAAGTCTAACGCTGCCCAAAAACTTTCCTCGGTATTAAAGGTTTTAAGGAAGTAATTCCATGTTTCCTTTTCTTTTTACAGCTTCAGATGTCAAGTCGCTCGCATATTTCAAGATTGACCAATGAAATAACAAAGTGAGTACAGAATTCCATGATCAATTAGTATTGCTCCTTGACATGCACCCCCCCCAAAAAAATTGCTTTTCTTAGTGAAGTACTTCTATCTTAAATGATGTTTGTCTTCCTTTTGGGAAAACTAGGAAGAATGCGGACATCAAGCTGTTGCAGACGGATGTCGAGGAAACGAAGACTCGACTACAGCATCAAATGAGGTAAGAACAATTTAATTCCAGTCTGAACTATTGGCAAGCATGTTTTTGTGGTTTTTTGGGGGGAGGGGGAGATGAATATATTTTTTGAAAGTAACCCCTTTTTGAACATTTGGTTTAGAGATTGCAAACAAATCCCGATGCCTCACAGAAAAGTATAAACTGGGGTGGGGTTTAGGGCTTTGTAAAATTTTGGTTGCATTCCTCCAGTATTGAAATTTGCTTCGAAAACTGCAGTATATAATGCCATTAAAGGGAATATACAACATTGCTTTTGCTGCAATTTTCTAAAATAAATGAATTTGGAAGATTAGTGTGCTAAAGGAAATATTGTTAAACTAGCTTGTTTCACGTTTTGAGTTCGGAGATGCTGGAAAATCCAAGAAAACCAACCATATTCTTGTAGTCTGGTTCTCTGACCCCACTTAAGACGAGACGTTGCAATTTATAGACATTGGGAATTGTAAGGTGAGAGAATCAGTCTAGCAGGCTTGTACCCTTTCACAGATGTGTAATCAATTGCAAAGTTAATGCAGAATGACTAAAGATGAAAAATTAGGAGCAGTTTTTGAAAAATAAACCAGTTTTCTCCAACGATGGTCGGCCGACCAGCGTTGGAAAATACAAGTTTTCTTGGAAATGTCAGCACACAAGGAGCCACAATTTTACAGTTTGCTTTAAACGGTCATTCACTAACAGTCCAGTAAGATATTTTGTTATAATTTGATCATTTCATTTCTTGATGTTTGCAAATGTTGTATCTTCCCTTCAATGTTTTTTGTTTCTTACAGACGGGGGATTGATGCGTCAAGTAATCTGAGAGCAATGGAGGAATATCGCATGGAACTCATGAACGCACAACAGAAAATCAAGGTAAGGTGAACATGTGAAAAAGAAGTCATTAAAAGATCCGTGTGCAGTTTTGAGCCGCTGCATATTGCTCATATTCAACAGTTCTGTTAAGGTTGTTGTCTTTAATGAGTTTTTTGGCATGGTTCCTTGGAAATTGACAGAATTTTCAAATACAGCACAAGTCGAAACACTAATCAGATTTTGTGTATCGGGATTAAAAGTGGCAACGGATCATGTTTGTCATAGTTCATTTGAACAGCTTGTCACTTGACTTGTTATAAGACTGGACGACTGTTGATTTACATGAAATCAGGGTTCCCACATTCATGGAAAAGGTTGAAAATCTGGATAATCTTAGATTTTTAAGCTATCATGGAAAAGCATGGAAACTTCAAGGAATTTTATTTCACAAAGAGTCATGGAAAGTTGATTTTCCAAGAAAAAAGTCATGAAAATGTCATGGAATCCTGCACAACCTATACATGATGATGTGTAACATTAACCCTAACCTAACTCAACCCATCAAAGTTCAACAGCAGGTTTTGTTGAAATCTGTTGGGATAGGTACAGTACGCTTATTGGTCTTTTACACTGGGGTTGGCATATCTCCAGAAATTAAGTCCAACAGTGTGCGTGTACAATTTCCCATGTGGGTGTTGGAATTTGCCAGAATGGGTATGGTTCCTAGTAAATCAGGCTGGGGAGTATAGGGTTAATGCCGCAGTCTTCCAGATTATATTCCAGTTTACTGTACTTCCTCTTTGTGCATATATAGGTCCTACATGCTCTTTATAATTATTTCGTGCATGTGCAATGCACCATTGTGATGCTTTAGTGGTACTGGGGGGGGGGGTCTTGTGTTCAACTGGAAGGCTGAAAGAGAGTGGCGTCCTTTGCCCTGTGATGGCTGGCCTGCAAATTGTAAACAGGCTCTTGAGATGTCAAAACATTGTAGAAATTGGTCATAAAAAAACCGTATTTTGTCCTGGAAAATTAATGGAAAAGTAGTTGAATTCAATTTGAATATATTTCTGTTGGAGACCATATAAAATTGACCAGAGGACGTGACTGCAATTCAAGAAATGTCCAGATTTCCATAACTTGGAAAAGTTCCAAATGATGAAAAATGGGGTATTCCCCACTCAGGTATACCCTAGATTGTTTGGTGTCCAGACAAGAGATGGTAAATGATTTATGACACATCAAATGCAAGGTTTATATACAACATGTCTAAAGTAGTTGAGTGCAACAACAGAATGCTTGATTCTTGCTTAAAGCAATTTCAATTTGTTCAGTCCCAAAGAGGACTACAGTCTTTGTCAGTTTCAACAGTGTTGTGTCATTTTTGGGACAGGAACTGGAACACAAAGTCAGGGAGCAGGAGGACGCGGCTACCGTAGCCAAAGCCGTACAGAACGATGCGACTAGGCTTGTGGATCTGGAGCGAGAGAATAAACAACTGCAGGATCAGATCACATATTACAGGTCGGTTGATGGCAAATCCTTGGTTTGGTCTCCGTGCAGAAACAGTAGATTATGATCTTTTGGCATAGACTTATCCAAGTCTCGAGGGGAGTGTGTGGCCTAGTGGTTAGGGTTCGTGACTCATGATCAGAGGGTCCGGGGTTCGAATCCAGCCGCTGGTCATATATTGTGTCCTTGGGCAAGGCACTTCACCCCCACTTGCCCCTCTCCACCCAGGAGTATAAATGGGTACCGGCATTAGCTGGGGAGTAACCTGCGATGGACTAGCATCCCATCCAGGGGGAGTAGAAATATTCTCAGTCGTTTCATGCTACTGAAACCGGAGATAAACGCCGGCCTGATGAGCCACATTGGCTCGGGACAGACTTTACTACTTACTTTATCCAATGGCCAGGCTTAGGAGCAATTTGTACGGTGGAACTACGCTCATGCAAAGATGGTACATGTGAATTCAGTGCTTCTTCGGTCAATAGGGTGTTCAAAATCACAGGTGCAACTGTAATAAAGAACAAATGCAACATACCTATTGCAGTGTGACATTGGGGGACACGCATGTAATGTTGCCAAAAAGTACAAAGTCGGCAGTCTAACATTCAAGGGTCTGGTTGACTTGAATAAAGAATTTAACATAAGTTTACCCAAACTATGGAGTGCACTGGCTTGAATTTAAGAAACTGTCGTGCATTTCAAAGGGTTTTACTTTGTTTCATATAAAATGCTAACCTTTGTTTTTCCATTGGCCAGGGAAGTAAATGAGAACAACGCCCTCTTGAAGGAGAAGGCTTCTGGTCTGGAATCCAAGCTGGAACGTACCGAGCAGAGGCTGACAGGAATGGCACAGCTGCAGGTGGAAAATGAGGTACCTGGAGAGGGTGGAGCTGATGCAAATAGCTCATTTGAATATTCAAATTCCCTTCAAATCAAATAGTGATGTTTACAGTTGCTGAAAAAGGAATTTTGCAGTTACAATTATGCATGCATTTGCATGTTAATACCATTATAGTATTAATTATTGTCACTATTTGTGAGTAGCAAACAATGATTTAAATACCTTTGTGTCTCGAGAAGCTTTTTGAATAAATTCCCAGGACATTAATGTTGGCTTTTCTCCCACATTTTCAGGATTTGCGAATCAAGCTGACAAGATGGGAAAGCATGGACACTGATGCTAGTAACAGACCAAGGTGGGTGAATAATCCCACATTCAGGAAAATTAGTAATGTGATGAAAACAGTTTATCGAGGAATATTGCACTAAAATCAGTCTATTTCATTAACAGTCGTCAAATTTGTAATGTCCTTGACCAAAAAATGACTGTCATGTGCTAGACTGCTAGTATTAATTTATGGAAAAATCTTGCAAGTGTTATTTTTTTTGCTGTGAAATCTACCGCAGTTTTTCTAGAGTGGTTGATGAATGTTGCTGCTGATAAAAAAAAAATCACATTTATTGTTATGAGTAGTTGAAAGATAAAAAAAAAAAAAGAGTGTAAATGTTTTTTTAGAGGCAGTAGTGTTGTTTAAACTTTATGTTTAAAAGTGGTATTATTGGGTGCTATGTGCCCCGAGGGTGTTCAAAACATCATATCCCACATCACAGCAGTCAACAATTGTGTTGTTATACCTCTGCCTTGGATTCTTTGGACTTTGAAAACATGAAAAGAAACAGCAGTAAACACAACAATCATGACCATTGAACGTCAAGTCACATGCATGTCGCGTGCCGTGCTCGAAACAGCTGATCGTCTGCTAGTTCGCTGCTCCCACTCATGTGTGAAAACATGGTGACAATGGCGTGGGTACCAACGATACAAGCATTTCACACTGTACATACAAAGTCATAGCACACTCCCTGTGGGATATCACGTACATGATATCCCACAGGGAGTGTGCCAAGACTTTTTATGAACTTGAACACGTGATCGTTCTAGGCCAATGACAATACAGTATTCAAGACAGAGGTATAACAATCACCTTTCTATTTACATGGGATCCATAGCCCAGGCCATGAAAGTAAAACTAATACTAATAAAAAATACAATAAAATTGTTATTTCTTCATTAGTTCCCCATCCCAGTTGTCGGCCAAAATCGCCAATCTGCAGCAGAGCCAAGTGGCACTCCTAGAGAAACAGGGAGTATTCCTCTCAAAGTAAGAAACCAACTTTCTCCAAGTCAGTTCAGCTTTATTGCCAGTGTAAATAACAATACCTAAATTAGTTTCCACTTGCCGAACTATACCAGCATTCAAAATTTCCAGATTCAGTTAAGATTCAGTTAAGAACTTGAAACGTGTTGACATCAAGAGGCAACCTATAAAATAGCTCAGTTCCTGCTGTGACATTAATCAATTGAAAAGGCAGTCGATTTCCTCAAACGTCTTTGCACACCTGGTACATGGATTTTCACAATTCTGTCATTAAAGGGCCTGTCACACTGTCATGTTCTGGCATGGAGTTCGTACCGCGACCAAGAAAATTGACTAAAACGCGGTGGGAATGCAGATTACGGTGTGGGGACTCATTGATACTAGTTGAGGACTTCAGAGGGACTCCATGGACTTCGCTGAACACCAAATTGCCACGTTCGTTTTGGACAAAACAAACGCCGCGCCTCGGCGTTTTGACCAGAACGCATTAAGGACTCTGCGCGAACTCCTCGCGAACGGCCGTGACGTACTGGCAACGCGCAGGCCAACAGGAGTGACGTCGTGAGAACCCCAGGGGTGTGCATGCATCAGGACTGCTCGTCTCCTGCGTCTATGCCTTTAAAATGTAAAGACTCATGAAGACTATCGCCCGTTTTGGACCGAGTATACACGCCGCGCTTCTGGCTGCTGACGTCACATGTACGTTTTAAGGTCGCATCAAGCGCGCGATAAGGACTCCATGAACGTTGTACAAACTTATTGGACGTCATGAGCACGCAGAGAGGACGCAGAGGACGCCGCGCAGACTTCTAATTGGTCTTCAATGGAACTCATACAGAACGCCGCAAGGACGCTATGGAACGCCACACGGACGTCTAATAGACTTCCGTTGGACTTCACAGAGACGCATTGCAAGCCACTGGCGCCATGGATCCTGCGTCTTCACTGCGTTTTGTTACATTTTTAAGAATTTCAACAACGCAATATGAACGCCATGCATGGACGTGACAGTGTGACAGGACATAACAGGGCCTTTATATGTACATCTCAGACTAGGTTAGGGGCACAAGACAACGGCAGCTTGTGCAACTTGGAGGTGAATTTAGTTTTTAAACTGCTTGAGCAGAACTGATCTACCAATCAAATTTACACTGTCACATGCACTAACAATGCACTTACAGTGAATTTTTTTTCAAACAAATATGGTAAATGGTCATTAAATGTCTGAAGTAGATTGGAATTTCAAAGCCATTCTTCATTCAATTTATTTGAATAATTTGCATTCCGTGCTCCCAGCTCGCATTCCTTTGAGCAAGCCTACAATGTCTCCCAAGACAAGATAGCCTCCACCACCCAGGAGTTACTCAAGCTTCGAGAGGATAAGAAGCAACAGGAGGACCTGGTCAAACGTCTGCAGAGGAGACTACTCCTGCTCACAAAGGTTATGTTCAATATCTCACTGCATTAATTTGAAATGTTAGACAACAGATCTCGGCCATCGAGCGACGGACAATTTTGAAACTCAGTGCATGCATAGAGCAACTCATCATGAACATACCCAAGAAATTTCATGACTATAGGTCAAAGGGTTTTGGAATTATGGCTAATTAATTATTCATATGTACGAATGGTAATTCTGCTCTGTGTGCACGACGTATATGGGAAAATTCAGTTTTCACGGCATGTAGCGCCGGAACATTTTTCGCTGCGCAGCAACCCGGGGTCCGATCCCAAAAGATGCAGATTCCGCCCCCGGCCCTTTTAGGGTCAAGGCACTTACTTTATACAAAGTGGCGAAAGCTATATTGCAGGAGGCAAATGCTATAATTTGATGAAGATAGTGATGTGCTGAAATGAACCATCATTTACAAGTGGTTTTATGTTTCTTAAGGTTTTCACAGAATTTAATTGTTCTCAATTTTTTTTCTATTATTCTCAACCTTTTCAACTTGAACTGACACCTTTCAGCTCATTTGCAAAGAGCGGGTTACACATAATCAAAAGGATCTGAATATGACAAAAAATGCTGGATGGATATTTGAATTTGCACTGGTTGTTATTTTTTTAGGAGAGAGACGGGATGCGACAGATCCTGAATTCCTACGACAGCGAAGTGACCAGCATGGGATATGAACCGCAATGCAACGCTCGCCTGAAACAAGCCGAGTCCAACCTGCAAACCTGCCACCGACAGATTGAGATTCTTGAGGTAAATAACAACATTTTTAACTTTATTTTCCTTCAAAATTGTGTGGAGTCATGCTGGCGCCTTGACACTTCCTTCCACCTTTACAATTCCATTTGAAATCCAACCCATGCTGATTATAGTCTATGGAATAAGCGCTTGTATGGCAAGCAGCTACGATATGCGTGCTCATTATGCAAACAACACTGCGTCTTGACTTCCAGATTCTGACCATTCAGCGGGCGTCTTCTATCCTGCTGCGGTAACCCGATGTTGTTTGAGAAAAACATGGCAGCTATTGACCAATCCACAGCTTTGCCCGAATTTCTGCTCCAATTGACAATTTCTGAAGTCGGCTCTGATTGGCTGGTGTGTGAGGTCGCAATAAAATTTGCATGCTCAGATATATAAGCCGTTGTAGTGTGGCTCTGCACATGTGATGTCTGATCCTCTGTCTGTGCTGATTCCAGTCCCTGCCTGATTTCATGATTTTTTTTCCCCAGAATATCATTCACGTTTTTGCCCCCTTCTTTAAAAACTGAACATAATTTTATTATCTTACCTCGTAGCTTTTCCTCAGGCTTCCAAGCTACATTACCTTGTACGATTTGTAGGTACTGTCTTTTTTAGTATCAGAAATAATGTCAAACATGTAAAGATAATATTGCTTCAGTTTTTACACTAGAACTGAAAAATGTCATACTTGCACAAACAGGTGATGTTTAATGGTTCGTTGGTTCACATCTTGAATTTTTTCGTAATTCTTTTCTGATAACATTTCATGATAACACTTACCAATTTTTGTGTACATTTTTTTCCTGCCATTTTGCAGTATGACATCAAAGCAGCCGTGGAAGAGGCCAGCAAATCCCGACTGGAAAACAAACAGGTAAACAACTCCTGAGAAGACCAGATTCTTATTGAGGAGAATAAAGGTTTCAGTGATAGATCAGTTTGACCTGCGTGAGAAATTGAGCAGTGGTAACAGGAATGTATGTGCACTGAGCGCTAGATTGGTGAATAGGCGCACTTCATAAATGTACAATATATTCGTTATTATAAGTAATTTATTATTAGTATTTAAACAGAAGGGGTGTGAAATCACAGCTTTGAGGCTGATTTCAGCTTTTTGTTTAGGATTTCAGCTTTTTTACACCTTTTTTCAGGTGTTTTCAGCTCTTTTCATCAGTGGTCACTCACACCCCTGAAACAGGCATGCAACTTTCATCAGATCAGCTGACTTCCTGGTTTTTTACTTCTCACGAATGCCATAAAAAACGCTGCTCCAAGTTTTGTGTGGTTGGGAGTTTCCTTGTTTTTCTTCTAAAATTCCAAGTTGCATGAATGGTATTAGTAGTAAAGAAGTGAGTTTTTGGTTAAAATCATTCCAGCTGGAGACTCAGCTCGCCCAGATGCAGAGTGAGCTGTCCCTGGCCAAGACGACCCCGCCCATCCCACCACAATCCCTGAACTCGGTCACAGACGATGCTTCAGGAGGCAACGGCAAAGAGGTCCAGGCACTGAAGACGAGAATCACGGAGCTGGAAGAAGAGAACGGCAGGCTGGCCGAGAGGAACGAGAACCTGGATGTCCTGCTGGAAGGCAGGGCACTGAAGGTGAGTTATTGGATGATGCATAGGAACTATAGAGGGCCTTGTCCGGATTAGTCATGATAGCCAAGAAAGGGCACGTATGTAGTTAGTCCATTGGAATAGTACAATGAATGTTATTCTGAGCACAGCTTTAAAAGGACACTTTCCTGAATGTGCCCTATTGGGCTGGAAATACGTAAAGACAAGGAGAAATATTGTTGCTGCGTAGTGTTTGATGAACATTTTGAAAAGAAACATGCATGTGTTCCTGGATTTATGACCAGCGCTCCAGCAGCTCGATTTCTGAGGAACAAAACTTCGTACCTCGAAATTCCTTAGCATGGTATTGTCACGAGAAACAGCAAATTTTCATAGTATAGTTGTGTAAACATTCTTATTCTACTTTTTATCAGTCACCATTTTGAAATTTCTTCAAAGTTGAACAAAGAAATTGATTGGAGTGGGGTTTGAACATGCGACCTCCAGATTGTCGTTCAGGACCTCTACCAACTGAGCTATCCAGCCCTATGTTGGCGGTTCCCCATTTAGTCAATGTCTTTGATCAAGGGCGCTAATTGGAAGTCATCAACCCATATATGCCATGTAGCCAGGGATCATGCACCCTTAAGAAAGACATCGCCAAATGGGGAACCGCCAAGAGAGGATAGCTCAGTTGGTAAAGCACCAGAACAAGCAATCCCGAGGTCGCAGGTTCAACCCAGCTCCAGTAATTTTTTTTTGTGTAAATACATATTTGAGCCCAAAAGGCAAATTCTCTCAAAAGTGCTTTAACAATGCCTATTTTGGAAGCCCTTTAACAATTCCTATTTTGTTCCTCTTTGTTCTCCCCCCTCCCCTATAGGGTGATTACGACCCCACCAAAACCAAGATCATCAGTTTCGCCAAGAACCCGGCCGCCTTGGCGCGTCAGGAGAGAGCCGCCGAGACGAAGCAACTCAAGGAGGAAGTGGAGAGACTGAGGAACAGGGTGCAGGTCCTGGAGGAGGGCGGGGCCGGGGAGGATGTCACACAGGTCGTCATGGAGAAGATGCAGGAGTCCACTGCTCAGGAGGTCGAAGGTGAACTGTCAAAACAATGCAATTATTAAAAACAACATTTTCCAACAAAACCCCACCAAAAACAAATGGTGGCTAAACTTGCTGTCGCAAACAAATTTGGTGATTTTCAGTTTTAGGTCTTTAGTGCTGAAGATTGTATTTCAACTTGTTGATAGCAATTAACCACTTTGTGCCGGGATTATTTTTACCAAAAATTTCAATTTTCGCTTAAGGCAAATTTTTCAGCCAACTACTGATATACAGCCAAACGCCATAAAAACTGATTCGCAAGAGTCATTTCAACAGTATTTGTACGACTTTTCTTGCCGAAACCTCATATGTTTCAATACTCCGGGGGGTGCACTGGAGCCTAAATTGTACAACAATAGGCCGTGCACAACGGCCCATTCAAGATTAACACACCGTTCACCTCCATAGACTTCACGGACTTTGTGTGTGTGTACAAAAGGCACGAGAGATTAGCGTGTTTAGACGCCACCCGGAGGTGAGTCGAGGCAATCTTGACCTTTTAAGCCATCAGCCGTGCCTGTGTATAAAAACAGCCAGTGTGTGTTATCACGTCCTCCGACGCGAACTGGTTAAAAAGATGTAATGTTTGTACATGTACAACATTTATTTGTCAATAGTTGAGAGAATACAATTCTGCTTCACTTTTAATATTGAAATAGATTACCCAAAATGATGTACTCATCCACCTATCAAATTAATCCCTTAGCAGATCTTAAGAAACAATTGTCCGAGTCTGAGCTGCGCAACCAACGACTCAAAGAGGTCTTCCAGAAAAAGATCCAGGAGTTCCGGGAGGCGTGTTACCGGCTAACAGGGTACCAGATGAACATATCCAGCGACAACCAGTACAGACTCATGTCAATGTATGCCGAGCAGGAGACCGATGTGCTGCTTTTTCAGGTACATTTTCCAAGGGCATCTAGATCGCTAACTGTTAATTAATTTTTAGTAATAAAATTAAGACCCGTTTCAGACTGGTGTTCTAGAGGTGGTTTTGTCGTTTTCTGGATGAGGTGGATGACATGTGACATACAAGGTTGCGCCTGTCACGTGAGGTAGCTGAGAAAAACATTCGCTAGTACCTCTCTCGCCCTGTTTGCAGGGCGGAGGGTACGAGTGAAAGAAAAACATCAGGTTTTACACAGCAAACGTTAAACACAAAGTAAAAGCACAAACGGGAGATTTATTTTGACGATAATCTGACGCATTTGCAGTATTTTTGATTGCATTCCTCAATATCGAAAATTTCGATATTTTGATACGATTAATAAATTGCTATCGGCGATATCGATATCAAACTTATATCGAATAGTTGAGTTATATCTATATATTGACGGTGCTTACTCTGGAACGCTAGACTTAAAAGGTCATAAGGATTTTTCAACTGCCCATGGCATTACTGAGCAAGTTTGAGGGAGGATAATTATAGTTGGACTATTTTTATTCAGAGAGGTTGGACTACCCTAGTTGATTATTTTGGAACCGGAGCCTGGGGCATGTTCCATCGCTGGTTACTAATAGCTGCCGGCATCAAACTGCCCAGCAGTAAGCTAGAATCAGGAAGTTTTTTCTTAAATTTCCATTTTTTAAATTTTTTATTGAAGGCAACACCATCCGGCGAGATGCAGCTTCTGGAGAACGACTTCTCCTCCACCCTGACGGACTTCATCAGCTCATTCCTACACCAGCAAGACAGTATCCCAGCATTCCTTAGTAGCGTGACCCTTGACCTGTACAGCCGACAGACCATGGTTGGTTGAACCAAACGAGACATTGACATCTCTCCGATGATGATCGCTAACAATTTACAAATATCTTGCGGATTTTGGCCATTTTCTCAAACTGTGGTTTCATCTGCAGCTCCACCTTATCCTTGCCTCCAGAATCATTTAGGAGCAGTTAATGTTCAAACCAAATGGAAATTGACCTCAACAAGTACCCCCTCAACGATTACAAAAGGAGAGTTGGGGGAGACCACTGGGAGAGACATTTGAACTCATTAATGATGGTGCCCGACGCTCTTGCGACGATGTTACAGGTTTGTGCTCATTCAGAACAAAAAAAGTTGTGCGCCACAGGAACGCCAACCAGTACACACACGTGGTGTGTCCTGTCCACTGGCGCTTGAAAGTGGTCAACAGCGCCCTCTAAAACACACTTGGTCTCGCTACTTCTGGGCCCAATTTCATAGCGCTGCTTAACAGCCGACTTTGTGCTTACCGAGCCTTCATCTATTTCATGGAAACCGTTAAGCAGTAAGCACAGCAAAAGCACGCTTAACCCCAGAAGAAAACTTTGCTTAAATCAATGACGTAACAATAGAAATCTCCATGCGCGCGCAACTGTTGGCATGAAATAGTGCTTAAGCAGCAGCATGATTTTCTGCTATAGTAAGCACAACTTTTCTGCTTACTGTTAAGCAGTGCTATGAAATTGGGCCCTGGTTGGAGTTCTTAATGAAATGAGAAGAATAGGCACTGTTGATGAAATTTAAACGTCTTACAACTATTTAAATGGAATTTTGAAGGGAAAACTAAAAAAAACATTAAAGGTATACTTGTATTTGTATTAAGGCACCAATAACTAAAATCTGTATAGGTCATTCTATAAATTTGGGGTCCACACTTTTTTTCCTGTCCCTGTTACATCTGACATTGCTGATTTTATAATTCTGATGCACTCCTTAATGCAGTCGTTCTCCAAGAGTGATTATGAATAGCAAACTACCTACCCAACAGATAAAAAAATCCTTTGAAGTCGTTCCTAATGATACTTGAATGGTAAATTAAAAAGTACCAAGGTAACAGATACAGGAAAAAATATCACACTTTGGATGCTAAATTTATAGAATGACGCATATACCATTCAGTGCATTATGACAGAACTAATACTGTTACAGTTTTCACGCCTGTTATGTTGTAAAGGAGCAAGGCCATTTTTTTTAACAAAGAAACCTCTGTTTTAGAAATTAATTTGATTACGGAAACATTTCAAAAGCTACAAAGGCAAAGGCCGAAGCATTTTGTACCAAAGATTCTCTCACATTGCAAGGCGCAGTGGTCACATTTCACAATACACTTATAGAACTAAAAGTAATTACTAGAGGTAACTAATGCTAACTATCTTTTCTCTGTGTTCTTATGTTTGCCAGTAAAGTTAATATTTAATACAACTCTCTGTCATTCAGTGTTCTGCTTCTTTAGGGTCCGTGTTTTAATTCAGCAGGAAAATAACCAAACAGTGATTTTTCTACGCTTAAAATCAAAAATGGATGGATTTTCTGCAACGTGTTTTTAGTGTGAGGACCCATTTCATACCATTTGTATTCGCAAAAGTTTCGTGAATATTGGGTTTTCCCTTCAGCGACGTATTTTTATAAACACTGTATACTCAGTGTTGTCCAAGGACTTGCGTGAAAATTCTTTTTTACAAGCTTACTCGGTTGTGACTCGAACCCACAACCTCCTGCTTACTAGTGCAGAATATTGAATTACATATCCCTGACGCAAATTCCATCTTATAAAACAGGTTTTTGTTGTCATCTTTCTTGAGTGAAAGTTGGTCACATCCATTAAAGAAATCTTGATTGCAGGAAAAATTAATAAGCTAGATGTTAAGAGAAACTATTCAAACAAATTGAATTTTACCCCAGAAGTGGTTGAATCTAACTACGTAAGAAACAGCAATTTAACAATCGAAATCATATTGAACATGTGGCTTAGATGAAAGTATTTAAGAACTGATTTGGTTTTAACCAGAAAAATAAGAAAACTCTTCTTGGAAAGTAACAATTGTTATTTTGACTGCAAATATATCAACTGATGATTCATGATTTCTTGTTGCGCTGTTGTTGGCATCACTGAACAAGGAAATTAGTTTCCCTGAATGTACAAGGTTAATTAAAACCGCGAAACGTTGCTCCGAAAACTCATCAAACTGTAACAAGATTGTAATATCCTATTCATGGAAAAGCCGTTTCGCAGGATGGTTTTGCAGGTATTTGCAAACTTCGACATTGCTTTCAGCTTCGGCTGAAAGGAAATATCAGACCCTGACTTTGACTCAAGATAGGCTTACTGTCTTAATCAAGAACAGCATTACCTACAATACGAGGCCATAAATATATAATACTTACCATTTGGTTCTAGAATTCTTGGTGTTTTTTCTTGCATCGGAGATGAAGGCAAGGTCATTCATGGATGAAGCCAATGCTAGAGATGTAACCGTGGTTTAGGAAATGGCCAAGGATCTCATCAGCTGATCCAATCTTTAGAGACTCATTGAATTAGTGTGTAGTTCCGGATCGTGATTGCCAATTATGCTAATTTGTCTCGGAGGATCAAATTGCTGCATTGCCTTATCATGTAGAGATTGGCCCATCTCGTGTTCTGATTAGGGACAGTAACAAATATGGGTTGTGCAGTAATGCAAAACTTGACTTTTTAGTTATCAAGCCTACGAAATACTAGGGAAGATTTTGGTGAATTGTGAACTCGCAATTCACCAAAATCTTTCCCAATTTTCAGATTTGTTTAATTATATGGGTGCTCAAGAACTGTCTACTTTTATTTCTAAAGAATCCATCTGTGTACAACCGCGCATGACATAAACAGTGACAGGCCACGTGTGAGGTTAGATCCATAAAAGGTAAAAGAGATCAGATTTTATACGAGTTCAAATTTCATATTGACACCATTATCTGTTCATAAAAGAAACAAAGGCTCATAAAAGAAACAAAGTGCGTATCTGTACCGCAAAGCAGAAATGTGGAATTACTTTTTTAAAGTATACTTTAGGTTTCCAAGTTGTACCAGTATTTTGTAATCTGCGGAAACATTGGACGACCGACCATGAGGGCGAAAAAGAAAAGGTTAAACAGAAAAGGTTCTCAACAATCAGTATATTTAAATCGTGAGGTAGGAATTCCCGAATTTGGGCACTGCACTGCCTTTATGACTTAGCTGCCATGTCGGCTTTCAGCTTCAGGAATAAATAACTGTCTTTCTGAATTAAAACGCACAAACTGTTGCCACTTTTGATAGTTCTCTGTTTAGAAAGTCAAAACATCTGACAATTACCCTCCAGGGCCTCAACCAAGATTGTAAATTGCAATTAAAGGAGCGGAGTTTAATCCAGTGCAGGAAAAAACCTGGATGCGGACGTCCTAGGCCTAATCAACAAGCCTGTCCTGTGGCCACGATTTGGACACAACAAAATCAGTCTTAATTTACGGGGCCGAACTCGCGGTGCAGTGAGCAGTGTTTGCAATCAACGGCTCGGCTGCGGACAAGACCCAATTTATGACAGAGCCTATCGCGTCAAGAATTAACACAGCTTGGTAATCGCGCGGTCGAATTCCCCGTCATGTTCATTTTGAGTAAAGCTCTGGTTGATTGCGTCATTTTTAATCAGGTCTTGGAGCTGTGAATTGAACATCACACACGTACAGTACACGTACACAAGAACACTGGCTTTGGAGATATCGTCTGCCAGTCGCACGCGCTGCTCATCACGCGCGCGCCGCACGGCCAATCAAAGTTCGTGACTGGATTAGATATGAATATTCATATCTCGTTGCTCAACTTCATTGGTGCTTGCGGCGCCAGACAGGTGTCCTGCCACGCGCGGGTGCTTTGTGTAGTCAAACGGATGCGAAGTCAATGGCATTGTGTCATGCAATAAACAGGCTCGACAACCGATGAAGACAATATGAAAGTCGTTTGGGCGATCGTAGTGGTGCTAAGTAGTGGCCACCTTTGCAATAGCCTTGACTTTTAAGCGTCCAGTGAATAACTGTGGATTTTTAAGAGGACATGGCTCTTACATACAAGCAATTCAAGTGAGCTTCGTAACTGGACTTCGACTGAAATGGCTGAGGTTCTTGCTTAAATGTTGCCGATGGATTTTCTACAGTGAGAGTGAGGTGACAAAAACCTGAGTAACTGGACTGATTTACGTCATGCATTGATGGAATTTTCGGTAACGAGTTTTTGATGTCTACGAGTCACTAATGAGTGTTCTCTATGACGTGAGTGTAGTGTTTCGTAACTTGTTGAGATTTCATTGTGCGATGAAGCATTTTACGCCTTTGATGACGCACGGGATGTCTTAAAAGTCCACATTGCGCATTTCCGAAGCTGTGGTTTCCCCAAAGAATGTAATTAAAGAGATTTTCCTTTTTGATGCAACGAGAAATATAGCGGAAGAGCTTTCAATTCGAAACATTTTGTTGGGTGCCTTCCCTCTAAAACCGTGGAGAAACAACGTCATTCTGAAACCATTTCGAACAACGTGATCTGGTTGATTGTCGATCATTATCAAGCACAGCCTTTGCGCCAGCAATGGAACACCCATTGCCAAATTGGATCACTCTGCTCTTCTGCATCGTGAATCACTTACAAGTAGAGCTGACCTTGGCGTTCTTCCCCAACACTTCATAATAAGTGCCCGTGTCGTGAACTCCCCCTGCAGTAGTTTCATCCGTGCAGAGCAGCTCCACAAACCTCATTATTTAGTCACAACGGCAACTGTCGATGGTCCTGAAAAGTCCTCCTTTTCACGCGCGTTGCTGCAACTGGAGCCGAAAGCAACTGTTAACATCGCCGCGAATGTGAATTGGGTTTTCAGTCCCTATCTGACTCGGTGGCTTTCCCTCGGGGATTTGCCTCCCACCTCTTTAAACTGAGCAGTTCCTCGTCGTCTTCTCTCTCCCCCTGGGTTTCTTCAGGCTTTCGAGCTGCATTGCCCATGCACTTGTGAGGAATCCTTGGTTTTATCACCAGAAAGAAATATAATTAGACTAGCACTCGTAAATAACCATTGATCTAACAAGATGTGTGACGACAGCGTGTTGGTGCTCGAGAGCGAGCTCAACACCCCGGCCAAGAACTGCTACCGCCTGGTGGTGCTCGGTTCCTCCAAGGTGGGCAAGACGTCCATCCTCAAACGGTTCCTGAACGGCCAGTTCGAGGAGCAGTACACGCCTACCATCGAGGACTTCCACCGGAAGATTTACAAGATTAAGAACGAGGTGTACCGGCTGGACATCTTGGACACCTCGGGGAACAACCCTTTTCCGGCCATGAGCAGATTGTCGATCTTAACAGGTAGGTCAAAAATAATCTTTGGAAAATATTAATTGGTTTTTTTTGGTAGAGAAAGTACTCGTAGTAGTCTAGCATTCATCGCCAATGTCCAAGAAATCGTCCTCAGGAAGCTAGAACATTTTCAGAAATTCTGCCATGTGATGAACAATCATATGGCTATAATTTCGTTTTCCCTAATTTTGCTATTTCTGTAATTCCAATCGACATTGACTCCGCTTGTCACTTACATCGTGTCATAACGAAGTGACATTCATCTTTAAACAATTCAATAGTTTTCATAATGACAATGTTTCAAATGTACAAGCGTAAAATAATTGTCGTGCGTTTTGGGAATCTGGGGTATGTGAGCTGACATTATTTAGGACAGATATCACGCAAAATGTAAACGTCTCACTTTCCTATGAAGACCCTCAACCATGTTGTTTTAATTTTATATAAGATCGACTTTCATCTCAGCCTGACCCTGCAATTTCATCCGAATAAGCTGTGATTTGATTAGTACCAAAGTTAAGCCCGGGTGTCCTTCCTCCTACGAGTGCACTTCTCGTGCACATAATGGGCTATACAAAAGTAGTATCCCTTTAACAGAAAAAAAAAAATCAATCGGGAACTCCAAGGTCAAGGAAAAGACATCTCGAGTAATTGCGATCAGTGATTCGGAATAAAAGCCATAGCATTGCCATATCTACCCCGGGTGCGTAGACGTTAGTTTACCGTATAGAAATACAAAATGTAGTTCGGCCTTCTGACGTATTTACCTTTTAAAATCAAAGACGACAAAAACGATTCTCGTTTTAGAATTGTTTCTGTGTGAAAACATATATCGGGTGATGGACTTTGGAACAAAAGGAATCAGGCCTCATTCGGGAGAAAAGCTTTTATGCACTGTAAAATGACCTCGTCACGTTTCTTTAAGGCTCGTTTATTCGATTAGTCTTCTTGCAGCGAGACACATCCCATTCCAGGTTTAACCATACCAAATTTAATTCTCAGCAGCAAGTTTTTACCTCACATGAACATCTTATTGTGTTATCTTAATTCTTTTAAGCTTGAACGATAAAACATCGTAATAACTGGTACCATTTTCTACCTAAAGTTATGAGTTGACACTATACCTGTTTTAAAAGTTATGGGTAAGGTAACTTCGAGCGAAACAGTTATAGCTAACCATAGTTCGACTAATTTCACTCGAACGCAGAATGGTTGGACTACTCTAGTCCAAACTCGTCCCCAGGGGTCACTTTGTTTTCAACCTCGTTTCCTATATTAATCCCTTGGTTAAATTGCTTCCTGTAACCTGATTCGCTACAGCAATGGCAAGTAATGGATTTACATCATATATACTTGGTGTGTTTATTACCATTTTGCATATTTTAACATCCATTGTGCATTTTTAGGCCTACGTCTATTTCAGCTTGCCCGAACTTGCTCTTATGTAAAAAAAAAGAAGGCTGGATCCCATCCCGTGATTATGTTGACCTACTTCATAGGCACCATTCCCTTGGGGTACCATACTTGACAAAGATTGTTTCGTGATATAGTCTGGTGTGGTCATATTTCTTGACGACTGCGAAGGTGCTAATCCGAAATGAACATTGGTGCACGTCACCGTGACAGGTCGTTCACGATTAATGTGTTGGGGCAATAACCGTGAATTCTCCAACCTGTATCGAAGATGAGGCACTAACACTCCTCCTGGGGCCTGTGCTTAAAAGTGTGCTTTGGGGCCAAGGGGGAAAAAATGCGAATAAACAAGGAAAAAAAAATTCCCTGATAATGGATACGTGCATTTTAATTTCATAACTTTGGTCATAGTTCATGAAAAATGTTAATTTCCTATATTTTCATATTGCTTAATACCACTTTCAAGTGTTTGTTGTTGTTGATGTTAAAGCTGACGTTGTTAGTGATCGATGATGTTTTTCTGTCTATTTTTTTTCGGTGGCATTTTAGCTGGCGCGTAATGCATTGTGACCAAACCTAATTTTACTAAGAGCTTTTTTTGTGTGTCACTCACCCACACACAATGGATGACAGAATAGATGTTTGCAGTCAAGCTGCGAGAACATAAAACCAATGAATTCCCTACGAGTATATTTTTGGAGCCTCATTGTGACATGCAATCAGTTTGTTTAATCCCCAGAAAAAAATGAATCTTTACCCGAGTTGTAGCTCCGAAAGGTGCCCTAAGCACACCAAACTAAACGATATTTTGCAGGTGGCTTAGATCTGCAACCAATCTTGCGCCCCTCGTGGGATCAGAGCAGCGTCTGCTTCGCGCTCAACCGTTCTGCGGGTTGATTGCAGCATCAAGTCGCGCACGCAGGCAGTAAAAAGCACAACCTCTCTCCGCAAGAACGATCCTGCGATTGCATCGAAGGCCAAGGTCCCCGCACGCCGAGAGATCTGATGGCAATCGCGCAGTGTATACTCTATCTTGGTTGTTAATTAGAGATGAGCCGACAGTATCGCTACCTGAGTATTGAAATTGTGTTGATAGTAGGAGATGCGTTTTCCGACTTTGTGACGTCAATTTACTGAGGATCTTGAGGTGAAGGCTATATATACGTCTGTACTGATAACCATAACGTAAATATGGATGCGGCAATATAGCTCTGACCATAGAGGCATGCTCTGACATAGTGGTTGAAATTTGAAAATGAAAAAAAAAAACCCCGGTGACTTATTATAGCCATGTCTTTCTATGAAAATCACGTGTGTGAGGAATATGAAAAACATGTAGGCAGATATAACTGGCCGGTCATATACAACGTATTGACCAAACATCATAACGATCGATGTCCAATTCTGCCGTTTTCATGAGAGGGATAAATATTTAATTTGTCTATGTCCTCGTCCTCCTTTTTTTTTATTAGGACAGTAATATCAAACATCTGTGACCCATACCCATGTCATGATTCCCTGACTTTTTCTTTCAACAATTGCTACGAGCGTGGTTAGTCATACATCGTTAGTTTTGCATTAATAAAGTTAGGCAGAGTTGGTGTTTAACATCATTCTCGCTTATTGCGCGGGCCGAGTTAATGAAAGGTATAAAGGCGTTCTCTAGCCAATATTAGGTGTCTATTCTGTAATTACATTTCCACTTGTTAAACAAGCTTTCTTTGTGGATTCCAAGTCGATGGTGCTCACCAGGTCTTTCACCCATACAATATTTGCGCAGCCAGACGGAAATATCGATAAATTGGAAGGGCGGCAGGTGTTTTTAATATGGTAGCCTCCACAAGAACCTTGGCTGATACATTTCGAAGGGATGCATGTCTCAAGGAGAGTACAAGGTAACATGGGTGCCTTTTCCCATCCTAAATTAACTTAGTCGATGGTGGATTCAATTTTTGAGCGATCTCGGTGAGTAGTAATTTACTTTTAATGGGAACTGCTGTAGACTGACGTGAATATTTAGGTTTAAAGGGAATGTACATCATTGGCTTTTGCTGTAATTTTCAGAAATGAAGTATTTGAGGGATCAGTAGTATAATAGATCAAATATTATTACACTGACATGTTTGAAGTTTTGTGTTCGAAAATGCTGGACTAAAACCAAGAAAAACAAAAGTGTTCAAGTAGTCTGGTTCCCTGACTCCACTTAAGATGAAATTGATCAATTTATAGATGCCGGAAAATTGTAAGGTAAGGGAACCAGTCTAGCTGGCCTGCACCTGTTCATGAACATGTAATAGCAAACAAAATTTGGACTGGAAAAAAATTGTTAATTTGGAGCAGTAGTTGAAAAATAGTTGGGTTTTTCCAACAATGGTCGGCCGACCACCGTTGGGAATTTATACAAAAATCCAATTTTTCATGAAAATGACTTCACACCAGGTGCCATAATTTTACAGGATGCTTTAGACTGTCATTCACCAACATCCTAGTTAGGTTTTTCGTAAAAATTTGGTAGTTTTGTTTTTCGATGTTTGCAAATGTTGTATATTCCCTTTAATCATTACTTGAACTGGGACTTTCTTTCGTCTTTGGTACAAAGCATTCAGGCATTCATTTAGCCTAACAGGAATGCAAAGGCTAACTAGGACAAACTTAAATTACAGCAAAGCCTATTCCTGGCCATAATGATTATTTTTTAGAAAGTGTTAATCAAGCTTGCGCATTTCCAGCAACCAATATAGAAGCAATCCGTTTCAGTTTTACAAAAAGCAACATTTAACATTCACGAAATATTTATGGGCTTGTTAACTTTACGCATTGTCTTTCCACGTATCGAGCTCTAACACAAGTCTGGTGCCCATACCTCGGTGCACTCTAATAGAGTATCATATTATATAACGGCTGCATAATTGGGGCTGATACCGGCACCTTGCGTGCAATTATCGCCCATTTTGCTGCAAGTCATCCGTAAGTCTTGTAATTGCGTATCGGCTTTATCCCACGGTTCGTATCAAGTTCACGTATCGTGGCGACGAGCCAGGCCTCGGTAGACTGAAGAGACCTGCGCCATGAGGATATATCGGGATGCCTTATCTTATTACATGTGCATGAAGACATAGGCAACGCCCTGAAAGCGTCGGAAACTTGTTAGCGGTTAATGTCCGCCATGATAAATAAGATTTGTAACTTTGCATGGCTGGTAGTGTAAAGTATTGTTAGGGTTTGTGGTAACACCATGTGGAAGAAAGTCTTTTGAGAAGATGTGTCAGTGGTTCTGAAAAGAACCGTTTAGTTGCGAAACTCGACGTTCTGATCAGTTTGCTCTGGTCGACTTCAGGAGAAAGCCGGACAGTCAGCATCCACAACTCCATGCCTCAGCAATCATCCAGCCTTGTAAATGCAGCCTCATCCACTCTGTCTGGCTTTCTCCTGAAGACGATCAGAGCACGCTGATCGGAACGTCGAGCTTCACGACTAACTGGTTCTCTTCAGAACCACACAATCCTCACTAGTCCGCCATGATAGTTTTACCTTCTCTGTTTTCCCGTCCCACCGTCCTATCAGTGAACGCTGCTGAACCCCAATTTCTTTGATCCCCGTTAGGTTGGTCACTGCATTTGAATTATGTCCAGCTCGTCCTTGACGGGTACACCCCAGTAAATCCGTCGGTAGAGCTCATGAATAAAAGTTATACACTCAAATTATTCTATATTAGAGAGTTCTTAGAGCCGTGGAATTGGGGGATTGAAGACATTCTGGCCCTGCACCTCTGGCCTGGACTTAGGGCTTCCAATTCTGAGCATTTTGGATGCAATTGGGTCGGAAAGTGGCACTATTTACTAATTAAGCCATGTTGTGGAGGGATCTTTTTTTTCAAAATGGCTACTTTTCCAGTTTGGGAAACATCATTCCTTTTAGGGGTGTATGGTCTTCTTTGGGTGAGAATTTCTCCAAAACGTCAATGGTCAACCCACCAAAAAAAAAATGAAAAGAAAATGAAAGAGGACATGTTGATCATCATTTTCTGTGCAGTCCGAACACCTAGTACCTGTGAGAGTTTTAAGTATTTTAAAAGAATTTTGAAGTATGGGGATTTATCACTGGTGTCTATGGGATTTTTTTATACTAGGGTGCACCCTGACTAGTGCAGCAAGGCCACCGCGACAGAAGACGGCGCTATCAACAAGATGAATCAAATCCAGTCTCTGGAACTTTGGCAGCGCTACTCAGGAGATTCCGAGCATACCTAATACGCGCTGTTTTCAAGCTAATGCGCGCTTACCTGTGAGGTATTATGCTCGGAATTTCCTGGGTAGCGCTGCCAACATTCCCAATACTGGATCTGATTGTTGACAGCAACCTCTACTGCCGCGGTGGCTTCACCGCCCTTGTCAGAGACCAGCTTAATTTTATAGGAAGTAAATTCCAAATCTAATCCTGGACAATGGATATCGATACAATTTGTTTTAATGACCCGGTGTCACATGAAAATCCGACTCCTATGAAAATCGGACCCCTTTTCCCTATTATTGGTTAATTCTTCTCATGTGACCGGTCACTTTCCTAATTATCATATTTACGCATGCGTGGTATTACCAATGATCTGAATTTCATAGAAACCTAAATTCACGCTACACCAGGTCAACACTTCCTTGTGCGCATGACGTGTGCGTGGAATGAGCACGATCGTGGCGGTAATTTACCCACGATGCTTTGTGAAGACTTGGTTTCCTTCACAACATGCCATAAAAGCGGTCACCAGCGCCATTGGGGCATTGGGTACCAGCGAATATTCTCTGAAGTCTGATGGTCTAGTATATGTATCAGCCTCAATCAATGGCGTATCATTAGTTTCTGTCCACATTTCTGCTACAGTTTCACGACACATGCCTATCTGGTCCAACCCCAATTAATGCGCGTTAAAGCGAAACTTCACTCGATTGGTTTTTTGTAATGAAACTGATGATGAAAGCCAGCCCAAGCTATTAAGAAGACGATGCGATGCGTTTGCCGATAACACTGTGTCAGAGGGCATTTTCTCACTCAGCGGGGCTTAAGTGTCATTTTTCTACCCAATGGGACAACGTGCGGTTTGGAATCTAGGGCAACATTTTGCAAGCAATGTAGACTTAAACGTACATTAGTCAGCAATCAAAGATCTTATCGAACACTTAACATTTTTACTGAATAACAGATTGAAAAAATATTGAAACGTACTTGGTACAAATATTATTATAACAACATTAATGGAATTCACTTCGGTCCAAGATGTTGTTTTAACAATCAAGAGATTTTTTTTGGTTGATTGCTTTGCTTTTTGTTTTTTTTTCACTGATAAACTTCGTAAGGGTGGCGGGCTTTGGTGTGCGTTTACCAAGCTGGTCCGAAAACGCGACTGTGCCTCTGTATTATTGGACCTTGACATAATCCCATCAATTGCTAGGACAAAACTTGCCCGGGAATATTGAAATAATAGTACAAGTAGGCCTACATAATTACAGAATAATAATATCGTCAATATAGACTGTCACCAATCAGTATCAAATTGTGTATGTTTTATGTTGTACTAATTGCACTGAACGTATTATTACCTCCGCCAAGGAGGTTAGGTTTTCATAGAATTTTGTTGATTGGTTGGTTGGTTTGTCTGTTAACAATATAACTCAAGAGGTTATGGACGGATTTGCATGAAGTTTTTTTTAGTGTTGGTGCTTGGTACAAGTATAAATCGATCAGATTTTGGAAGTAATCTGGATCTGGGTCTGGATCCAGGATTTGTTTAAAAGGATTCTTCACCATTTTGTGCGAGTAGTTCTTTTGGGTGTACTGACAATATGGCGGGGTATTGTTTAGCCTTTGCGGAGGTTTGCGCTCTCTGAGTGCTTTCTTGTTTGATATCGTTTGGAGATCGCTAAATAAATTGAAAACAAACACCATTTGCAACTGCATAGACTACTTGTTGTGAAACATAATAACTTGATACATGTATCAAATACAAGTCAGGTAGCACTTAAATGACAAACTAGAGAATAGAATCTAGATGCAAACATGTATGTGTAATTTGGGAATAATATATATTCCACGTGTATATTGTTTCGTCGAAGAATTGAAATTATAAAAATTGCTTGGTTTTGATTTTTTTTTTAGAATCGTAGAGTTTTCATTTCATCTTGATAATATCGGCCTTATCGGCCTTTATGGCTTAATGCCGTACACTGTCTGATTGTGTTTCCGGGATGGAGCACTTAGTTGATGTAAGCTGATTGAATGTAGTATAACATCCCTGGATTAAATCCACTGAGAAGACGAATACTATACCCTAAGTACTGCCCACCATGGGCTGGTTTTTGATTAGCTTCTGTATCGGATATTCCCTCTAGATTTCTCTGCTCACAGTGTTTCCAAGCAACGGTAATTCTGTGTTTTAACCATGCAAACAGTTTCAGATAGGTATAGGCCTTGTAGATTCTATACCCTTAAGTTGTTGTTCTGCCCGTACGCGTACGTTCAGTGTGGGTAGCGTCGTTTCTTATGGGTGCAGATCTGTAAATAGGCCCAGAATTGCCTGCACGGGCTAAATCACAATTTGTAACATTGAGGGCTGTGAACTTCAGGATTTTTATAAAAAAAAGAAGGGAGGAAGCGGTGAAGAGGTCTGCGAGCTCGTATTTCTGTGACACTTGGATGAAATTAGGCCCTAAAATGGCCCTACTTTGCAATGGAGCGTAGGCATCCATTTTCAAAATGGCGATGGGCTTCAGGACTGCTTTTAAGGGTGATCATCTTTGGATAGAATTTTCCCCAAAAATTATCAGTTAACCCCCCCCCCCCAAAAAAAAAATGAACAGAAAATAACAGATCGTGAATTAAGAATTAAGCTTTAATTCGATGGGTGTCTCAAACACCTTGGAGAATTGTGAGTATTTTTGATATATGGGAGTCGATTTGCAGGTCTCTATCCCTATAGATCCATTGCGTTCAACAAGCTACTTGTGTGTTTTGTTATGTTAATTCAATAACAATGAATGCACACGAGATATACCAATGCGTTTCCCTGTTGAACAAAAGCACACACCTCAGAGATGGCTGCAGTGCAAGCAATCTATTCATGAACGGTGACAGCGAAATGTTTCCGTGGCAATGAGTTAATGTGGACTTTATTTTCATATTGTAAGAAGTGCATGTTTATTGTTGTAATTTGTAAGCAATGCAGGTTACCATTGTAGAATATATCCACGTTTCTTAGCCAAACATAGAAAGGTGTTTGTTGAATTAAAGCACGTCAGAGGCGAAGACTGGTTTCAGCTGTTTGAGGTGTCGTTGGTGGACATTAGAGTAGCACAACATCGATGGAATATTAAAGCGATTATAAAAACACCAGGCGAATTGAATGCCAAACATGTGACCACACTCGCCAGGTTTGATACATGAACGATTATGTTGAATGTACCGACCACCATTTTGGTGCTATGATAATGATTCAAACCACTGCGATTTAACATAATCATCCGAGCTGTTTCCCGGCTGTGTATGTTACAATCGTCACAACCTAGGAGCTATTAAAACGTACCCATTATTTAATTGATGTAGCTCTATACAAACGTACCATTCATATCAGAAATACCTGTCAACAGGCTATATCCGCACGATATGGCAATGACATCTATCATTAATTTGTATCCAGTTCACAACCTGGATCAACTTGAGATCCACAAAAACTGCAGGCGATCTTTAAATTTAGTTTTGTTCAGGCGAGAACTAATCAAGGGCTTCCGTATACCCGTGTGCCATTTTTGCACGCCACAGTGCCACAAGAACGAGGTGTGATATTGATGTTAATTTAACGCGTGGAACATTTCGAGCCTTAAACAGGTGCTCGTAATACGCGCACCAGCTGTCTCCTGCTTTCTTTTTCTTTAGAAACGAAGGTCTTGGATCGAGCAAAAGTCATTTGTAATCAATTCGTGGCAAGCTGTGACCTTATTGTTTAGAACCCATTCTTGTAGCTTAGCACACTGTGTTGATGGCGTTACACCACGTCAAAGTCTATTTTGAATTTGAACGTCTATTTCGTACTACTTGTAATTATAACAATGTTGCCTATATTTACAAAGCGCACATATCCACCAGAAATGTTGTGCTCATTGTTCTGTATCACAAGTAACCCTGCTCTTTCAGCCAATAACATATTCCATAGACCATCTCAACTCCCCGAGAGTATTTAGACGAATGCGGGCACGCGTTCGCTGTACACTCACGAGGCCGCCATCAATGGAGCACCATTGTGCATGCTGTTGCACCAAGCAACTGTCCGGTGGCGTAATTTTTTTCCTAGGAGGGTTAGGGGCAATGTCATGAATAATTCAGTTTTTCCTTTGAATCATTGCAAGACTTAGGTTCTCGTTCTATTTTCCCCTTAATTTAAAATTATCTCAGTGATAAATTTGGAGAAGAAAAATAGCTGATGAAAATGAGCAGCGACGACGTGGATTCGAACCAGGGATCTTTGTATCCATAGCTCATCTCGCTATCCACTAGGCTACTGTGTGGTAGCTCGACGACAACCGTTCTTTAAAATGCTTTAATGTATTGTATCTAGTCGAGTAACTAACAACAATGCTGTTGATGTCATTGTCCGTTCTCATGGATAAACATGAATTATTCATGACATTGCCCCTAACCCTCCTAGGAATAAAAATTACGCTGCCCGGTGATGGATTATCTGAATTGTAGCTATGGTTTCGCCATTAAAGGGGGCTTTAATTCGTGATAAACGTCATATCGTTTCCAGATTGGTCCATACACTTCAGCGCAATGCTGTCATTTCGGCGCAAAGCCACCTTTGCAGAGGCAGGTACCCAATAGATCATCATCATGTATTTCGGCCATCTTGATTTTTTCCCATTCAAATCAACGTAACCAAAGCAAGGCTGGAAAAAAAATAATCTGGTTCCCTTTTGCACAAAACATTATCATTCAGTAAATTTACTGGGTACAGGGAACATGACTGAAATGGTGGCAGCATGATAAAGGTCTATTACTCATGGAGGAGAGAAGCAATGGATGGCAAAGTGTCTTGCCCAAGTGTACACACACCACAACCTCCCAGACTGGACTTGAACCCACAACCTGCAGACTGATTGAAGAATTACCCACATAATTTTAGTTGGATGCTCCAGACAAGCAGGCCACGGCAATCCACTAATTCGATATAGATGACTCGCACTAAAACGAGAGTAACCAACAATATTATTCCAGGAGACTTGTATAGGTTTGCACGAGTGGACATTAACAAATTATGGTAGGTTGGCGCTGAAACCGTGTGATGTGAAGTTTATCTCTCTTGACTTGTGATGTTCTTAGAAAAACGAGCTGATCTGATACACCATGCCCTCTGGAGACATGCACACAATAGGGAACAAAAATATTGTACATGTATACGTCTCCACAGGGCAATCTCCACAAGGTTTTCACGAAATAGATATATGGATTTTACTCAAAAACTAGGAACTTCCAAGGTATGTTGATCCGTCGCAAATGGCAGAGTTTTAGAAAAGGGATATTAAGTCCAAATTTCAGCCAAGGAAATTAATTTTGGTTAAAATAAGAACATTTTGAACCTTTACTTTCGAACTCGAAAACTTTATCACGAGAACAAAGAAATGTCTCCACAAGGATACACATTTCAGTATTGATGTCAGGAGACACTAACACTCAAGTTTGTGTATAGTATTGTAACATTTTACAATTTAGTTAAAACACTTCCCCTATACCAAGAGTAATGGCTGCCTGCTAGATGACTGCGTTCATCGTAAATATATGCTTCCAAAAGCGTTGTTAAATACACATTGCTAAATCAAAGATGCGGTATACAATAGTCAACCTGAGATTTTGCATTGTAGGTTTTTTCCAGGTGAGATGTATCTTTTGATAGTCAAAGTGCGTGATACTTTTGCCAACACTATTGTTGGAAAAACGGGCAGGAAGCTGTGAGAAATGGAACCTTATACGGCAGCAGATTCAATTCTGCTGTAACTAAATAGCAATGCACGCGATTGGCTTGGTACTTAATTTTTTTGGCAGTATAATTTACGAATTCCTAACCCGTCATGGCATTGATTGCTAGTTCGTTGACGTAGCAGGAGAGAGGCTCGCCTTTCGGTTTTTGTGTGCATTTTGTTTTCGTTTCAAGCAACAAAACTGCTCAAAATCTTAAGTAAGGTGCATACCAACTAACTCTCTAAAATTCAAGCCCTGTGGCTAAATTACACATTTTGAGAAAACAGAGAAAACAGACGTAGGCCTATACAAATTGCTGGCTTTCGTTACTGGATTCCGTTGCCAACGCACTTTAAAAAAGGCATGTCCGCGGGCACACCTTTTAAAATCTACCTTCAATTATAATTGTCTTCCAAACGGTATCTTTCTGGGCGGACTAATTTCACAGAGTATTTGGAACCATTCCTATCTTCACGGGAAGCTTCCCTCCCCCATTAAATCTAAAGACCCGTTTGCGGGTAATTACAACATGTTCCTACGTGCTATAGCCTTTAAAGAATTCGGTCCAATCCTTCTTTCATTCCTTACCGCAAAGGCGAATCTCTTGCCAATTTATTCCTTAACAGAAAATGTTTATTTCATGTGAGGACGTGGTTATTTATACAATTGCGAATTGATATCAGACAGACAGATTCTTGCCTTACTGAAATAATCATGACTGAATATTAACACCTTTCCCTGAAACATACTTGAGCGTAATAAGTTCCCACACTCGTTGAACATGTACAGTGGTGTCTCCCTACGGTATAAATTATGACGAAAAAATCCCAATTTGCTGCGAAAAAAATAGTCTCGTTGCCTTATGAACAGGGGAGTTTGGTATAAAGAGCTACACAAGCATAAATATTGTTATGATATTTTGTATTTTTGAAACTTGTCTGTCTTCACTTTACTGTACTGAGGGTAATGTTGAAGTCTGGTTACCTATAGCCTACAGCTTGTACCAAACAAATCTTCAAAAACGATTGCCAAGTTCACCGCCTAGTGCCTGGCGAATACATGTTCCTTACAAAAAAAAAATATAGAAATTTCCCGGTACATGTATTATTAAAGGTGTGACATCCTTCCCTTTAAAGTGGAGGGAAAAAATGCAGCGTGTGACACGCGAAGCTGTATAGTTGATCACTTCGCTCATGAAATACCTACTGAAATATTAACAGTCTCCAAATAACGTATACGACTTGGGCATCATTGGATCTGCGTAACGAGCGCAGCGGATTATGAGAACGAATTGCCCGGCACGCGTCGCAGTCAAGTGGCGTTATTGTGGTCGGATTTCACGCGTCCACCGTTCCCGGCCAAGTGTTTCAAGTAACTGTCAGAAGAACACTCGCACACTCCCAAGATGACGGGGATATTTTTTTTATCAGGAGCTTGAAAGCTTGAAGATTTATGAATTTCCACAAAACAAACACTCGGCGCGTTGATAAAAGCGTTAAGAAATAACAAGTGCACTCTTATTTTGACAGCCGAGAGGATACATCGAGGGGGCTGTCAATCTGTAGGTTATTTTTTTTAGGTCTATATTTTGATAGTCTTTTAGCTTTTAGGCCTTTATGCATTATTCTAATTATACGTTATTGACTTCGGCTGCGAATTTTTTTTATTCCTTTTATGAAATAAACAATTGATAACAAATGTTTGTATTATTTCAGTGGCGACTCACGAGTGTCGTGAAAATAATGTAAAAGAAAGTTTTTTTAGGTCTATATTTCAATGGTCTTTTAGCTTTTTATATTGTGATGGTAATGCATTATTTTTTATTATTAACTTCGGCTGCAATGTATGTTCTTTTATGAAATAAACCATTGATAAGAAATGTTTTATATCATTGGCGAGTCACGAAAAGAATTATGTCAAGACTGGATGGATTGGTAGGGCATTGTGTGGTGCACTAGAGGTCGTCGGTTCAGACCCCTCTCCATCCATTTTTTTTTCTGTTCAACCTGATATTTAAACCTTATCAGTTTGAATTGTTCATTTTTAAAGGATCGACTTTACTCCATACCAAATGCATGCTTCCGACTCCAAAAACAAAACCCCGCAGTTTCCTTTGGTTTAATATAATATTGCAATAAAGGTTTTAATACCAATTTTTTTGTCTAAGCTTAAAATATAAATCAATAGACACTGCAAACACATTAAGAGTTAAACATTATGTAGCAGGGAAATAAAAACCAAAATTATAATATATGATTTAAATATCATTTTGTATGTATGTATTTTGTAAAATTATTACCTTCTCTTTTGTATTACATTACAGTCTTTGGTAACTTCATATTTGCAGATAACTACTGTAAACAAGAAACCTATAATTTGAATGTTTTCAGCCTCGAGGCTGCTTTTAATTCAAATAAATAAACCATAATATAATATATATATAAAGGCCTTGCACGATCTATTGTTATAATAATACCTAATACCTATAATGGTACCTAATAATAATACTATTATTAAATCATTATATCTTACCTAATCACGTGTATTATTGCATGTGTCACTAGTAGCAACGAGACAGCTAGCACCGTAATAATTGATATTAAGAAAAAAAGCATAGTTATGTGTTTGCATAATACATTGTATATTAAATTACGGTCTTGCGCAATAAACACCTTGCCAAAGCAATCTATGGGTAAATTCCAACCCATGTTAATGGTACAATGGGAGACATTTTGTCTAATAATAATACTATTATTAAATCATTTTATCTTACCTTATCACGCGCATTATTGCATGTATCACTAGTAGCAACGAGACAGCTAGCCCCGTGATAATTGATATTAAGAAAAACAACATAATTATGAGTTTGCATAATACAGTGTATATTAAATTACGGTCTTGTGCAATATGCACCTTGCCAAAGCAATCTATGGGTAAATTCCAACCCCAAAATATTGTCTTCTTAGTTAAAAGGAATAAGATGGTCTATATAATTAAATACTACAAATTAGCAAAATGTTTGCAAAATGTTGACTTTTAAAACTGCACATTCGCTTTTTGTTCAGTCAGTGCCATACGCAGTCATCCAACGCAGTCATCGCAGTCAGATATCAATATCAAATGCGACAGATACTCTTATTGTCAAATTGTCGCGGTTATTTATACATCAACATTTCATCAAATGCTTGCAACACAATTTGTTATTCCTTCTGCTCAGTCAATCATTGTTAAAGGGACCGTGAAATGAATTTCTCTGAGGATTTTTATGACTTAAACGCATTTAAAACATCTTTCTTGCCATGTAACTTTCCACCTCCTTTGTTGCAGTAACAGGGAGAAATTTCAACATTTTAGTTTTTATGCTAATGAAAATTTCCATATTCATGAGCCAAAGCGTGATGTCATTCAAGGCAAAACAGTAGTGTCTCCATAGCTTTGTGTACAAATATACATCAAGCTTTTCTTCTTTTTCTCCGAGTAAGTTCCACTTTTTACTTGTTTGTCATGTTAAACAGCTTGTTTGGACAATAGTAGTGGCCAATATTTCTTCAAAACTTTCTTTTGTGGGTAATTTTGAAGGACTAATTTTTGTACTGTTCATAATGCACTTTTGACAAGGAGTACCTTGTGTGACAAAAGCAACATAGTGCCCTCATGCATGTACTAATGAAAGTATTTGCTAATAATTGAAAAAAAAACTACCACTTTCTTGTCACTTCCAATGAAAACAAGTTTTAAGATCTTGTATGTATTGCTGCAACACATATGCATGAAAACAAGATGAGCTGAATTTCCACTGCATGTTTCCTTTAAAATGCGAAAAAATCTCATTGTCAGTGCCAGACTTCAACTTTCACGTCAAACTATTAACATGACGATAATTTCCTCATTTACCGAATGTTTCACAAACCGTAATTCCTTCCGCATGATAGACAGTCATTCTCAAACTGTCAGGCATGATTTGATTTTAATTCAAAACTTGTCGAGTGTCACTTTCCATTTAAAATGTCAAATTGTAACACGACAGATTCCGTCTCACTTCTTGCCAATTTCTTAAATGCCCACCAAAACCACCCGCTCCTTTCGCACAATCATCGTACATTAATTTACAACCAGAAAAAAAACCCACACAGTTCAATAAATATCGGTCTTCCGTCGCGCGCTCACAAATTATTAAAAGCCGGAACGTTAAATGGTTGGTGGCCGCGCGCTCCGGAGTCCAATCGATACCATTGGAACGTGTTTCATAATTTTGACATATAAATGTCTGTGGAGTTGTAACATTGAAAATGGTAGGTGCCACTGCACAGTGCCGTTATTTTGGAATCGATTGCTGCAAAGGGAGTCGATTCTCCTTAATAAAATACACGCTACACACCATGCAGTGTCTATAGACATAGCCTGGTTTGATATTGTATAGGGAATAACTATAGGGTTGGGAGTATTTGTCATATACGTTTGACCTAGGAATGCACAGCAAACATAATTAGCTTGGATATATTTACACAACAACGAGCCCCTCCTCAATGATGGATAATAGAAATAATAAATGGCGAAACTTTAAGGGTCCGTGAAGTGCATTTTTGTTAGGAACATTTTCTGTGCAACTTTCTACTCCCTTAAATGTATGGAAAATATTTGACATCCCTTTTGGGTTATTTTTTTGGAAAAGTGCACTTCTTTAAACATTAAAAATTGTCCATGCTTTTGCAGACAACACCGAGGGCGCTAATGCTGTGATGTCATTTCAGGAAGACACTTAGGTTTAGGGATTTTCTGTTCAAATTGTAAACTCAAGAATTTGCACATTGAAAATATTTGTGAGAAAAATTTCCTCATTAGCTTACTTCCTTGTACTGACACAACAGCGAATCACTAAAGAAAGGAAAATTTTACGGCGGCGAAATATCCAAAATTCTGGCATCTTTTGATGCTGAAATAGCTGTAATATGGAGATTTCTGCCTGAAATGACATCACACTTTTGCTAATGAATATGGAACATTGCATTAGCATAAAAACCAAAAAGTACCAAAATACCCTTGAAAATGGCAAAACGAAAATTGAAAATAGGGTTTAATGGGACACAAAGGTGCATTTCCAAGGACTGCATTAAAACAATTGCATCGCATGGACCCTTTAATGATCTGACGAGTCGATTCTAGCTATAGCACTGACACTAAGTCTTTCTTGATCTTTGAGAAAGATATAGCTATGATCAAAACGCCATGATCCTCTAAATTTACCTTTACTTTTGACGGAATTATATAGAGCAATATGCAGATGCTTTTGATTTCTTATCAATAAGACATGAAACAAAAACAACATTAGTTAATTAACCAAGATTGTCGAATATCATTTCAGTTCCCATTCCTGCACCATAAACCTCCTGTACTTTAGTTGACTTTGCTCAGTAAGGGCATTTCAATTTCTTGTATTCCTCAAGGATTACCATGACGTCCTGCGAGCTCCTTGAATCTTCATACCTGATTGGGGATGATCGACGGTTTAATTAAGAATGACTGTACCTGGTCATGGCATGGTCATGGCATGAAATTATAGCTGTAATACCTTTTCTTCATGGATGGTGTTAATTTACATGTTCATTATTAACTGCAGTTAAATGATCAGAGCAACATCGTCAGGATTTGACTATAGACCCTACTTTTACTAAGTGTTACTATATCTGTATGTATGTTATGTTTAGCAGTTAATGAGATCCCAGGAAGTAGGCTGTACCCTTGCTAGGAATAACCGACTTTCTGAACCACTTTTCTATTCATGAATTTCATTGTTGATCCAACGAGGCTGCAATACAGAACAATGTCTCTTTGGAGCAGTGTTGTAGTCGAGTACATTTCCATGAGTACGAGTAGTTTACCATGAGACGAGTATATGAGTACGAGTATGAGTACGAGTATCTTGCCATGAGTACGAGTATGAGTACGAGTACTTTGCAGTGTTGGTGTACTCGTACTCGGTACTCGTACTCGAGTACTACTCGAGTACTGTTTTTTGGAGTACTTGTACTCGTACTCCAATGTCAAATTACTCGTACTCGAAATGACGGTACTCGTACTCGGGCAGACGGTACTCGTACTCGGGCAGCAAAGTACTCGTACTCGACATGTCGAAATTGTACTCGATCATTAAAGTACTCGTACTCGAATAGCAGTACTCGGGGGAAAAATGTTATAGCTTCACTTGCCATGGCCTTATTTTATCGATACCTTCAGTTTGAAATGGTTGATTGGCTTGTGGAGAAATCAACATTTCCTGATTTTCTTCTGTGCAAGTCCGGACAAACACATTTAACAGCTAGCCGTGAGTGGGTCTGTATATCGGTCTGACTGGGCCTGGGCCAATTACGCACAATGAACCATTTGCCGTATGGCCGTATTCGGAAATAGAAGAACTCGTTTTCGTACTCGTACTCGGAATATATACTCGTACTCGTACTCGTACTCGGAAGTACAAGTACTCGTACTCGGAGATGATACCGTTCTTGTACTCGGAGGTACTCGTACTCGTACTCGGCAACCTAAGTACTCGGCAGTACTCGTACTCGGAAAAAAAGTACTCGACTACAACACTGGTACTGTGCCATGCCGGACGATGCCATGCGAGTACGAGTACAAGGCAATGTTTGTCCATGGGTACAAATACCAGACGTGTACCAAAAAATGTACTCGACTACGAGTACGAGCACAAGAACGAGTACTTTGTACAAGTAGGAGCACATTTTAATGTGTCACGTGCTTTCAAGGGCTTTTTGCCATCAAACTAAGCATGAAACAAATACAGAAGCCGTCAATTGCAATCCGTAGAAAAACCGGTTCTTTTTTGCATGTATCTCTTAGAAATAATTCTTGCAGGAGAACATTTGCAAGAGTACGAGTACGAGTACTTTGTCATGAGTACGAGTACGAGTGCGGGTATTTTGTTCTTGAGAGTATGAGTACAAGTAGGGGCCTACTACGAGTACGAGTACTCGTAGTGTGAGAGCGAGTATACGAGTGCTACAACACGACTCGCCAGTATTATACATGTATAAGAACCCTCTCAAGTAGCATGCCTCTTGCCACTATGGTATACAGCCTATATAATCGAACCATTAATCGTGAAAAAGCCAATATCTCACAAAATGCAAACCATTATTTGAAATCACGAGTATTGTCCAAATCGTAGTTTAAAACGAGCGTTAGTTTATGAGAAAAAAATCGCAGGGAATCAATTCGGGTAAGAAAGAACCATTCCCGTATGTAATCAAACATTGCAGTACACGAAACTGTGAAGGAACATCGCGTAACATTTACCACAGAGTGTTGCGGCCTGAAGTCATTCATAATAATTACGTACCCGATGCTGCTGTCGTTAATTAACAATGAAAACATCACACACATCACCTGCTATTGATTACGTTCTACAGTGTCTGACTTTCCGCTCATGTTGTTTCAAAGTGTTACATCATTAAAAAACACCCGCCGTCCCATTTCGCGCGTTTATTTGCATTGGCGCCAACTGGATATTAAACATACCGCAGACTAACGACTTGGATGGAGGTCGCGTACTTTTCTCACGTACAACTATCGTGTTTCATCCCAGCAAGGGTATATAAATGATTCATATGCACGTATTAATAAGTTTTGAACCCATTAAAGCCGGCAAAATGTGCAACTAAATAAAATGTATGTCTCACAGGTAAGAAATTAATATCTAATATGAAATCTGATTGTGAAATCCATTTTTAATCGGTTATCAAAGTGCGCCCAGCACCAACGCAATCACGAATAGGCTTTAATTAAAATGTAATACAAGTATTGTTGTCAAAATGTTGACTGAACTGTGGATGTAAAATAAAGTCTTCGCCAATTATTAATTTATACTTTAAAGGTGTTTAAGAGTTTTCTTAATGGACTGCGCGTGCGTACAACTATTCAACAGAACTCAATTCAACAGCCGTCTAAAGAAGGGAAAAGCATTGGATAATTTGAAGCCGAGGTTGAACTTTCGCGTGCTAGACACTCTTAAATCATATTTGCACAAAAAGTCCTTGCAATGCTACCGAAGGACTAAATTAGGGATTGGACGGGCTGTCATCAGCGTGTCAACGTGGCAATATCAGCGGGCAATATCGCTCCAAGCCCCCGGTACCTCACTCGGGAGTCACCGGCGCGTGAACTGATGAACACCTTGTAATATCGGATGTCCCATATCAAAAAATACCTACAGCAGTTTGTTGTGTGTGAGTAGTACGAGTCCGTCCTCCGGGCTACCTTGGAAGTTAAATCCTATAATAAAATACCGCATACTGTTGATAATGAGAGTCGGGGACCTGATGGATCTATGGGAAGAGAGAAACAGATGGGGTCTATTGACGTGGATGTCACGACTTGGAGGGTCGAGGATGCTCGGTTCCTCACGCCCCATTGCCTGCGGAGGACGTCTTTGCGCCACTGTCTTCCCTAAGATTTGCCCAAGATTGTTTCCAAGGTTCGTCTGGCGTGCGTGACTCCCGTATAATGTCAACTTGGCCAGCGTGCACATGGCGTTTTATTACACGGGCAGGTGGTGGAGAACCCCGGGCAAAATTGAAGCCGGAAGGAGGCGGAACTGCTATATTTCTCTCTTATTGGACTGATTTCACTAGTTGAGCGTCGCGAATTCCCTCCTTTTGTTTATATAATTATATAAGAACTCTAAAGCCTAAATTTAATTTCTAAACTGTAGTTTTGAAATTCTAACTGCTAACACTTCTTTGTGTAAATTTTCATGCGCTGTTAACAGTGTTAATATACTCGCAAAATGTCTTCTAGAAATACCATTATCTTCTAATTGCTCGTGTTTTATATAAGTATATTTTATATTCGTAGTTTTACCAATGACCATTAAACTGCAGTGACCACTGACTATTACAATGGGACTGATGGACTACTTAAATACAATGTCCACTTTGCTAATGGGCAAGACACTCTCAGAAATCTGGTGCGAAGCAAAACCGATAATCAAATCACGAACCACACGATGGGGTCGGAGTTTCAATAAGACTCGGGAAAATTGAAACAGTAAATCGAATTGCAAAGAAAATAATTTCCAGGTCAAAAACACCATCCATTAACGCTGTCGGCCCCAGCCCAGTGGACTCCTTTGACATGAACTACACGTTGTAAACTATACCTTCTCATAATTGCCAGGCCGAAATCGACGCGGTGATACATCAGCTTCGATATTAAATTGAAAACGGACTCATTCATGCGTGGTGAACATTTGACGAAGCGTGCAGAGCATGACGTCCTTGCGCAGTATGGGTCGATTGGCATTGACACTAATACATTTATTGTTTGATGCGCGCAGGATGACGCCAGGCCTCAAGCTATCTGTGCCCACGAAGCACGCGATGATTGTCAACTTTAAGGCGCTTCCAATAACTCTGCGTTTTCATGACTCTTCCCTGATAACTCGTGAGCAAAAAAAAAATGTTGCATCGTTGTATGCTACACCTGTCAGTACAGCTTACATTCAGGCCCATACCAATTATCAAAATTAAGAAACTATGACATTTTATTTGATGAAAAACGTTCAAATGTATACATGACATCATTTTTCTAAGGTAGAAAAGACATGTTCTTCCAAATTATATCTATATCAAATCAACCGCCTTCCCTAGATATTAGATTCGGTCCGATTCCGTTTGTTACACTTCGTATGTTTCATCCAGCATCACATATCGTTCATTTCCGAGAGGCAAATTTTGTGGTATAATTTTATGAGTTAACGGAAACAGTGTCATATACAACGACCTCCCCGCTCTGTAAAAAAAAAAAAATAGTCTCGCAATGAAATATTGATTCCTGTGTGTTTCTGGACCGTCGCGCCGACTGTGGCTGAGTAATTTCATTCATTAACACCCCTCAAGAATCGCCTCGCCTTGGGGTTATTGATTTTAATGAAGAAAAAACACTATTGTGGCGAGTCAACGTCTGCTATTGCCAGACCTGATAGTGTTACTGTCTGCATCTAGGTATACCCTCATTTACGGTGTCAACGACACCAAATAGATGCGCTATACACGCCCGTAACCTGTATCCAGTGTAGGTCACTGTAAAAACATATTCTGTAATTTTACATAATTTGTCTGGCAGCACCGTCGCAAGAATTTAAAAAAAAAATTGCATCACACGATGTGGTTTGTTTTCACATCATAGTTTTAAATGATTGTTATTTGTACGTTGTTATTAAAACACAAATATGTAATTTGCATTTGCATTTTTTTCTGTTGAATTGAGTAACATAAGGGTTTCACAATGTAGAAAAATTTCCAGTAAATTTTATGGTAAATTCTCTTTAAAGTGTGGATGTATACTGTCCTTTCTCAAAGACAGTGCATTTTTTGTATTAAGAGATTTTGTTATTTCGAATAACAAAGCTGAATTTGTATTTACCCGAACAACAATGGTCTACATCAAAATGACCTGTTTTGCTAAATGGAATAAACTTTTGATAAAAACATCACTTTTACTGTGCATTTAATGTCAAAACACGTATTTTAGCAGAACATGGGTTGTAAATAACCAATATTCTGTCAAAAAATTAAATTAACTTGAAAACTGTAATTTAAAAATCAAAACTGTTGTAAAAATCAATTACATGATCTGTGAAAATGTTTGTGTAAAATTGTTATTATTATTATTATTATTAATATTTTTTTAATTACATTGCATAGGCCTAAATGTTCCTTTTCACCTTGGTTTGGTTGATAAATAACGTCTGCGCAATGTTTTAAACACGAACCACGTTACTCGTGTTCTTATGCACAAATTTTGAAAAGTGTTAGTGAAGCTTAAAATATATTTGCTGTAGTACTTTGGCGCCTTTTCTGAGTGCAATGTAAAACATGTTAAATTGGGTTTTTATGGCTTTGTTCAGCCTACTTCCAATCTGATATTTCCCCCCTATTCGGACTCAGTTCATGGGCCTCATTCTGAAACCAAGAACCAAACTCATCTTCGAATCTTCTGAATGTACAATAAAGGTCTTCCGGAATTTCGTTACCAAACTGACACATAATGCATTAGTAATTTGCGAATATCGTGCAAATCATGTGAAAATATCTACGCTCTTAAAACGACCTAATGTCCCCCTATACATTAGCATTTACATTGCAGCATTTTTAGAGTATGCATTTTTCATGGACGCCACTTCAACTCCAAGTGTTCTCCCGAAGCCATCAGAAGCCATAGAGTATAACACTCGATTCCAAAGTACCGAGATTCCAAGGGTTCTCGACTGCACCACTTTATAATATTTTTGTTTTGAAGTGCGCCGTCATGCGTGCCTAATTGTTTTGCCATTGAAGAGACAAAGTTTGATTCTGGTAGCTCAAAGAAATCCTTGACCTAGTTATCTTTGTAATGTATACTCCACCCTGCCATTTCAGTCTCCGTACAATTGAGCTGATTAAAGGAAAAGAAGTGATAGCACAGGAGTAAAATTCATCAGTGATTGATGCTGCTTGGCACAGTTGGTATAAAACTACAAAAAAAGTTGACTTTATTGCCAAGTGTCATTTGCAGATTTTGATGGCTTGACCACAGTTCATCTCGACTATACAGTGATTTGTGTGAATCATGGACCGTGTATGATTAAATTGTCCTTAATAATGGGAGAAATAATGAGGTGCTGATGCTGTTTACTACAATTGGTATAAAACTAAATCAAGCCTGACTTTATTGCCAAGTGTCATTTCCAAATGGTGATGGCTTGGTGACTGGTCATCTCGACTATTCAGTGATTTGTGTGAATCGCGAACCGTGTATGATTAAAATTGTCCTTAATGGGAAGAGTAATGAGAAAGCCAAACTCGTTGCCGTTTGAAAGGCACCGTTACCGAGTGACGGAGAAGATCCAATGCGTGTGTGAGTTTAGAGTGACGGGGCTATTGGGGTCAATGGTGTCAATCTGGCATTCTTTTGGAGTGCTCGGCAAACGCACTTAGTAGAAGATATCATTATTAAATTTTCGGTGGCAGACGACTCTTTCGCTTAAGGTAACAAACCTGTTATTTAAAAGCGGCCGTTTCCAGTGGGGATGATAACGTAATTAGTTTTCTTTAAAAAAATAATGAAAAGACGAAAACTGTTCAGTGTAATTTGAAGCTTTGATTGGTGAAATTGATAACAAGAATATAAGTTTTCGTGTGACACCGTGTACAAGCTTAACATTCACTGCGTGGACTTCCGAAGCGACGTTGTGTGGACTTGCCCACGTCAACACAGTGTTTCCCCCTCTATAGAAAACAGGTTTAGAGTCATTTTGGGGTTAGGTTTATCCGCAGCGAAATGAAGAGAAACACTAAAAGGAATCATAGAAAACAATTTGGGTTGAAAGAGTTTTTACAGAATGAGTAAACGGGGACATTATTTTTGTGCACAGGTTTTTCTTTACTACACGAAAACAAAGGAATCACAGAAGAGTTTGATTGTAAGATTGGCGGCGTCAAATGTAATTCTATTACACTGATTGAACTGAATGATATGTCTTGACAAGTAACCTGAATCTTTACTTTAACCATTTATGTTTTTAAATTAAGACGCCCAATGCGATGCGGAATTGTTTAAGTCAGGGTACAGGTATCTTGGCCCGGCGGCAGGATGTTTCCTTTCGATCGCGACACTTTGTTCGTGACATTCCAACTAAAGCCTGAATGTAACTCCTCTTTCGTGACAACGGCAAAGGAAAGCGTATGTTTCCTATCAAGAAAAAAGAAGAAGCAATCAATCGTTTTAGTAACATTACCATGAGCGAGTCCGTATCGAAAATTGAGTGCCGGCGCCGGCTCCCCAGTCAAAATCGATGGTGCTGTCTTCACCTTTTCCCTGAAAAAAGTCCACCCCCTGGTGCATGTGAATAAGAGATAGTCGATACAAGTCACGTGGGGAATGTCTGAGGATTCAAATACGCGCGTGATGTCAGGCTGTGACGGGAGAAACCAAGCGTAGATGCATGGCGGGTGAATGCGTAATCGCATTTACAATAAACTCAAGGTCTGTGACCTACGTAAGCAGTGGTGCCTCAGACAGCAGGTTGATGATAGCAGGTACAATCTTGAAAAATCTGTTGTCAGATTAAGTCAGATTTGACGAGAAAATAGCCAATCATTGTAAGTCATCTATAGGTCAACTATAGCTAGGAACAACTGAAAAACAGTCGAAATACTTGTATTTCTAGTCAGGGCTGGAGTATTACCAAATCCAATCGGACGCAAATAAACGTCGGCGTGTGTTTTCCGTATAGAACAGGTTTTCAGTCAGCTTTTCTAGAAACTACAGTATTATTCTAACGCTTTTATGTAATATGCGTTGTGTAAGTAAGTACTGATGTAAACGAATTTTTTGCCTGTTGATTTTTTTCCTGGCATTTTGGTATGCCTTACGGGAAACGAAATATCTCGGTGCACTTAACCAAGTTGACCGAATTTCTCCTCGCTGATGGAGCAAACCGGATTTAGGCTTGTCCTCGGTGTATTATGTCTGAAGACATCAAATGATTCTCTCCCATTCCATTATTTAGTTACACTTCAAATGTACGACACACAAAATAGACCCTCATGAATCCAATCGTGTACCGCCCCAGGGCAGATCACTACTAGGGAAAGTGTTTCTCTTTCCTTTCCTTCGCGACGTCCTCTTTAACGTCTTAGTTGCGAGCCGGATGTGGGAGGATCTATAGACAAATCTTAATCCTGTCCCGCAGGTAAAAAGAAGATACGGAGACGGCACTCAAAGGTATATACTATAAAGAGGATTGAGTTTTTTTCGGACGCTGCGATTTTTTTGGGCGGCAAATGTGTTTCTCTGTGGTGTGTTTTGTAAGCGATCCAGAAGAGTATTTTGTCGGGGCATTATGAGCACTTGAGCAAATGGAAGATGAGGTCAATATCATAAAGAAATGATGATATTTGACAATATCTTGAAGTATTAAATACTACGTTAATAAGAATTGAACCTATTTGAAAAAAAGAAATGAGAAAAAAAATTCCCTGATTGTTGCCAATATCCTTACTAGAATTTGCATCGGTACCTTATTAAAAGTTGTTACGAATTGTTCTGTGTTTTTTTTCTCTCATGAGATATTATTCAACCTCAAACCTCATGTCCAACTTGCAAACCATTTGTATCTCATATCCACATGCACAAAATAAATGATGGTTTTACCTCAACAATAATTGATAGAGATTTGGTACAGATCTCACATGTATACATTGTTTAAGCTGTGATATTTTGGTCTTGCTCTTTAAGATCAAAACATTGTTGTTGAAAATCCTACTGGACCACACGCTGCAAATACGATTTGCACAGCTTTAAACCAGGTGGGAAAATGAGCACACACTATTTTCTAACACCGAGATCACCTCGAGTACTGTGACCGAGGGCGATTTGTGCTCCGGTGTCTCCTGGTATCACACACAAACTGACGGCAGAATATCCCCGAGATTTCACCCTGCAATCGCAAAGTGACGAAATGTATTAAAGATTTAGAGCTCAGAGGCGACTGAGTGGTTTTTCCGCTCTAAGGTATGTTATCTATTTCTCGTTCTCTCTCTCTGTTTTTTACTCGACATTTTCTACGCGAGACATGAGCTCCATTAGCCTATTTCCGTGTGAATTGTCAGATGTACAAGATTGTGTGAAAATGCGAAGTGTCAGGATTTTTTTTTCTTCTTTGGAGCCTTCTCGGATAGGCCTTACACCACCCCGCCGTATCCAGGTGAAATCAGGGCACTGGCACTTTACCCTCAGGAGTCAACCTCGGGTGTTTAGTCTGAAACTCGATCCGAAGAAAAAAAATTGTGTCGAAAATTTTGATCCAGTTTGGTAAAAGGCAAGAAATCTGTAACTTAACTCTAGACACTATTTGACTTGGCAAGTTCATAAGACCAAGGATCGTGCCCAACTCAATTGATGTCACCCATATAAAGACATCTTTACATGTCTTGTTTAATATCTAGAACAGCGTCTGGAAGTGCAAGTCGAGTTTGAGTGTCGTTGTTTTGACGCCTGGCTGGATTTGATTTGGCACAAATCCAGTGACCTATATTCATTGTGGAATGCTTGACCTGCGCAGAATCAAATCGGTTTTACCAACTGACACGGAATCTAACTCGAGGTCCAATCGATGTTCATCCGACCCCGGATACTTGTCGATTTGAATAGTATCAAGCTGACCGTGTTTTGTCTTAAAGGGGTATTACGGCCTGAAATCCCCGAAAATGTTATGTTTTGGATTGTTTTCTTGTCCTATTTCAAAGGTTTGGATGAAAGGAAACTAACCTAATGTCTTACCGTTCCCGACAAAATACGGGAAAAAAAACGTTGTTTACATCGGACACGACGCGGTGGACATTTTTTTGGGCATACGCATACGTATTTCCAGACGTGTCCATTCCATGTACGGTCCACGTTGTTTGAGTGACCCATAGTACACACAGCACCAATATTGTTTCTCGCACGTCCGCAGAATGCGAAAATCTTTGCGGCAGGATTCACAACTAGCACTCAGCTCGATTTTTGAGAGTCAAAATTTTGAATCCCGAAATTCGTTCTCGATGGTTCTCGCAAGATTAACACAAAACGTCCTGTTCTTAAAGGATAGTTGCGTGAACGTTTATATCCTACTTTTAACTGATATCTCCAATTAACATCGTTTTGTTTAAATCGCGTTTTGTAGCTCAATTGGGCGCATTCCTTGACGTGATGCCCCTTTAATTTGGAGGTAAACTCATGTGTCAGTTTGACTAGACCGATAGGCCCAGACATTGCAACATATCGTTCGCACTACAGCCATCTTTGAATTGTGTGCTTTGGTTCAACATGGATACATGTACACAATGAGTAGACCTCTTGTGCATTCATTGCTAATAATGACAAAAACGCACCTTCAATATTGAGCAAGTTCGGGCAAGGACCATTAGTCGACTAGTGGTTGATTTGTGACGTAACTTACGCCTGCGCACTAATAGCAACGTGCGGACGTCTCTAGTCAAAATATCATCGCAAAACTTCTGGGTCCTGCATGCTCCCTGCTGTACGTTATGAATGCGCGCGGCTATTGGTAACCAGCGATGCAGCAAGGCCCTTAAGGCTGGTTCCAAATAGTCGACTTGCTTAGTCAACCATCGTCGACTAGACAGAGTTCGGGCTAACTTTAGTCGAACTATGGTTAACCACTGGTCAGCAATAGTTCTTGCGCGAACTTGCCCGTGGCTGCTGGAGGCAGTCGATCTATGGTTATGTGTAAACGTCATTTCATCGAGTGACGTGTGCATTGATTTATAATACTATTTTATGGTAGGTATCGTGTAAATATGTGTACAGTTTTTCTCTCTAGAAAACCACATTTACCTTTTAATTAAATTAAAAGAGGCATTTATCTCTCTGGGTAAAGTCGCCTAAGCCGACGTACTTGTTCATTTTTTTTCCAGCTGGATACGTGATAGAAAGTATAGAGACAGAATGACGTTTTACATTTTGACTCGTCAAATTATTGTGGTACAAACTTGTACTCCAAGGTTCAATACTTCGACCAGATCAATCGATGTTGCCCGCAAAAGCCCCCAGTTGTTAAAACTGTTCGTTTTTTTCCCGTTTGCAGACGTGCGTTGGTGAACTGGTTCTTCCCCTGTGGTTCACAGCACAGCACATGCATATTGAAATTGCACACGGTATAGGATTACGCTTCATACGCCAATCCTATCACACCAAACTGCATGTGCTGATCCATACACACGTCCGCATATCGTGTAACTGTATATCCATTCGAGACGGCTTCCCATTTCGCTGCATAAAAAGAGTAATCTACTTTGACTCTATCTCTCAGCTTTTATCTTTTGATCAAGCAATTTCAATTTTTGGCGCTGCGAGGTAGTTCTGTTTTTATGAGAATTGGTAGTAATACGATCACCCGGGTAGGCGAGACTATAGGTAGGAGAACTGTCGGTATAGAGCGTGGTCACTCATAGCATGCTGAACATGTAAAGGCACGTAGGACCTGGATACGTACCTACCGAGTTAATGAGAAAGCCTTGTTCAAAGTGAAGATAGGACTGGTACCAGATATACCCTGTGAAATTACTTTGCCTGAAACGGTATCGTTCGAAGAAAACATTATTACCGAAGGAGGTTGAAAAAAGTGTGCCTGCAGGCAGGCCTACTTTTTTTTTACTTGCGTTATAGCGACGGTGAATCCAGTTTTACGAGACCCAATGAATTGTGCATTATATGTTTTCGCAAAATGTGTGTAGCCACTGAGATAAAACGTCATCAAGTTATTTGTTTGTCAGGCTGAAGAGTTTGAGCAATTTTGCTACTTTAAACGAAACAACATACACACAGAGCAAAGATCTTATAATACAGTGCATCTATACTTTCTCACATCCCTCCTCATAAGTTTCAAAACGGTTCGGCAGGTCGGACTGTGAACCTTATGACTTCATTCGAAGAAGTGTCCATGTAGGAAAAGACAGTCCTCTGCTTCGTTGGGAAAGTCGGACAAGTAAGCACACTAGTTTTGTCAGATTGCTATTATTGATATCTCATGTACCATGTGCTTGAATACGGGGTGCATGTAAACAAAAAATACATTGGCTTATGGGCGATATACAAGGCTAAAAAAGCTATTTTTTGAAACATCAGTTAGTTCTGCCTAAATGTTCAGAGTGCCGATTGTCAAGTTCGATTGCCGTCAAAATTTCGAATTGTAATGTGATTTTTATCTTTACGCACCAAGTGTATCTTTACCTCATTTTGACCACTCATTCCATCCGCCACTATTTATTGTGTTAGTTCACTTCTGTATCTTTATGTTTTAGTCATTAAGTGAACAGATCCCATCTCCATAACTCGGACCATTTATCAGCTGATAGAGTCAGGGATCTGAATTTTTTTCGACACGAATTGCCCTATGTCGTCTAAATTGCAGTCTGTCAAAAAACAGGATAAATTCGTATTTCGGCAACACGACGTTCTGTCAGCATCTCGATGCCAATCCCCCTCGTCTCGTTTACGAGATTACCGGGACAAAAAAACCTTTGAGCAGTTAGTCTTTAATGCATCTCGGATTTTGAAGCATAATACCCCCATGGGTCTACGGATAGAGGTGCAACCATTTCAGTACAGTTGACACACCGAAATGACATGGCCCCTGGTCCCTTACGAAACACCCGAAGATTCTCATTAACTCGCTGTCCCTCCTGACGAAAACGGAAACCAGCTCGGGTCGGCCGGACTGTAATAACATCATGTTGGGTCTACGTACTCTCCCCGTGTTTTCCTTCAGTCCGTGGCCTACATCGGTGGCTTGTTGTTTCAGCTTAATGTGTTCCGTCTACCTGAGTCGGTATAATGCCGAATCACACACTTAATCCGTTTATACATGCACCCCTGTCTGGCCCGTGATGATAATTGAGCTATACCAAAGGAGGAGAAACCAAAGCAACCTTGTTCTCAGGGTCTTCATTCAGCCTCGAGAAAATAGCAGAGACCCTGGGAAGGAAACTTGATTCCTGGTTTCTGATTCAATCCCGCAACCAGACTATTCCGTACCTTATTATAATACCTAATTATGATCAAAAGTTTTGAACATTCACATCCTGTGGGAGAATGAGAGAGCAGCGTGTGGATGCGTACTGGTCGACGCCATAGAGACGAGGGTGCGGAGACTTTAAAGCACGCCGTGCACCGTTCTACGCATGCCGCCATCTTGGATGGTATTTTGCGGTCACTTGTGTTGTGCGCTCCGAAGCTAACGTTGATTGTTTTTGTCACGAGTCAGGTGGGTGCGGATGGGAATTTTTCACCTTTGGCTTATCTAGCTCCTAGACCTATGTTGAATTGAAACTAATTGGTTCTTGAGTATGGTGTGCTGAATGGTAACATTATAGCAATCGATGAAAGCCAGTGTGCAAATGAATAGATGGTTTCGTGTTGTACAGCATGCGTTTGTTAAAATCTGTCACCACAAACCTCACGTGACTACCAAATATAATTCAAGATAGTGGTATCTTCGAAACGGTCTGTGGGTCTTACCATAGTTCTTACTTGGTACGTATCTTGTGGAAACATGAAGGCGTAAACTGCAGGGGATCTAGAGGTAAAGGGGTGGCCATTATGATGTAGCCCTGTCCTCCAAGTAGATATTTCAGCTTTTGTCGTAGCCGCTTCAAGTGATCGTGCCCCAACCCAACAAATGAGCCACATGCAGGTCATCAAAGGTTACTTTGGACGAATACAAAGTTTATATAGCTATCAACAGTAGATGACACGACCAAGCAATGCATGAAAACGATATTTTGGTATGCGTGCTTATTCTTACACAGCACAACATTTCGAGATCTTAGTTGGAAGTATACCCTTATGCTCACTTTTACAAACTCTTTGCAATACTTTCGTCTGTCTTAAAATAATTGTGAGTAAGAGCTTCTCATTCGCTGACATTGCCAAAGAGTCGGTCAGACATGCAAGATGAATGTTTGGTATGAAATGCGAAGTGCGCAACCCTTGTTGATATAGTGTGCCAGATTCTTTGAATTTTATATCCGATGGAATCTAGCGGATTTCTTTTTATCAACAGTTTCATGTTGCATTCCGTTAAGATGTGGCTTGTTTACTCGAATGAGTAAAGGACAGGAAGAATCGATACTAGAAGAATGTTAACCGAATCGCCGACCACCACCTGCGCTGTACATAAGCATCGGTGAATCCGTAAATGCGAAACCCAGTAGAGTGTAAATCGGGGGAAAGAAATTTAATTGTAGACTTAAAGCCGGCTACTTACGGTCCGTTATGTTCGCGTGGGTTCAGTTGTCTGAACAGTCGAACCGACGAGGAAAAGACACTGTTTTATTTCTTTCTCATTAAATATAAAAATAAATATGGATTGCAAGACCACGTGCGTCAGCCTCGAATCAAACTTTTACGGGTCAATCTGTATACCCACAGAGCGAGGACAATCTCAATGTCCATTCAAGGATGTTTGTTTCAGTAAAATAAATGAAAATGCAGGTTTTTTTCTCATTAGATATAGAAAAAAATATGGATTGCAATATCTCGTGCGTAAGCCTATAGCCTTTGATTAAACTTTGACTTTTTAACCATCATTGAGTAAGGTACACCATCTGGAAAGGGTTTACGGATCATTATGTCTACCCACAGAGGAAGCTAGAAACATCCCGATGTCCATTCAAGGATATTGGCTTGTCCTACTGTGGGTGGTAAGCTTCATTCGAACATTGAAAGAAGATGGCTTGTTCTGTCTCACGCCAGGCCCGTATAGGCTTGCTTGCAAACTGGGTCGATGCATCCTACTTCGGTGGTCGGTGCAATGGCACCCTTTATTGAACCCATCCTCTGAAATTTTTCACAAAGGAGTACTTAAAGAAATTGACTAGAAAATGTTAGGGAAGAGATGGAGTACCTCGAATGAAGTCTTTTAAAAGCGCTTGTACATTTTTTATGACCTACTTTCTGTATGACGAATCCCTAAAGGTATATGACAAGAAAGTACAGAGTTCCACTAGAAGGGAGGGAAGGTCTCCATGGGTCTGTCGTTATGACAGTAAACAAATTCGGATGGCCTTTACGACTGCAATCTTGCGCGCGTCAATCGTTCAGCAAGCAACGGAGTGTCAGTGGTCTTCCGTTTTTAATTGGACTCGTAGTTGGTTTTAGACGAGCACTCAAACCTTATAGATAAAACAAAATAATAATTTGGGGGTGCTAGTCATCCTCACTCGCAGCTGAGAAGCTGAATTACGAAGGACGCGGCTACAACGTGGTTGAGTCGAAAGCAAGGTGCCTGAGGCAGCCGCCATACGAGCCATGTCTGACCACGGAGCACAGCCAGGGATCGAACGTGTTGATTTTTGATTTGCGGAGGGAGGAAAACCGGAGAACCCGGAGAAAAACCCTCGTAGCGGCACAGCAGAGAACCAACGCACAACTCTACTCGCACATTGTCCGAGCAGGGAATCGAACCTGGGCCACATTGGTGAGAAGCGAGCGCTTTACGCACTAGCCACCAATGCCACATACGGCGAGAGGCGTTGCTTAAAACCTTTACCTTTCCCTCTCAACCCTCAACGCACTCGAGTAATGGAAGGAAAGGGAAATGAGAAACGTCTCATTACAGCCAAGTCCAGTCGAATAAAAGTAATTTCGGGAAAAGGTCGCGATGTAACTCTATATAATCCTCGATTTGTGCTCTATAGTGACAGCAGCGCCTAGGGACCTTTGGGCTCGAACTCTCAACCACGGCAATTCCAACAGAGCTCTGATATTGTCCCGTCTCTCCTGGGAGAGTCAAGGCTCTTTAGTAACGGAAGATGTAATGCGGGGAGGGATTTTCCTTTCGCTTCGTCACTTTCCCTCACAAGTTCTCTCAATTTAGACCGGCGAATCCAAAAGAAGACATGTCAGCGAACAAAGTAAAAGTAATCACGGCCACGGAGACTTGCAGGAGCAGGACTCGGTTTGAGCCCCCACGGGGGAAGAGGAATTGCCAGCCCCATCAGTCAGGCCCATTTTGCCGGCCTGTGATGTACAGCGGCGTACAGGGAGCGGACGCGTGTAAGCTAACACTCGGACACCTCGGGCGGGACATTTGTAGCTGAAATGCTCTTTGAATGATCCCGATCTCCCGGATGTTAATGATACACGGGGAAAAGGTTTCGCCTGCGACAAAAATATCAATTCTCCTTACTCCCTGTAGACTGTGGCTTTGTCCCCAACTTGAGAAAATCGGATTGGGCTGTGTATTGAATACCAAGAGATGAGTTTCTCTCTCTCTCTTACTATCCATCCTACCGGCTTGAGAAACAGGCTACATTTTGGTGGTCTTATTGTAGAAACTTGTTTGTGAAATTGCGAACGTTTTCGCCAATCACGATTGTGATCTTTCACTGCTAACTTTACATAAGGTTAGGATTTACAAACAAAAGTCTTCAAGTGTCTTTTTCGTTGTGCATTTTCTATTTCTTGATTTACACATTTGGGCCAACTCAGTTTTACCAATCATGATGTTTCCACTCTTGACAAAATGAAATACCGGTAACACATATGATTAGAGTTAAGTATACGTATTACTACATAGGACTGGATATAGTTCAGTTGGTAGAGCACCTGTACGGTATGCCAGAGGTCGCAGGTTCAAACCCCAGCACAAGTCATTACTTTGTACAACTTCATAATTACAGTATACGAGTTCTTTTAGAGCTTCAGCTTACCAATTCACTCTGACATAATAACTGAGCACCGACCGTCCAAAACGCACTACTAGATTTAACAATTATTGACTGCTGTGATGTGGGATATGACGTGGCATTATCCAAGCACACGATATAACAACATTGTTTATCTGTAATTTAATCGTGCTTCATCTTCGTGTCGCTTACGGCTTCATTTGATACCTATACTCTTCATGAGATGAAAATGACGAATTTCATTTTTTCTTTTTAATTTCACTTAAAATGAAAATCTGACTCAAAACAAAAGAAAGCGGCATAAATTGTAAAATGTTTTCACAATAATGTCTTGCATTCACATATATTGCCTCAACATTGTACCCTCGAAATCAAAATGAGCATCGTTTCTGTTTTCGTTAACACTGGTGCAAATTTATAAACATTGCTGATAGCGCGGGCTGACTGCTTCATCAACGTCAACCGAATCTCCTTCCAAGTGCAGCAACTGAAGATTGAAGTAAAACTGTTTACAGTCAAAACACCCGGGCAAAGTGTCCTTTCCCACTTGATTAATTACACCTGCTACGATGGTTTCCGCGTGAGAAAACGGTCTCGCGCCGCTGCCGACGGCAGTGATTTAATTCCGATCAAAAAAGGACACAAGCAGGCCAAAGCGTTGCGTTTATCTCCGACACGCTCGTGACTTCCGACTAGATCACTGGCACGAAGTTAATGCATCATGTGGCGCCTTTTTTCAGGTTAATGTCAGTTTGCGGGTAATTATTCTATAGTCTCATCTTCAAATCCATGTTTTGTGTGTGTTTCCCACATTTGCCTTTCCACCTATAATGCTTGCTCTGTCTCTGTTGATAACGTTTTGTCAATTATGAGCAATCTCGGTCAGAGACCATCAGAATAGTGGTTGACTCGTGACTGATGTTGCACTGGTGCGTGCGGACGTCTCTACAAAGTCGATGTGGTTAATAATTATAGAAACTCCTCGATCATGGCTCCCTGTTGTTCAGATAGTGACCAGCGTAGACTAGCCTAGCCCAACTATCGTCAATTAGCCAGTGTTTGAGCAAATGTATTGGGGAACTACGGTTAACCCTGCTCTTGTTCATCCTATAGCTCTGTTTTGGAGGGTATAACTTACATCTGGGGTTTAAACACGCTAGCATACACGCAGGAGTACAATTATTGTAATTAATATGCACAGTACTTTCTGTACACTACAGCGCGTCCCAAAATACCCGCGACATTGTTTTGCGAGGCTCTAGCGTCGCCGCGGAAACACGTACCGCCATTATTTTTATATCATTTTAAAGCTTGGAATCTTAACTTTATCTCTTGGTTCGGTTTCAAAAATCAATCATGCGCATTTTTTCCTAATGTGGAAATGCTTCATCACGTTCACGATGTGACGATCTCGTTGCCTTTTACTTTCTGTTGCCTGTTCTTTTGGATCCAAGTAAACTACACCTTAAATAAATTCACAATAGTGTTCGTCGTTTCAAGTTCAATATATTTGCAATATAAATCAACTGTTTTTTTTTTTAAATTTCAACAGCATGTTGACTCGAGTTTGCATCTGATGTACCGCATCATCGATTTTCCTTGCAATCGGCTGAGTTTGTTTTCGACGTGCCTTTATTTAAACACGAATAATTTTAAAACTTTTTTCTAAAATATCAAACCAACACTCGCCAGGATAAAGTTAAGATTCCAAGCTTTAAAATGGTGTAAAAATAACGGCGTCACGTGTTTCCGCGCCGACGCTAGAGCCTCGCAAAAAATATTATTGCGGGTATTTTGGGACGCACTGTAGACAGACAAAACTGCATATTATGGTCACCTATTTGCCTAAAACATGTCGCCCATTTAATTCTCTTCACACAATAGTTAAATTTCTAGCTCAAGACAGATACAACACAGAATTCTAAACGACAAAAATGTATATCTCTCCCTCCTACTATACTAAAAAAAATGTCGTACGTGTTTCATGTTCTCTTTCATCAATTACGATGGTTTGCATCGTTATCACTGTAACTAGTGCACAAAGAATCAAGATCAATATTTCAAGCTTTTGATTGAACTTGGCGGAATGAGGTTAGTCCCTGCCGTAAGGCGGTCCTCTTTTTTCCTGATACAAATCCGTTTCAGGACAATCTGTTCCTGTCACTTTGTATTACTTCTTTGTAAGCCGTTTATGTTACATGCACCCATTGATGACATGTGTAAACACATACATATAATGGAATTTGTATCCTTGCGGAGTCATTTCTTTGTTTTCGTGTTCTAAAGTTTTCGAGTTTGAAAGTTTACTTTCAAAATGCTCCTATTTTATCCAGAAATAATTGCCTTGGCTGAAATTCGGACTTAATATCCCTTACATAAAATACTTCAATTTGCGACAAATCAACACACCTTGGAAATTACTAGATTTTAAGTAAAATCCATATATCTATTTCGTGATAACCTTGTGGACGCGTATACAATCCTTTGTTCCCTATTGTGCACATGTCTCTACAGGGTACCGTGTACCAGATCGTTGACGTGCATGTTAAGTTCGTTAAGTCTCAATTGTTACTACGAGAGTTTACACTTGTTTTTGCTGGTCTCACAGAGGGCCAGCCAAAAAGTCCTCTGTATACCTCACTGACTGACTGACTGACTCACTGTCACTTGTGAGCCGGGCAGTGCTCTCGTACAGGATTACCCCGTAATATCAATGAATGGCCCATTGTGTTCACCGATGCATGCTTAACAAGACTACTGGCGAATAACCACTCTGAATCAATTGAATAGAATGTGTGTGGACTCTGGGACCAGCTCTACTAGACTTGCCTTTTCTTGTTACTTTTAGTCAGACCTGTAAAGGCTAACCTTGTCTACTTTGTAATAGGCTAATCTATTTTATGCACACACAAAATAAGAGTAAGAAAACACTTTATAATATGTGCAAGCATTACATTCACTGTGTGGCCTTCCAAACAAAAGAGGTCCACATAAACCAGGTAGCAGCGACGTTGTGTGGACTTACCCACATCCACACACTGTTTCCCCCTCTCTGGAAAACAGGTTTAGAGGCATTTTGGGGTTAGGTTTATCCATGGCAAAATGAAGAGAAGCATTCAAGGGAATCATAGAACAAAATTTGGTTGAACTTGTTTTCACAGTGTAAGTAAAATGATTTTTTTTCAGAGGTTTTTCTTAGCTACACGAAAGCAAAGGAATGTCCACACTATAGGTATGTAATGTAAACATGGGTGTGTTTACATGTGCATGAATATATCATTATATACCCTACACCAGTTTTGAAATACGGGATGGCCATGTCATCATCACTAGTTATATAACCTAGATGTGGGATGTACCGGAGTAGCTGTCTTGCATATCCTTTCCACAAAATGAGAAAACCTGTCTTGGTGAGGATAGTCTTACCAAAATAAACTTGCATTTCTCATCATTGTCAGGCTACGAACACAGGTATTAAGTTCCATAAACCCAAGTAGATTGTATACATTATTGCCTCCGTATATCATATTTCTCTGAAACGCCATCCTTGCAAATTCGTCCTAGTCGCATGACTGGTAACGAAAGGTAGGTAAAACCAGTGAGATGAAAGATTAAACGCAGAAGTTTATATTTTTTTCGCAAATGAACTGATATTTGGGGTGATCATCACCCCGGTGATGTGTTTTCCTTATGTTCCATAATGCGAGCTAGTGGACTAAAGATATAGAAAATACATGTACATGTAAATACATGTACATGTACATGTACTACACATTGTATAGGCCTACACCGTGAACTTCCAATTAATTGTCAAATGACAGTTCGGCAAATGGAAGTAACAAAGCTGTAGCTCAAATTCAATTCACCCTGACCGGAGACCTTCAGGCAGTATAGACACAGTTGTTGAACACAAAGCGGGAAGTTGTTCCAGTGTTTGCCCAACACTTCTCAGTGACTGATAAGTCAGAGGGATTTAAGTAGTTCGTGCTTTTACTTGGTCGAAGGCCAAACGGACGGATCACGCAGAAAGCGCTCAAGACGTATAGGACCTTTACGACGCGCGTAGTTGAAGCTGGAGGGGGGGGGGGGAGTTGTTCAAAGATTATACAGGTTACCGTATGGCTACCAAGTACAATTTTGCTTCAAGGTTCCTTAATTTTGAGGGGAATGTTTTCAATCGATCATCTTGCGATAGAGTAATTGGCCTGAAAGTAGGAGGTCACGCGGCTCAGCTTCCGGAACCCTCGCACGGCCCACTCTTGGGTATTTTACATTGAGTTGCTCTTTCACCTGCTGTAATTTTGGGCAGAATGATTTCCAATTGTAACCACCCCGAGAAACACTCGTGTTGGAATTTTTTCTTGGTATTCTTCAAGAAAAACTCATGAAAAATCACTTGGAGATGGGTAAAAACGAATTTCATTTACGACCTTTCACATCCAGCATTGTCGTTCCTAGATCTAGTGGGTTCTAGATCTAGTGGGGCTGGCCCTTGAGCAGATCATTGCAGGGTGACCCCCAAAAAATGCAACCCTAAAACATTTGCCTTTAAAAAAAAGGGATCGGTGGATTTTATGTTTTTGGCATCAGATTAAAGCTGAGTGCTTTTTCTTTCAAATACTGAGAAAAAAAAACAAATCATGAAAATAGCAATTTGGGTTGCTGAGAAAATGTCAATTATGTAAAAGTAGTCATTTTTCATCCTGTATACACAAAACATTACCACAGTAAGGGATTTTCACTGTACCTATTTGTGCATGTCCTAATCCTTACAAACAACATGGCACATAATATGACAAGAGTACAAATGAATTTGATGGAAATACCTTTTAGTTTCCACCTGAACATGATATCTCTTCCTTCTTAGTCGTATTTTAAACCCTTTTCAGCATCATAAATATGTCAAAATACTAAAGAAATTTCACAAATGAAGGATAATTGCACAGTAGGTTTGCAGTAAACTGTTTGAAGTATTTGTGTACAGGATGAAAAATGACTACTTTTACATAATTGGTATTTTCTCAGCAACCCAAAGTGTTATTTTCATGATTTTTTTCAGTATTTGAAACAAAAAGCTATCAGCTTTAATCTGATACCCAAAACATAAAAATCCACCCATCCTTTTTTTTTAAAGGCAAATGTTTTAGGGTTGCATTTTTTGGGTCACCCTGTCCCGTAATTACGAGTGAGTCATATAAATTTCTCTATCCAGAGGGCGCTGTTGACCTCTAATTTCGTGAGCTCTCATTAGGTAAATTTTGTTTGACCCTTGACCCGTGATCCACAATCCACGTGCATTAGTTTGATACCCACAATGCTTTGCAACGCCAGCGTTTCCTTCACAAACTTTTGTTAGAGATAATAACGGTTACCAGCTACACCCTCTGATAGGGCGGAGAACACGAGCCAAGTTTTCCTGATGGAAACACTATGAGGATAGGCCTATAGAGAAAAAAAAGGTTATAATATGCACCCATTGGCTTCGAAACGTGAATGCGCAATGGCCGGAACCTGTTGTCAACCGATCCGTACTGTCACTTAAACGCAACGATGGAACGGAATTTCTAGAGTCGATAGAGACACGCCGCGATTTCTCAGTTTTCTGTATCTCCCATCGGGAAGGTAAATAAGTGCAATATTTTCCCGCGGTTAACGTTCATGTCCCGCGGCTTGGAGCACTTCATTCCGGGGTTTCCTATGAGGTTGGATCCGCCCGGACGCGCTCTTGACGGCTGAAGATTGTCTCGTCTACCCCATGTTTGTTTAGTAATATCAGAACATGCACGCGCGCAGTACCCGTCTTTTGACAACGCAACAGTACCAAAAGTGATGTCATTATTTTGTATTTTGTTTGTTTGGCTTTAAGGCACACCGTGCACACGGAACAAGTGTGGTTTTGAAACCTCGGTATCGTCTTCAGCGTCTTTGGTTTTAAATTCATATTGAAGTTATTTTTTCAAACAATAAAAAAGCTCCGCGAAGTCAGCCACAAGGAAGTAGATTTAATGTTCCGGAACCACAACTTGACTTATATCGAGCAAAAGTCCCCAAAGTCCGGGGGGGGGGGATAACATGCTCCTCAAGCTAAGGTACAAATGAAGCCGACGTTTCGAAAACCCATTGGTGAGTCATTGTACTTCGTAATGACGAACATGCGTGGCGGTAAACCCAGACACGAAGACATTATGCCGCAGCATTTTTTTGTTTCGTGTGCCCAACTAATTAAGAGTTGCATGTGATTGATCATTAGGCTGCACCAGACATGCACTGCCTACGCTTTAGGTCTGTTAATAAAGGGAAGTTCAAACAAAGTACATGTACGAGACTGATAAAAAAATATAATAATAATGAATGGTTTAACAAAGAAGGAATTCACCGTAGTATATTTATTATTAATCATGCACATTCAAAGTGCAACATAACTGCAAATTAATTTACAGTGACGTTTAAATTAAAGGCTCATGAATTGCGCTAGACAGGTCAAGTCTAGTTTTGTTTGTTGCATGGTTTTTGTTTATTTGTTTTTTTTTATTAGTTGTTGGGTTTCGTTGTATAGATAACGTTGTACGTTGGACTGTTGCATGTTTGCTTGTTCGTTTGCTTAGTTGGGTTGTTTGTTTGTTTGTTTTTCATGTTCCTTGAGAGAGGGGTCTATTTTTTATTTTAACATATCGAGTCAGGTCCATATTAGATCATTAAATTTAAAGAAAATCTTGGAAAATATTAGAAAAAGAAAAACAATTTGGAGGTGTGATTTTACAGCATTAATCGAGCCGGTATATAGTAGGTTTTTTCTTCAACTGTGCTTGAAAGAAAGCCAGTTAACAAATATCAAAAGTATTCGAAGACAGCAAAAGTAGTGTTTGAAATTGGCAAACACGGAGAGAAATTTGTCGTAGACTGCCCTTGGGGGAGTTTCGCCAGGCGAAGCGAGGCCTGATATGACCGTCAAATTGATCGATTTCACCCGGTAACAAAACGCATCAGTCCCGCTACTTGCGTGGGCCGCCGCGTACTAGCCCGAAACACCCTCCTTTTGAATGAATTCAGAGACGGTGGTGGTTCAGGCGGCAATTTTGCCCCCGCGAGATTCACAAGGTGCAAATTAGTTTTGCCTTTTTAGGTTGCGATCTGCCATCGCCGAGGAAATTGTATCAATGTGCCAGGGCCGGGAGAAATTTGCCTTCGTTAACGTATAGGGAAAATCTGGGTGCACTGGCATGGTGGGGTGAATGTATTAAGAACGGGCCTTGCGGAAGAACATTGAACCGTAATAGATCAAATTTTCAGGTACAGCTGGGCAGTTTCTATCCCCCCACGTAAGGCCAAAAAAGTCTCCGGTTTCTGGTCTGCGCGCGCGTCGCCGTAGCCATGCGCGTCGGCAAAATATTTTTGTTTTCAATGTAAGATGCCTCCAAACCGCCAAACTTACTGATTTGATTGGAATCCTACTACTGCAAAATTTTAACGTACTTTTAGATGGGGTTACGATCGAGTATAAGTTTTATGCAGCCTCTCTGGGCTCCCATATAATTTGCACTAAATTTAGTCGGGCACCATTTGCAGACGGTGTTGTAATTTTTTAATTGTGCGTCTGGAAGCCAGACCGAGGGAGCGATGGTCGTGTATCTAGAACCTGTAAGTAAATAAACTTCCATAGACCCCAATGATAAATGCTCTAACTTCAGAAATTCGGGGAAAATACTCACAACTCTCCAAGGTGTTTGAGACACACATCAAATTAAAAGCTTATTTCATCATCTTTCATTTTCTTTTCAATTTTTCGGGGGGGCAAAATGATGTCTTTTAGGAGAAATGTCCATCCGAAGATGATCACCTCTTAAAATAGTCCTGAAGCCCATCGCCATTTTGAAAAATTTTGGCCATATGAACTGCAGTTTGAAACGGGAGACTTTTGCATCCTGGCAAAGAATAGTCTGGTAAATAAATGTTAATTGTTATTCGAAGACATCCGTATTCTCGTACTCTTGCGATCCTCCAACTGGAAAAAAAATATCTTGTGAAATTCGGACTTGTTTTAAATCTTAAGCTATGCACAAACGGAACAACATCCAAGTTGCCTGATTCCCAAACTGAATTTTTCAATATGCAAACCTATATTTCTGCGGTTTTTAAGCTTTGGCAGGAGCTTCTACATGTCACTTGGTGGTCGGTCGGTCGGTCGGTCTGTCTGTCTGTCTGTCTGTTCTAGAAAATTGGCAAAAAATAATTGACTTATTGACCAAATGATCGATCGATGCGCATGCGCGTTTCTTTTCCCCCGAAAATTGACGCAAATAACCCCATAAGTTTCCAACAAAATATATAACTACCAAAATTTAATTTAAAAAAGCAAACAAAATTATTTAAATATTTAACAAAAATAGTTTATAACAACTCGGACAGATGTTTAAGAAAAGTTTGTAAATGCAGGCAAACTAGTATGTGCAATAATGTTATAGTCACATGGTATTTATCACAAATCGCTATAAATCTGGGTATATACATCTAAAGTGTGGTTCTCCATAATGTGCCATCGGTGTCGCATTTTGGGCGTCGCTCTGGCAGGGATCATTTTGATAGATTTCATGCAAGACTTTCATGCAAGACGGCCAGAGCTTTAATATTGTGCACTCGCACTCGTTTTTGTTTTTTGTTATTCGTTTTAAAATGGGCCACATTTTGCCCTTCAGGGTCTGTTCCATGCATCCCATAGCCAATTTACATTCAATGGAATTGCTTTCCCCAGCTGATGTTTGTTAATAAATTCATACCTAATTCTACTGTGAAACCTGGAGACTGAATAAAGTGTATACAAGTTCAAAAAGTGCATAAAAATAAAAAATCACAGCGTTCTTCTCAAACAAAATATCTAGCCCATGTCGCTCAGGAATCATCGCACTTCGCGTACTATTAAGAACTCCAATGTGTGTACTGTTCTTATCGCCTTTCCCCTCGGTTATAGTCTCTTATTTGATCCCGGAACTTCCCCCTTTTAGCCGTATCCTCGCAAAACCCACCCGGGAATCCCGATTAATCTCTCGCAGAGGCCGCTATAGATTGTGCCAGAGAGCTTTCCGTTATTAAACCGATCGAACGGGATGCTTTTGATATCACCCGGACCAGCAGTACGCGCCGAGTTCAACTATTATCGTAGGTAGACGTGACAGGGCATATGGGAATACGTGTGTAATACATGGTAATACTTCAAAAGCACTTCTCTGTGAATGAAGGTGTGGAAATGAAATGGGATCGACTAGACTCGATTCAAGACGATAGTTTTGTACCAGTGCCCAATGTCACGGGACTTTGCTGAAAATTTTGCTCAGCACTTGTGTGTTAAGCATGAATCACCACGGTTGACCAGTCGTAGGCAATTCATTGCATTTAAGTAAATACTTTCTGCGCTAACCAAAATATCTGTGGTTTAAACAGCTCCCTAAAATTGGCCCGTTCCGCATCATCAGATAGCATGTCTCTTCCAGTTAGTCACGATGTAAGCTTACTGTGTGTACACAACATGCCACCGTGACCAGCCCGAGTAATTACCTTTACACTCAAGCCTCAGTTAGCGGACAGTATTCATACCGCATAGTTACCTGGCGGGAAATTACCGTAGCAACTGAATTAACATGTGACTGGCGCGGCGTTCTCTCTGGTGCTTTGTCCCTGGCCCAAATGTACTCAAATAAGACCAATTGTTTCCGTTCTTCAGTTTGATAGAAAGCCCAGTGACATAAATGGGGACTTTTAATTTCCACCGTAATGATGGTTTTGCTCATCTTTTTACATGCAGCTTTCGATGTTTCATCATTGGTTTCCAGACGGTGACAAGAGATTCCGGCGTTTGATATTTGAACCGAAGCATCAGCGCTTTCATTAAAGAGATTAATGCAGTCTTTATTAAGAAGCGACAAGTGAATTTTTCTAATAGATGTTCGGCGCAGCGCCATGTGGAAGTCTGTTCGGGATGCAATATGCACCAGTGAGTTGGTTGCTAACAGTGATAACGCGATGTTTGGGCGTTTGGGAAAGGGGAACTTTAATTGAGAGACATTGTTACCAAAAAATGATCGAATGCTTCAGTCATGGCCACTGGCAATGACTCACTCGGTCGAACCAAGCAGAATGTGTCAACGAAATGTAATAAAGCTTTTTCTTTGTCTCTTCACTATAGGCGACTTTTTCATGCTGGTGTACAGCATTGACAGCATGGAGTCCTTCCAAGAAGTGCGCCGCCTACGACAACAGATCGTCGACACCAAGAGAAGCCGGAAAGGGACCAAGGCCGTTCCCATGGTGATCGCCGGAAACAAGACAGACCGGAACGAATACCGGGAGGTCACGCTGGACGAGGTCAAGAGGGCGTTCTCTTCCGGTCGGAGGGTCACGTGTCACGAGCTCTCCGCCCTGGACAACTGTAACATTGACGGCGTGTTTCGTGCCCTTTTCGAGAATGCCCGCCTGCCCAGCGAGATGGCGCCCTCTATGCACAAACGGGCGACGGGTGCCACCTCGACCAACCTGAACAGCGGGACGAGCCCCAGGGGGCTGTCCCTGCGCAGGCGCATCAGCGACGCGTGTGGCATCATCTCGCCCAACGCACGACGACCGAGTCTGCGCAGTGACCTGATGCAGGTCAGGACCAATGTCTTGCGTGAGGAGCATCATCACAATGACGACGAATACGAAGACGAGGCGGAAGGCGATGACACTGCGTCTGGTGGAAGTACCAAGAAACGCGCCTGTCTCATCCAGTGACGACAATGCATCATCAGCAAACTGCCTGCGATTTCCAATAATAAAAAAAAAACTTCGCATTTGCTAGCCATTTTTCAAAGCCTTAATTGTTTGTACACAACTCATTACCAAACTTGTATGCAAGTATATCTTGGCTCAATGAGGATAATGTGCATGTTACCCGCTCCTATATTATGAACTAGGAGCAAAAGCCTGCTGCATGGACACCTACAAGTGACAAGGTATTGCTTCAACCTCCATGGGCGCTCAGCAAAACATTATTGACTAAAATAAGCCTGTTTCCAAGGTACATACGAAGGCTGCACTTGTGCCAGAAACAGAGGCTCTTTTGTCTCCATCAGTTTTTAAATCAAGGGACAGCGTATTGTCTATTTTAACAATCGACTCTTGTTGTGGTGTTTTCATTTTGAATAATTTTCAAGTGAATTTTTTTATAACAAGCATAGTGGGCTGCATTATGTGCACTGCTTGGAATTCAAGTTGAAGATCAAGCCTTAACAATTATGACAAGTCATAAGATAAACAGATGGAGTCTCGAACCCTTTAACTTGCATTACGGCCTGAAATCTTTGAAATTACATGTTTGGGATTGTTATCCTATTTCAAAGGTCTGGTTGAAAGGAAACTTCCGGCAGGATTCACAACTAGCACTCAACAGCTCGATTTTTGAGAGTCAAAATGTTGACCCCGAAAGTTCGTTCTCGCATGGTTCTCACAAGAATAACCCAAATTCGCCCAGTTTTTAAAGGAGCGTTGTGTGGAAGTTTATTTCATACTTTTTTCTGTTCTTTCCAATTAATATAATTTCGTTTAAAACGCGTTTTGTAGCCCACTTGGGCGCATTCCAGGCCGTAATATCCCTTTCAAGTTTAAATGTGCAAATGACAAAATAAGTGTTAAAAAACCGCCTTGAGCATCTCCGCTTGTCATGTCAGTCGCTGGGCAAACTACAAGTCACGAACTTCACAAAAGGGCTTCGCATTACATCAGCACGAGTATTTTGAACGATACTACACCGCTTTACCAAAAAAAAAGAAAACTCGCATCTGATTACAACTTCCCTGCGCAGCTAGCTGCACTGTCGCCGTCTGATCTGCATTTGGTACACAAGCGCGTATGTATCCTATAATGCATAGCGGCGGCACGGCCCGTCGTGTTTAATGATCGCGGCAAGTTAAAAGCCCCACCAAGTGATCACAGCGCTCGTAATTGTGTCAAAACGCAATCTCTCCAAAAGGAAAGAGGTATCGATCTGAAGTGGCAATCGTTCAGATATTTGCATCTGCCACTGCCAGCCTCCCCTCCCCTCCCCTCCCCCACACCTACACTCGTCCCCTTTCCCCTCCCGATTACTTCACTTCTCCCACTCCCCTAAGTGCCGTGACGAGAACCGTCTGGGGGTTGAATATTTCCCCATGATCGATGTCGACATTCAACGACACGGGGAAATGGTGCTTCAGACTCGGAGTGCGGCACCCGTGGGCAAATTTATACATGTTGCTGAGCATGAAACCGTCTAAAAAGAGTGTCTCGCCGACTTGCAAAAATCTAGGTGCATTGCCAGCGACTTTGTGTGCTATCTACCACTTGATGTGAACACACCGCCCAAAATACAGTGTCAATTTGTACAGATGAAAATACATTATCTACGGACCAGCTGTACCTCTCGGCTATACTTTAAAATGATTATTAGCCTTTTTCCCTCTCTCAACTTGAACTCAATCGAACTCGGCCTGTAGCTAGCTGTTATTACGATGAGTCACTGTTGTTGTTCGCGGATACACTTCACACTACAAGGACCGCAAACAATTCCCTCTGTGCAGACCTTACCAAAACAGACTCCGCAGGTAGCAGTCGTCGGCTTTGAGGGATTTTAATCGTGACTTGCCAGTAATTTTAAAACATCAGAAGGGTGAAATCGCTGGAGACAATCCTATCTCGAAGACAGGGGCCATTATATATGAAGTCACAAACGGCGCACTTATAGGTAACATATCGGGAGGGTCCCTCTTGGGGCATCACGGGGAAGAGACGAAATGAAGCCACCGGAGTCATCAGATTTCTCCGAGTCATCAGATATTAAAGAAACAATCCGAGCACGATGTTGAGGGAGGAAGCTTGCGTTTAAGTGACGGTTGATTCAAGCTTAAGTGACTGCTTGGCAAATACAGTTGACTTAATGTGGTTTTGCTTGAGGCGCTTATATGCAAGTCATACATGTAATGTAAACGAGTTCGAATGGAACGGTGCACAGGTCATTGCGTAACATTCTCGAAATATTGGTGTCAGAAGTGGGATCCGGTTGGGTTGGTCGTGAACACGTGACTGTAATTTCTCTAGCCCACCATCTCGGATTTGGCACACTGCTAAAAAGTAATGTCGATCTCGCTACTTGAAGGTTGAAGGTCAGACCATGATGCATCGGGAGCGAAACACCAGCATTTTGAAATTGAAAGCGATTTTGGTATATAAATCCAAGGCCAGAGATAAAATCCTGAGCCCAGTTCTTCTGGCTTTTTGGCACAACCTTCCCGAAGTCTCTACATGTATTTTGTTATTTAATGATGGGTTGCACAGGGGAGGGGAAGAGCTAGGCTGTGATTAAAGCAAACCTAGCATTGAAGAGTTAGAGCTCCATTCTTTCGCATTTTTAAGGCGTATCTTTCTGGTGCAGCACAAATGGAAGTGGGTGTCAAGCTTATTCGAAGCACAAAAATCTCATCAATTACAGATGTCTGTATCATAATAGTGAATCGAGACAGGTGTTATGTAGGCCCGTATAAGTCGAAACAGATGTAACGTAATAGCCATAAAAGAACGGTAAACGTGTCCTAAACCAAAGACTTCCTAAAATCCTAACATTCCTAAAATTAATCAAATTAGGTTTTGCCCTTCACAGACGTTTAAACACTGTATACTCAGTGTGTTACCTCCCGAGTGAAAGTTGGGTGAACCGTCGAGGGCAAAACTTAATTTGATTTATATCACCCTGGCGCAAAATTCCATCTTATAATTCCTAAAATTGTCCAATGCACAATATTATCGTGTGCTGAAAGTATAGAAAACAAGACAGGTTCAACGCATAATAATTATATGTGCAATCTCACAAAGCAAAAACGTGCTGAGCGCCTTTTTGACTACAAACAAAATCTTCTCACTGGTTTACAATATTTCTGTATTTTGCAGTGCTTTCACCACTTGCCTTCGCTTTTATTTTATCAATAAACATCGGTGTTGCTTAAAAGCCATTACTTGCCATATTGTGCTTTGTTTCCCCCAAAATAGTACAATTTGTTACTGGTGAACTGTTGCGTAGATCTTTCGTAAAAACGTCCAGCAGAGGCTGTCGTTTGGGTACCATGCATCATATTTTAAGTATTTGAACCTTCATTTTAAACTGGTGCCTTGTGTTCTTTCTTCCATTTTGTAATTTATTGGATGTGTTCAAATATCAGTGACTCGACTCAACTGTGACTCGACTCGACTGAGTCGAATCGATCTTCTTGACCAAATGACTCGACTCGACTCCAGTTATATCACTTCCTTAAAATGACTCGACTCGAGTCACAAAATACAATGACTCGTCACATCATCTGGCGCAATGGTCGTTCCAAGACAAATCCATAAATATTATTATCTTTTGTAATGTGGACGTTTTAACTACACTCCAAGAAAGGGTTCAGTAAATTTTAGACACTTTGCTTTAATAGTCCACCTAGTGGTTTGAAAGACTTTAAATTTTTTTTTTTTAAAAGAGAATAGGACTATAGGTGTCGTATGAAATTTGGACTCCTATGAAATCTAGTCTCTTTTGCACTAACCCCACGTGACCTGTCACTGTCGTAATTACGTTCACTAAGGCATGCGTAATACAACCTTCCAGTCCGCATTTCATAGAGTCGTAATTTCACACCTACACCTGTCTAGTGACTCTATACTATAGGGGCAACTTTATAAATTGCGCTATTTTAAAGCATGCTTCTGTTTATATTCGACCTCCGCATTCTGTCTCTGATGAAGGCCCGGCACAGAGTCTATAAGACTGACCACAATTTAGGCAATCTGTTTCCAATGCTTTACCCGAGGGCGATCGAATCCGGTACAGAATTCAGTCTCACCCGGTTGTTGTTATTCTTTTAATCAAATTATTGTTTGGAGATAACTAGATCATAGGGTCCGTAGCCAAACCGAACACTCCCGCCGAAAACGGATGCAAAACACGAGGGAAATTATTAAGGTCGTGACTTGAAAACCTCATAACGAGTGAATGTGTCCCACCGTGACACTCGTTATGAGGTCAACATTCAACATTACCGCTAATACACATTACCATTAATGTCTCTGGTGTCCCCATTTTGTAATGATCTCGCATCCGGCGAAAGAGACGTTACAGAATAGAGTGGAACATGTATAGAGGGCGCCCTTTACTTCACTCGGATCAAGTTTGAGCTCTCGCCATCCGAAAACAACATCGAATTTGCAGCAGGGACGGAGTACGATGAGCATATTTTAGACGTTATCTGCAACTTTTCATTTAAAGCCGCAGTTCGATTCATTCTAAATAACGTGCCTAAAATATATCGTGCTCAAAATATGACCATCCCCACTCTGCAGATAACGGAGTTGTCAAATCAAATTTGAAGAACAATATCCAGTAAATTGTCCGGGTATATGAACTATAAAGCACGGCACTCTTTCTGTTATTGACACAGACGTTTAATAGCTGCGTGCGTGACGGACACGGCCCTCCATAGTTGCCCGCTGCGCAAATACAGATGTTGAAACGAGACAACGCGTCTGTTTGCAAAATCTGTTGAGAACTGAAAGATTTATAACTTTTTCTCTGGATGAAAGAGACCTATGAAACTACCAACTTGCCATTTGAGAAATAAGGAGACATCAAGTCAATTTTTAACCAGCTTCAAATCCATTTTGCGATTGTAATTTGCTGTTGGTGATGGGATGAGGGGGGGGGGGGCGGGGGTTGAAGTATTTTTCTACGCTTTGAACTCCTCTTCGAGAAGTTTCAAAAAATTTCGTCTGGGACGGTGTTAACACTGCTTCAAAACACTCTTGTATCAGTGAGTTTTGTCCTCCGGTTTAGTCTCAATCTCAGTAGATTAAACGTGTTTACTGAGTGCACAGTAATGAGCCCCCTTTATAAATTTTATTGTGATCTTTTACGAGGGTAGTCCGTTTCAGTAAAAAAAAAACTGCTTTCAGAAGAAGCCCTCACATTAAAATTACATCAAAATATAAAAAAATGACACACAAACAAACGATTTTACAATACAGTATTCTCATATAAAAAGAGAAAGAATCTAGGCCTACTTGGCGAATCGTAATTTCGCAAATTGTAGAGATTGGGTGTTTCGTGCAAGCGGGGAATTAAGGGAATAATTACAGAAAGGGGTGAAAAGGTGGTTCCAGGTAAGATGATTACCAGGCCATCAACCCTGGCTGGGAACGGGCATCCGCCGAGGAATTTAATCAATTTCGGACAAATTTCCAACAATGGATCGTCTTAAGGTCGGAGAGTCATTTGGAAATAAATAGGCTGGCGGCGGGCGAGGGCCGCACGCTGAAATCTATCAGTCACGAAGTCAGGGTATGGTGTACTGTGGACGTATCGGCAAGGTGTGGAGATGTATAAAGAGGGGGACGAGTGAAAGGGTACTTTCTCAATTTCACTCGTAACCGGATCCGTAATTTGCATTTCTTTCATATCTATCCGTATTTAATCGTCAAATAAAACGGTAGGGTATTTCCAGTACTTGACCTCTAGCCGCGGCTGTCGCTATTCAAAGGGTATATGTCTCAATTACAAACGGTGCGTGGAAATGTAATCTTGCTGTGATTTAAACGGAAACAACAGAATGTGATCTAACTCAAAAAAGATGTCACTTGAGTATAAATATACAGCTAATACATTCGATAATTGTTCAAAAAAGATACGGTAGTTTATAGCAATCAGACGGTCTGCCAACTAGGGCGCCCCCTTCCGGCAGCTAGCCTGCCAGGCTGTCAGCCAGGGTTTGCGTACCGTAGGAAGGTGAGGTGGGGTGGGGTGGGGTGGGGTGGCAGCTAGCTCAACAGCAAAACATGTATCTTGCCAAAACAAAAACAAACCAAAACAAACTACCAAATGATATCCAAATATGCAGTTCATGATGTATCGTTTGGATTTTAGTACACCATTAATTCAATAAAACAATATGCCCATGATGTATCTCTCATAAAGCAAATACATACAGATGTAGAAGCTTTGGAAACGATAATTGTTCATAGTAGTTTTGTTTTTCATTTATTTAAAGGGTACTATAAATTGTTATCACTTATAGCTGCTAGTCGGCTCTGATATTTTTGAAGGAAATTTAGGGTATACACATGTACATGTAAAGTAAAAAATTGACAGTGTACACAATTGTATAGCGCCACCACACTTGCTAAATTTAACAACAGAATGAAGTTTTGCAATTGCTGGACTAAAAAGAAGAAGACAACATATGCAACAAGACTAGTCTGTCTTTTATACTTTTTCTTATAATCTATGATATGTTATTTATTGTTTCTTTTATAGATGTCACTTGAGTATAAATATACAGCTAATACATTCAAAATCAAATTTCAACACATAGCATTTACAATTTCTTGAAGAGTATATATTTTTACATTTCTAACTATTACGAAAAAAACAAAGATATATAAAAAAAAAGATTCGGATAATGTTCGGTTGCTGCCTGTGGAACACATCACATACATGGAGTAACCATCTGTTTACATTGACCACTTTATGATTTTGTCCACCACATATGTATTTCCCAAAATCATGCCAAAATCAAAGAGTTAGCCTTGGGAAAAATAACTAAATTAAACTTCATAGTATGATAAAACATAACTTGCCCAAACCAACACTACAAATCGGCCTTAAATTCAAAATTAACCAACTTTTTCAGAACAACTTAAGATTAAAAAAAGTCATTTAATCTAAATTATCACATTTCGCTTTTATACATCTCTTAAAATACTTTGTCTATTTGTAAAGATAAACATTGAATGTCTCGATTAACATTTTAGAGCCTTAAATATGAAGATTCTTAGCACATGGTAGGCAACTTATATTTCCCATATTTTCTACCACATATTATTCAAGATTCCCCATGCACTGGATTTAAGGGACATATTTGATTACATAGAACAAATTATTTCAATGAAATAGTTTATACAACACGATTGATCAACTGTAAACAGACATTATATTTTTCTCTATTACGCCCTCTCCCAAACCAAAAATACCTCACAAAAAAACCCCAAAAATTGAATATTTGTAAATATTTAAAATAAACACCCTGCACTAGTACTCCAATGGGTAATTTCCCAACAAAAATATTATTTTAGCATTTAAGCATTCCTTGAACCATCATTGAAAATTGACAGGGATAACTTTGCGTCATTAGTGTCGCACACAGAAGCAGATTTTGAAATGATTTTTGGAAAGTTCCATACAAAAATATCCAAGGAGTTGGGTAAATGATTTTGGCCCAATTTCACAGCTCTGCTAACCATGGACTTCTTCGCTTACTGTCATCTTTCTGTGCTTACAGCACTTGCACAGAAATTCTGTAAGGACTGAATCTAAAGTAATGGGAATATGCACAAGCAAAACAGATTCCTTGGTAACCCTTGAAATATGCTTACTTGTTAGCAAAATTTTTCCCTGCTATAATTTGCAAGGATTCCTTGTTTATGGTAAGCAGTGCCATGAAAAATGGCCCTCATTATGTAAAACTTTGAGTTTGTAAAATCACTAAAAACAATTCACCCCGATGTGTGTTTCACAAGAGGGCGGCATACCCGCCATTCCAGCGATTTGTTGGATCTACCCTAGGCGTGGAAGAAGATAGTCTTGGTTCAAGGCTGGATTCAGAATTTTTATTCTGCAGCAGTAAAAGTTGCTATCAATATGATGAATCAAATCCAGCTTTGGGAACTTTGGCAGCGCTACCCACAAAATTATGAGTTCGGAATTTCCTGGGTAGTGCTGGCAAAGTTTCCACGACTGGATTTTATTCATCTCGTTTATGGTGACCTTTACCTTTGGCTGCGTTAAGGGAGTTAAATACCAATCCAGTTTTGATTCAAGACTAGGAGGAACGCTCACCAAGGAATCATCCGGCTCACGACAGACTCAGTCTGTCTTACTCTTAGGCTTCTCGGAATACTCCGGTGGTGGAGCAGTCTGTAGGGGAAAAAAATGATTAAGCAATAAAAAGCCGTATCCTCTTTGAGTGATCCCTGTTTGCCATTTCCCGGGTTTGCAGCATTGCTAATGTTGCAAGCATTGTGACTTTGGGTGTGATCCCTGGCTGCATGGCATATATGGGTTTATGGCTTCTGACTAGCGCCCCTTTAACAAAGACATTGACAAATTAGGGAACCGCCAACAATAGGGCTGGATAGCTCAGTTGGTAGAGCAGCAGAACGACAATCCGGAGGTCACAGGTTCAGATCCAGCTCCAGTCAATTTCTTTGTTCACTTTTGAAAAGTATTATAATGCTAATAGTCAGTTTCCCTTTGTGGTTTATTTGAAGAAAAAAAAGACACAAACTTGAATACAGAAATGGTTAGTTTGTGAGACATTAACAAGTGACAAAGTGGGTTCTTTGTTATTTTAATCTAGTAACAATAAATGCACAAAAGGTTAACTCATGCCTAGATCCAAGCAAAACAAAACTACCGCCCTCTGACTCCACCTTAACGCACAACGTCTATTCCTAGCACCGATTTTAAGGACAAAAAAAATTTGCTTAGAACATTCAGGTTACCAGACAAAGTTGCAAACTGTCATAAACGGCCTGTGACCAGTTAGCAACTGATTCATGCTAAGCTGATAAATTTGTTTAACAACTCTGTAAAAATTGGGCCCAAAATGCCATGCAATGTTTAAGGCCCATGATTGGTTCTCAGATTATTTTTGCTTAGCACCAAACAATATTGTTTGTCAGCAGCTTTTTGACATTTGGCTTTGGCTAAATCAGAAAGAGAGGTGATCTTTGATCAATTGGATGACATTTCTTAACTTGTGATATGTCTGATCGTAGTGTGGTACTTACCGGAATAGTGGAAGGTGCAGTCTGTGTCATGTACACATTGTGTGGGTCGTTCGGATTGTAGTAAGCTGGGCCTGCAGTGTATAAAAAAAAACTAACTAGTAAGCAGAAAACTCAGTACCTCGGTGCACAATGCATAACATGTGATAGAAGTGTTACCCTGGGTTTGACCTTAGCGGTAGCCCGCTAGCCACATGTGAGTCAAAAGAGCGGCGGGCTAGTCAAAACCATTCTCTAGTAGCCCGCCCTGGCGAGTCAAAATTACTGAGATAAGGTATGAAACTTTTCAGTGTAGCCGCTGATTTTTGCCATTCTGAGAAAAAAATAATCTGATACTGATGCGCATTTAGCTTTTTTCATGCCGTTGCGCTACCGAGTATTGCGCCGAACTTGCTAGCTTATAAATTAATATAGAAAAGAAAACAACAAATTTGATTGCGGACTAGTTAAAAGGCCTGCGAACTAGTTAAGAGTCTGGTTAACTAGTCCGACATGCTAGTAAAGAAAAAAGCTAAGGGCCAATCCTGTGTCAGCATTATCAAAAGATAATACATGTACATGTACAATTGATTTAGGTTTTGGCCTTTTCACAAAGGTCATGTTGTGATCAGTGCATGCTCGGTGCTTAAAGTCAGGTAGAAACAATGGTAATTTCCCGGAAAACGTAACCTACAGATTTATTGTGAAAAATCTTGCTCAAAGTAAAGATAGGGATGGTCCCGAGTACCCTGTGAAATTATTCAGCCAGAAATGGTTTTGATCGATGGGAAAACAATCAATGAAGGTATTTTAAAAAAAGTGTGCCCAATGGCACACTTTTTTTTTTACATGCATTAGCGACGGACTCCAGTTCAGAGACCCGAACTTTAACCCTAACTCCCTAGGCATTTTTGCTAGGATGTAGCCTCAATCCTGCAAAATCCTCCAATTGGCCTCATGGAAAAATAGCATATAGCCTCAATCCTGCAAATTCCTCCGCTTTTTCTTGAATATGGTTCATGGAGGGATGACCACTGCCTGAATCCTGCAAAATCCTGCGGCTATGTCTGTCAATAGGCTGAGGCAGAGGCAGTGACATCCTGGAGCAGTACGGAGGTTGTCAAGTATAATCAAGGACTATATTTATGCACGGCTGAGCATAAACAACACAAGGTCCGGCCCAAGACCTTGACACAGTGCGTACTCCGAAATCAGCAACTCACTTTTGCCATGTAACCTCAATCCTGCAAATTCCTCCAATTTGCAAAAAGGATTTTGGAGGATTCAGGGCGGTTAGGGTTAAAATAGATTGTATACACTATGCTGAAACTTCAACAACTTAGTTGTTGTGCATTGTGATTAAGAATTTGAGCAATTTTGTTGCTTTAAACAATTCTAAATGTCAATAAGTGTGAAATTTAACCAGAAAAAAAATATGCAACACTGATTAACCAGAAAGTGCATGAATAACATAGTTCAAACATTCTTCACAGGGTACGACTGTCTTATATTCTGTCCAACAATAGAATCATGTCAACGATGTTGGTTAGCCCCTGCACTCTGGAAACTATAGAAACTGAACGGCTGTTGTCAACTTTATTGACTCACCTGGAGGGGGTGGGGCTGATGGGCTAGCGTCCGTATAAACGCTAGAGTAAGGAGGGGGTTGATCCGATGGTTGGGCTGCAATAAAAAGTACAATGTTTTTATTAAAAATTGGAGTTCAAAACTACCAAGTTAGTTTTTTCTTATACGTACTACAAAACACAAAATGTCCATGAATGTAGCAAAATCAAAAACTTGACAAAAAATCTTTAAGACGTACTGGCCGTACTGTTCCTCAAAGATTTTAAATAGCTATTTTTTTTATAGTGATACAAAGTTATTCCCTTTTTAATGAGACATGGAACGAAAAAATGTCTAGTTTTGAAATAACTATTTTACAAATTACAAACTGTTGCGGGCCCAACAATAATCCAGTTTTCACAAGGTAGACTGGTTCCCGCCCCCTATCAGGATCAACTAATGTAGAGATTGGGAACTAGTCTATCAGCAGGGCAGACCTGTATGTGTACAAAAGCCTATTAAAGGTTACAGAGGCCCAAACTAGAAAATAATATTTTGAGGAGAACAGACAATACATCTTTAATGTGCTCTGTCGTAAAAAATGAAGGTATTTGAAGGAATGGTAGAGCATGGTTTTAAAAAAAAAAAAACTCCCAATTGATGTCTTTACCTCCTGGCGGGTACTCTGGGTACACAGTCTGCCCCGGGTAGGCGTATCCACCCATCATGGGTGGTGGGTACTGGGCACCTGGCATGGGTGCTGGGTAACCAGCGGTGTACCCAGCACTGGGCTGGGGTTTGGGTGGCTCACCGGGTCTGGGCGGTTGGACCTTGGGTGCTGTGTAAAGAGGAAGAATTGGATTCAGTGAGCAAAGAACTGTGCATTTGTGAGTTAGGTACACAAACCTTCCTAGTATGATTTTTACACTTTTTTTAACACATTTTACACTTGTATTAAATTGTATTTACACTTGTATTAAATTGTATTAAAGGGAATGTACAACATTTGCGTTTGCTGCAATTTTCAGAAATAAATGGATTTGGAGGATTAGTATGTTATGGCAAATATTGTTACACTGACTTGTTTCAAGTTTTGGGTTCGTAGATGCTGGAAAAACAAAGAAAACCAATCATATTCTCGTAGTCTGGTTCCCTGACCCCACTTAAGATGAAATGGAGCAATTTATAGACTTTGGGGAATTGTAAGATCAGAGAATCAGTCTAGCAGGCTTGTAGTGTCCACAGGTGTGTAATCAATTGCAAAGAAAATGCAGACGAACTAAATATGAAAAATTAGGAGCACTTTTTGAAAAAAAGCCAGTTTTCTCCAACGCTGCGTTGGAAAATATACAGTTTTTCTTGAAAATGTCAGCACACCAGGAGCCACAACTTTACAGGATGCTTTAGACTGTCATTCCCTTACAATCCAGTAAGGTATTTCGTGATAATTTGATCATTTCATTTTTTGATGTTTGCAAATGTTGTATCTTCCCTTTAAGTGCCTGTGAACCAGCATGGCAAGGGCTTTTATTTCCAAATGAATGTTCCAACTTAAAAATCGAAAATATTTTTACTTCACAACTGTCACCACTGTTTAGGGATATTACATACCTTGTGTAGCAACTCTAAGCAATAATTGCCCCAACTCAATGGCACCGCCCGACTTGAAAACTATCTTGAATTCTGCTTTAGAATGTGTCTCCCATCCACCTGTCAAAAAAAGAGAAGAAAATGGACTCCATTATTTTGGGGTCTTGGATAACTAAGAGAATGAAATTCATAGTGAGCAACTCGCTTACCCCCCTCGCAAATACACACAAGTGTGTATTTGCCTACAATCGGGGACCCCCTATTGTCCCTCTTTTGTTTATACTTTAAATTTTTAGGAAGACCTCCCATATGTTTTGTACATGATCGGAAACTGGGGACCTCTCGGGAATTGGGGACCCTATTGTCCTCTATTGTTCAACGTCCCCTATTGAATACAGAAACAAACTCCTCTGCCCAGACCGATGTACACAACTCATTGTGTTTGTGTCTGCAAGGTGGGTGTAAATCAAGAAAGGGTTGTTTTTGTGAACAGGGGCACAAGGAAGTATTTCTTCCAACTCAAGTCTCCATCAGTTACTAAAACACGTTACAATTAAAAAAAATCTTTTATATCTTATGTATTCATCATTATTTCAGAACCAAATGTAGATTTTTGTTTTCTTATTTCTATTTCTGTTGCTGTAAACCTATAAAATCAAGTTTTGCCATGTCAACCCGACAGAAACAAGGGCCAAGTTCGGGCAAGGACCATTAGTCGACTAGTGGTTGATTTGTGATGTACCTTACGCCTGCGCAATGAAAGCAATGTGTGAACGTCTCTAGTCAAACGCTGGTCAAAATGTCATTGCAAAACGTCTGGATCCTGGCTCTCTGCTAGCGTTATGAATGCGCGTGGCTATTGGTTACCAACGATGCAACCAGCCCCAGTAGGTTGGTTCCAAATAGTCGACTAGCGTAGTCAACCACCGTCGACTAGACAGAGTTCGGGCAAGCGTTAGTCGAACTATGGTTAACCATTGGTCAACTATAGTCCTTGCGCGAACTTGGCCTAGGAATGCATTTTTCCTACCTCCAGGCTGAGATTTGATGACCCCAGTTATGGCATTAGCTCCAAACAACGGCTGCTTGATGTCCACATTCTTCATGTAGTAGAAAGGCATTGAGAAGGACTTCATGGGATCGCCGCCTTTGGCCTTGCTGAGAAATATCACCTGTGAGAAGGAAAAAAAGGTCAAAGGAGGCAAGGGGAGGGGGTGGGGGGCATGGCGCCCAACCCCTCCTAAAATGATGCTGAGTTTATTCTTTACTTTGTTAATTATTAAACCAGACGAGGGTAGCAGATGATTGTTCTGTTATTGCTGTTGTAGTCTTTTCATCCTTTTTCCTTCTACCGGCTCATAAAATAGTAACAGAAAGATCCAGAGAGGGAAAAAGAGCACCCCTAGCATCAAATGAGGTCTACCCCTCCCCGTTTGGAATCATGGGTCGATTAACAAAACAAAAGTTACATGCACAACTGAGATTTGTCCTTGAAAATGGGCTGAAAAACAGAAAAATCTGCATGCACAGGCAAATTTTACATGCACAGAGCCAAAGTTTAATGCATCTGTGCGTGTAAAACCCCTCTAAATCGACCTGTTTTGAATCAGCCCCTAATTCCCCCCCCCCAAAAAAAACCCCCAAACAAACAAACCAAAACAAACAAACAAACAAAAAACTAAATGAATGGATCTGAATGTGTTGAGAAAAGTACTTGACACTGTAGTGTGCCTTTCTCATGTGTCATGCAGTGGCCGCTATCACAAGATTCCTAATGAAATTGATTACGAAAGTGAGAAACACCACCCATCTCCCGCACCCCCCCCCTCCCACCAATTAAAAAAAAAGAAGATATCCACGGTTTTTCACTATCACTACTTTAGAATTGGTCTGTACTTACTCTCTGGTTTGTAAGGAAAACAGTCCCTTCTTTTGTTCCTTTGAAGGCCTCATGTTTCGGGGTGATTTCAAAGCTCAAATCTACCTTGTCCTGTTCTTGCAAAATCCTGTTAATTGAAATGTCGGCAAGGTTCAACAGAATTTCAAAGCTCATAAATGGTCAACATTTGAACTAAACATGACTCTAGAGATCTGATCAGGGTTCTCTATTGCCTTGGGTGGATTAAACAATGCCGGAAATTCTCAAGGGAACAAAGAATAATTTAACATAATTAAAATATCTAATAATTGAAAAGTTGACAAATTTTCTTATTCCATTATCTCCAATCGCTCTAACATCCAACTATGTGATTGTCAGAAAATTGTGTCATAATTGAAGACAAATCCATTAGGCTTTGGAAAACATAAAACATCTCATGAAAAACTGTGTTTTTAGAGTACATTTTTGGTGCACACATCGTTCGGAGAGCCAATCGTGTAGGCAGCCATGTTAAAAAGTCTGGAAGTCTGCCATGACCATGACAGGGCACTAGCCAATATTAAACATAGCGATTCCTCTTCATGAAAATTTAATTTCTCATGAATATATCATGAATATTTAAATTATTAAATATTCATTAGTCTTACTTCAATGGACACCTTAAATATATCAAATGATCTCAATGTCGACAACGTTGCGCGTGGTCAAGTGGATTACAACATTTGGTGTGTTTAATGAGGACAGTTTAAGCATCTTGAGAGCTCTCTGGGTTTGATTCCAACTTCCAAGGGATGATCGTTAAGTAAATAACACAAACTGATTTTTAATAATTAGACAAGAGGGAAGGAGAAGGTGAGAGTTGAGGAGGGAAAGTAGAGAAAATAACAATATACGATGTAACTTTTTGGCACTTCAAAATTATATTGAAAAAAGTAACGTCCGTATACAGGCCAATATGGAATTCTTTACGAAAGTTTAACTGAAAAATCGCGTCGATATAACTTTTCTCTAACAGATCAGTAAACTCAAAATTAAATTCAAAACAAATAATTCAAACTTAACTTTAAGTACTTCCTGAAAATGATAATGGTCTGTCAGTGAAAGAATTTGGCTCCGAGAAACTTTTCCAATTTTGGATGGAGTACTCGGAAAATTGTATACATCATGAATGTGGGCCAGTACTTTAGAGGATGTTCCCACAACCACCAAAGCGGTGTGAGGAAGCCCGGTCCCCCCCCCCCCCCCACACACACCCGCCCCCTTGATCAATGTTGTTGTTTTGGATGGGTAGGTTTAGGGGCCTACGTCATTTGATCAGACATGTCAGATGACTCAGTGACGTGAGCAGGTGAGTCAGTCATGTCGTCGTTCATCATCGACATCGTTTAATCCCCGATGTTACATCAAATAATAAATACTAAAAAACAGAGAAGGAGTTTCAGGATCTCCACTACCACGAGAAAATGATAAAATATTCGACAGAATATTTACCGTTCTCCGTTATAAAGCACAAGTCCGTTGCGGATGCTGTCACTGTGGGCTGTGTTCAACGCCATCTTGCGAAATCTTGTTTTGGATGATCGATGACGTAATACAAACCTAACTCCATCGAGTAAAGGGCGATTTGTGAGCTTGTACAGCGCCACCACGAGTTCTAGGAAAACGAAACATTTTGCGGGTTTCTCGATGGTGCACATCGCATTGGGACCAGCGCAAAAGTACATGGTTCACGCTTTCAAATGCATTATATTGAAATATATTTGCGGGAAACCAGGGATAAAAATTTGCGAATGTTTTTTACGTTTACGTATTTTATCGTATGTCATTGTGCAAAAGCGAAACACAAAAACTTGATGCTGGTTCCTCACTCGGTCACTGTTGATGCGGATTGTGAGTATAAAAATTGTGAGTTTCTATCACTTTTTATGTGAAAAATAGTCCTTTTGTGGAAATGAAAGCCATTGGAATATGGTCATACTGCTGCTAGGCTTACTTAATTTCAATATTGCAGATCAGAAATGACAAAATTACGGTTATTTTGTTCAACATCGTGAACATGCAAATCACAGTTTATTTTTTTGCCCCATGTTTGTATTCGGATGTACGTCATGTACGTCATTCTCATGACAAACTCGCCCCCATAAAGTTGTCATATGTCACTGTCAGTGTCACCGCAGATTAAAAAAAAAAAAGTGATGGAAAAATTCGGCTATCCGATCACCACTTTTTTCAATTAATTTTCTAGCGCCAAAAGTTACCTCTTTTATGGTTATTCCCTCCACTTTCCCTCCTCTGTCTACTCTCACCCCCTCTTTTCCTTAATTTCTATTTATCAATCAGTCACTCACTTCATCGAGATTCGAACCTCGGACGCTTGCTTGATACACGAGTCTCTTAACCGCTAGGCCGCGCACGATCGCTGTTGCAATGATCAATCTTTGGACGTATTTGAAGTACCATTGAAATAAACTAAATTATATTCATGAGAAAATAAATATTCATAATGACGTATTGCATTATCATTGGCCGGCTCAAACGACGTCTCATGCGACGTCATGGTTATCGATGTCATGCGTATAACGTATCGCTGTTCCAGACACTTCAATCAGTTTTGACCGGCTGCTTCAACTCAGATCTGCACTACATGTGCATGCAAAATGTGCTCCAAAAACACATTTTTACCAATTTTCCCGAAGTGATCCCTGTCACTGCAGAGCATGCAGAGTGAGGGGCAAAGAATGTAGTAAACATGATGGTAAACGTCCACCAGTTTTAAAAACCATTTAAACTTGAATCAAACTCTGGCTGCCCCCACCCCCAACAAAAAGGGGAGTAGGCTGCGGCGTATTACCTGAGACACCAGAAAACTCTGGAGAACTCCAGAAAAACACCCGGAAAACCCCAGAAAACCATTGGAAAATGTTTCTTCATTTAAATCATTACTTGTGCACGAAGGTCATTGTTTCATGTGCATGTTTATTAATGCATTTCCTCAAATGTGCAGTTCTATTTGTTTGAAATGACCCCAATTGAAAAATTATTTGGAGAAAATGTTGCAACCTGACACCACTTCCGCAATTGTGTACAAAGTCTATGGACAGTCAAGAAAATTTTCTAAAGATTTCCTAACAAAATTGGAAATGTTTCTTAGTCCCAGATGATGTCTTATCATTTTTGCCATGAAATACCTTTATTAGAGATGATATATGAAGAAAAAAGTGGCGTCAGGTTGCAACATTTTTTACAATTATTTTAACAGAGTAGGCCTATCGTCAAGTTATAAACTTGTATGACCACTGATAAGTATACATTTCTCAACCAATCAGAATGTTTCATACCTAACTATGATACTGACAGGAGTCCAGGATCATTCCAATAAGCCTTCGGTGCATCGATCGGTCTCTAGCGACCCCCAAAGTAATGTCATGCACCAAAGAATTAAGGTCATCAACCTGACTTCAATTTGCAGTGCACTGAAAAGAAGCTCCATTGAAAAACAAATTAAAATCCTCTTTTTTACAGGTACCGCACCGGGCAGAAGTTCAAAGCTCCAAGCGAATAAAAAAAAAAACCCCACAGACATCCTTTTCAGATTGACTGAACCTGTTGAAGACCGCACAGGAGACAAATCACCTGCAAGATGCAGGCAACTAATTTACAGAATTCCGGCCAACGGCAAATGATGGGAGGGGCCATGCCTGTCGGTGTCGGTACATGTAGTTCGTTAATGCCGTCAGGAATCGGTGCCGGGATTGGAGGAGCGGTGGCAGGCATTGCACAGACGCGACTATCGCAGGAGAGAAAAGCCTGGAGAAAGTCTCATCCGTTTGTAAGTGTCAGTTTTTGTCTTCGGAAAGGCTCAGTTTTTTTCAGACTTGTAGACCAATCCCTGATGTTCTGAACAATTAAAGCCTTGATTAAAAAGTCAAAGAGGATGTATTTACATACAAAAGAGGCACGCATGTTATTTGATAATAATGTCTGCTTTTGGAATTCATTCTACAGACCCTTTAGTTACTGTCAAATCAATTTTTCATTTGTGAATATCCCTGTACAGTAAACTTAATATTTTGTCTATTTCTTTGAAGGGATTCGTTGCTAAACCTACAAAGCATGCGGATGGGACGCTGAATTTGATGAATTGGGAATGTGGTGAGTTTCTTAGTTCTGCTCAGTTGACGGGCACATTTTGTTTTTCCTGGGAGGTGTTCCTTTTTTATTTAAACATTTTTTTAAAATTTTAAGCTAAGCAAACTGTTGCATTACCTTGAGTGTAAAATCTTGTTTGCTGTTTTGTTCCATGTGTCCCTTTTTGGGACACAGTTTGTAACTGGGGATGGGAATGCTCAGTTTTCAAACTTTGATGCTCTTAAGCCAGTTAAGAAACAAACACAAACAGTTTTTCCCCAAAAAGTAAACTTTTGGATGATCTTCCTAGTCCATTGCACCTGAAAACCCTTCAAGTTTTACCTCCACACTTCAAAATCCTTTGAAGGAATACTCTGTGGACTCAGTATGGATAACACTGCACAATTTTTTTTTTGGGGGGGGGGGGCTGGTAAGCTCACAGCAAACAGCTGAATTCTGTCACATGTTACTGGGTTTTTTTTCAGTGACACTCTGTATTAGCGTACCACATTTTATATCCCGGCACCTGAAGGATTTTAAATATTGATTTCCCAATAAAAGGACAAGGTTTAATTTTAGGTAAAACCTGCTTGAAGGAGGGAACATTCAGGCAATACCCGGTGTTCATATAACTCAAAGAGTTAACTCATTTTAATCGTTGTCTTTAAACATTCTTTTAACATTAAGTTAAGGACACATTTAAGAAACTAGTCATTGGGATCAGGTTACAGTTCAAGTTATGCAATGTTTGTTTTCTTTTATTCTCCCAGCAATTCCGGGAAAGAAGGGGGTAAGTTTCTCTTGTTCTGTTTCTGTGTGTGTGTTTTTTTAAGTGTTTTTAAAACCGTTTATTATTAAATAAATTCCAACCTTGGTGAAGGCAAGAGGTGAACAAGATCCATCTTGTTCTTGCTGTGTGATTTGTTAAATCTCAAGCTTGTGCTGCTGTCACATTTTGTTGGATTTAGCAACCTTCCTGGACCCTACACATATCCATCACTTTGTATGAACTCAGTGGAATATCCATTGAACTTAAACCATCAAGGAGTATCAGTCAAGCCCCTTGCATCCAGCCAAATCCAGCAAATTTTCACGGTGTATCTTAAAAGTTATCTAGGATGGTTGTGGATAAGTGACATACATGACCGCTGGTTCTATAGAAATTAGATTTCCTATTGCTTCATATACCATGCAGGCTTTAATTTTTCCTCAGATCAGCTGATCTCCCCTCTTTCAATTCCCATATCTGCCATTACAAATGGAAGAAAAAAAAAACACTGTATAAAGTCTTCTGAAGTCTTCGACTTTTCTTGTGGTTAACGGTTGCTGCCTGACCATTTTTGTATTGTCTTCTCCCTGTAGGTTTTTCCAGACCACAGTTTGAGTACCTCATAAGTCCTTCTAAGTCCTCACAGGTCCATCACAAGTCCTCCAGTCCCAAGTCAAGTCACAAGCTATTCAAATGAACTGTGACAAAGCCATTCCTTTGTTATTGTCGATCACCTGTTTCTTGTGACCGGACCTGCGTATTGACTTAAAACCTGACTATAAAGTGTGCTATAGCTGCTTCTGAGAAATCTCTGATTTCACCCATAATGAAACATTTTGCATTTTTTTTCTTCCAATTTTGCATATATATATGTAGACATCCTGGGAGAATGGTGTATATTCCTTAAGGATGATGTTCAAGGATGACTACCCCTCATCACCACCAAAATGTAAGACATAAATGCTTTCTTGCTTGAAATCTGAAAGTTGTGATTATTTTTGTGCCATTTAAAAATAATTTAGCATTTGATTATTCTAACTTGGACTTGATTGAATATGCAAAATTGCGAATATTCAATTTCAAAATGCGCTGATCAGGTTAAACATGTGCCAACCTAAACTCGTCACCTATCTGGATTTGTTGAAAAAATTTACGAAGAGTTTGTTAAAATAATTTAAAAAACAGATCGTGGAATGGCTGATCTTTGACCGATTTTCAAGAAGAATTTTGAGCTAATATTCCTCATGGAAGCTCTCAAATCAAGCACGACAGTGGCATTCAACAAACAGTAAAACCACTCGCATTTTTCAGATATTTAAATATTCAGATATTCTGTTGGTGATTGAATATTCGAATATGCAGTATATTCTGCTCAGCCATAACTTGCAAAGTACTCTTACCTTGATAAATTGGCTGACTCTTTGCTCTCTCATGTAAAAGAAGTTTAAAGATAGAGTATATTTTTTTCATTTGAAGCAATAAAAGTGCTCAAAATCTAAAAACGGGTGCTTAACAACTAACCCGATGAAGTTTTAGCTCTCTGAATAATGCATATTCCGAGAAGACAATATTCTAGGATCTCGATTTCAATTCAAAAGTTTCCGAATTTTGGCAACCGCGCGCATGTGCGTCGTGTCAACACTTGCGCTCACCCATTCATGTCTTTGCCAGATTAAAAACGAACTACTATCGGAAATTTTCAAAAATGCGTCTTTAGACTCATCTTTGGAAATGACCTTCTTTTATTGTTTTCATCCAAATGACAGCATGCCAGAAAGAATTAATTCACAGGGTGTTTAGTGCCATTTTATCTTTAAACAAAGTATGCTTTTAACAATAATTTTTTTCAGTTACTTTTCGGATTGCTGCAAATGATATACTCTATCTTTAAATCTAGATAAAAACAGGAAAAGTTCACTGTAATTTATTGTATTCTAGCAATTACTCCATTGAAACTCTTTTGGTCACTCTTGGTACTTGTGTTTTAGGTAAATTTGAACCTCCACTGTTCCACCCTAACGTCTACCCTTCGGGCACCGTTTGCTTGTCGATACTGGACGAGGAAAAAGACTGGAGACCGACGGTTACAATTAGACAGGTAAATGGGATGGAAGCGTGGTTTCAGCCGATCATTCAAAATAAACATCAAATTTATTTATTTATTTTTTTGGGGTGCTTTTTTGGTTCTGATTTATTGTCTGTAAAACGGGGAAGAGAGAAAATAAACATAGTTGTTGCTACGTCTTCGGCCATGAACAGAATTATTATAAGTTGAAAATGTACAAACAATGAATAAAATAGATTTAAACGACTAAAGAATGTGTTTAGCATCCGCCATCTTGGCAAAATCATGGCTATCCAGTTATGCCAGAATATCACAAAATCTACAAATTAAATTACGAATCTCATAAAGGAAATTGCCAAAATTATTTACAGATAACGGAAGGATATTGAACGATCTAAGCTTTATGATCCGTTCACAATTAAATGTTAAATCAAAGCAAAGAAAATCAACAACTTCTTCAAAATGTAACAAAATCCTTAAATATTAACTACAATTGAAATGGAACACAACTGTATAGATATTAAATTAATACTTGGCCTAAAAGTAACATTTATACAAGAATAAAAACAGCCATATCTGTAAAATGGCGGAGAGAGAAAATAAACATAGGCGTGGTTACGTCTTCGACCATGAACAGAATGACGTGATGTTCGAAGCCTGCGAAATTTAATAGACGATAGGGTGCAAGGCAAATGATTTAAATAATACATTCATCAAACTAGATAGGCAAATACCAAAATGAAAAAGGGGTGGGGGATAAGACATGACTCCTTATTTTTCTACTTGACATATATATTTTTGTAAAAGTATTTTTTTTAATCAATGTAGATAATCAAAATATGTGTTTTAATGCTTTGTGTGTATGGTGTTTTTCAGATCCTTACTGGGATACAGGCATTACTTGACGATCCCAACATCAAAGATCCAGCGCAGGCGGAGGCCTACACTATATTTACGTAAGTCTGACATTAGCAAAGCTTACTGGTTTCTCTAGCCAAACTGGCAGTGGCGTAAATCTGTGTCAACGAATGGAGGGGATAATGCTGGAAAGAAATCCTGAAACTTTGCCAGACAAATTTGAAAGGTTGGCGGGGAGGGGGTTGGGGAGAGGTAACACCGTTGTTCATAATTTCGTAACAAAATCTTGTGTGAAGGAAACCAAAACATACCTGTGTATAAAAAGAAATTGGTATGATGATTTTTGTGTTGAGATGTTATTTTAACATTCTCCATTTTGAGAATGTTTTGATGACATTGTTCATCTTGGAGTTGACTTGTTTGCAGGGTTCTTGCTAAGGTTCTTGCTAATGCTAGTGTAAGCTGGATGCATGCTACATGTACGTCCCCCAGATTTTGTTTCTACTTTCAGGCTGGTTGAATTCTCACAAATATGACTGTGAAGCAATTTTGATGTCATGAAACATTCACAGCCACATTTGCCCAAGTTGAAATGTGTTCAACTCTTGCGAATTTGCATCGCGAAAATTTGACATGACGTCACAAATTTGCGATCGCATTTTCACTGGCGCCGAATTTGAACCGGCCCCTCCGATTCCATTCTCATTGTATGTTTTTTCTTTCTTTTCAGGAGCAACAAGGCGGAGTACAACAAGAGAATTAGATCGCAAGCTGAACAGTTCAGGCCAACTTGAGATTCTTGTCGCCTCGTCATCATCATCCACAGCCATCCTAAGTCCTTCTGTGTCCTGTTCCTTCGGAAAACTCAGCCTCAAATACTCAATTTTTTTGTTTGTGTTTTTTCACTTTTTGGTCATGACTGGTACACATACACACACACACAGGTATCTCAAAGAAGACTCTGTCCATGACGAATCTGTCCAGAAAACGTTTCAAATCTTGGAGTTTTCTCCTTGGTTATCCAACTAAAAGCAGCAGCTTGTTTCATGTGTAGATGGAAGCCCTGTAGCTTACCCGACCCTTGGACGTGAGGATTTGCCGTAATAGCTTTTATGCCACTTTCACCTCATTGAAAAATTGCCTTTCCAAAACAGTTAGTGTTGTTTTGTTACCCTGTTTGGCTCACAAGGAAATTATCCCCCCAAAAAAGAAAAGAAGAATTATTATTATTATTATTATTATTAATCATTTCTGGTAATGAAACCAAGGATTCCTGAAAAACGCCCTAGGCACTGTAGCTCGCAAGCCTGAAGAAACCTGTGGAGATAAGACAATGAGAAGAAGTTACAGTTTTAGAGACGGGAGGAAAAGCCCAGAAGAATATTCTGGGGAAAACCCACGGAATCAGGCAGGGACTGAAAACCCAATCCACATATTGGCCCAGGCGGGATTTGAACCCGGGTCACAGCGGTGGAAGGCGAGCAAAGTACCGCTACGCCAACCTGACTTAGTAAGAATGGCTTTGTACATGCTCATCAAAATTCACATTTTATATTTTCATGTTTCTGGCTATGGAAATCAAAGGAAAAAAACACACAAATTGCAGTGATGATTTTTGCTAGCGTGCAGACTACTTTCTAGAATATTGTAAGTTTTTGGATGCTTTTACCAGGGCAGGGAATTTTACTTTCAAAGAAATTACAGAAATAACGTACGTGTTTAGAAATTGCCTGTAGATTATCCATTTTAATTTAATTCTAGGCTGTGTAACAAACTCTTTTGTGGTACATCGAAATTTAGGTAGAATGTACAGATCTCGCATTTTCTAGAAACAAAATGAAGGTAGTTTGAGTTTAGATTATTACAGGAACATGCTGTGGTCTCTGCAGAACATCACAAAAATACCCAACATTTCTTTGTAAGAACAAAATTCGTGAAACATCTGTGTAGAAACTATTACTGTATTTATGTTTGTGTTCTTTTGTAGTACAAAAGTTCAAAGTGTTGTTAATTCTGATGTAAAATAAGAAACATTAAGCCTTCACGAAAAAACAATATTTGTTGATGATACCTCGTTTTAAGCAAGTTTTTTTTTATAGAAGAATTAGAAAGGGAGAATGAAATTATTCAAGTTTCAAAGCAAGTAGAAGTATTGTGCCAGAACTGTGTATAATAGTAGATTTTTCTTGTCAGTTTAACCAAGAAATAACAAAGGCTTGTCACTTATTTTTGTTGGATGGGGGAGGCATGGGGAAAAATTGTTTTTCTTTTTGCAAACTTTGGGATGTTTTTCTCGAGTGTAAGTATGAAGACAAGTCTTAAATCAGTTTCTGATTTGGTCAGATTATTGAAAACAAACATTTTTATTTGTTCAGTCATCAATAACAGATGCAATCACTGCAGGAATGATTAAAACAATGTGACATGTTAAACTACACTAAAAAACCTGAAAGTTTTATTCAAATTCCCGTGTTTGTTCGTGGCCAGAAAAAAAGGAAAACTGTCGATGTATCAAACATTTTTACGGTTGTGATCGACAGGTAATGTTTTGTTTTTCATAATATTGGGAACTTTTATTTTGTTCGTTTTCTGATTGAATTCAAGCTAATTATGATTTTGGTTTGGTTTCCAGCTGTACATGTTTCCCATTTGTGTGTGGACTCCATTTGTGAACAACAGAGGGAGCCGTTTGACCCGACAATCACAGTGTATTGAGGTCACATTGCTGATGTGTGTGTGCACTTTGTTTTAAATGATCTACATGTACTTTGAGACACGTTTTCTGTAGCAGCAGCACATGTTTTGTTGTCATTTTCACTCCAGAAGATGTAATCCTCTTTTTCAAAGTTGAACAAAGACATTGACTGGAGCGGGGGTGTGAACCTGCGACCACCAGATTACCGTTCCGGTGCTCTACCAACTGAGCTATCCAGCCCTATGTTTGCAGTTCCCCTTATTGTTAATGTCTTTGTTCAAGGTGTTCAAGGTTCAAGTCCGAATATATACATGTAATCACAGATAAATCAGTATCCGCTTTTCCTATGCTGTTTGTTTAGCACCATTTGGATTGGTACAATGTTCGCTTAGCATGGAAGTGGTATCGCCTCGGAACAAAGCTTACTTACCAGTCGGCAAAGCGACAACTCATAAAATCGATCTCAAGTTTGTGAGCGCCAAGCAACGGTTGAAGACCCGCTTTTCTGATTGTTAGCAATGTTTTCTTGGTTTTGCATTCGCTTAGAATGAAAACGGTATCACATTAGAATAAGATTAATTTTTACATGGCTAAGCAGTTGCTCAAACTTGTTTTTAAAGTTTTAAGCACATGATATGAGACCCAATGCTCAGATTGTTAGGGTTCATTGTCAACTGTTCAGTATTTTTTTCCTCCTACTTAATCCTCACATTTTGTTTTAGTGGATTTTGAAGGAATTCGATAGAAAAAGGGGTAATGGAATTCTGAAGTTTTGACTGTTACATCTGACTCACTCATTTTTGTTTGTACAGTAGGTGTGACATACTTATGTAATATCACCAGATCTCTATATAAAAGAACACTGTTTATGATGTTATTTGCATGTAACTTTTACACATATTGCTACCATTCTCTAGGTACAAATGTAGTTAATTGAATGAGTTTTGACTAACTGTAAAGTGTGTTTTAAGTCTTCTGGAGTAGGTGGGTCTTTTTGGAGGTTTTTTTTATTAGGGTTATTTGGAGGGGAAGGCTTTCAAAGATAAATTGCAAAGTACACTGCGTCGGAAATCACACAGTTTCCACATGCGAAGCTAACCAAACAAATATCAGCAATTTTCAATTTCTGTAAAATAAATCAACGTGTAGCTGTTAATTTACAACTTAGGGTAATCTGTATAGATGTAGATTGTAGAAATCGGGGTTTGAAGGAAAAATTTTCCTTAGAACTTCTGTGACGAACTCATTTTCAATTTTTTCTGTGCCTGTATTTCTTTTCTGACTGTAGATTTCTTCTTTTGCGCAGTTACTGCATGGCATGATGGTGTAGACTACTAAGAATATTTTGTACTGAACATTAAATGTGAAAATTAATCTCTGTGTAACACCAAAAGTATGTGTTTTTTCTGTTTCTAAAAAATATATTGTTCTTGCCTTGCTTACGCGCTTCTTGACATATTAACAACTTGTGTTTTTTGCTACGTAAAATAATTGAAAATGCTATGAATGTTGTTCAGGAAGTGTACAGAATGTTTGTGTTTGCTTTCATAATTGCTTGAAAATTGATTTTGAGCTAAACATTACATACACTTGTCTCACCATCATCAATGTGGTTTCTGATAATGTTCCTGAATAGTATTATCAATACTAGTATTATCAATACTGTAGCTATGGTCATACATCACAAGAGGAGATTTCAGTAGTTAATAAGCTGCCCTGTAAATGTAGTAGTCTTTTTTTCCTTTTCCCCTCTGAATTTTGATTAGAAAAATATGCCTCCTTTTTGTAAATACAGTAGGCCTATGTGTTTGATTGATGGTCATGGTGTATGGATATCAAACATTAATTCTCATTTAATCTCCGATAACGTATGATTAATTTAAATCTGTTATGTTTAGAATGTTGCCAACTTAATGGGATAGATCTTGGTGACGGATTTTACAGCGTGGGCAGTTGATTTGTCTGAAAAAAAAAGTCCATAATCATAAAATCTGTGTCCGAAGTTGAAGCACATTTAACATTTTATCATGCACATTATACCTGACGTTTGTATGTAAAAACCTTGGCTCGTTATTTAAACTCATTTTCTGAATCAAATGGAATAAAGAATTCAGTCAGTTTATTTGGAAAAGGGCTGACGATTGAGATTATTTTTGTGGCAAGTCAGAGTATTTGTCTTCATTTGTAAAATGCTCTATCATACATGTTTCATTTCAAGGTAAAGGGGATTTTTACAATGTTTTTAGTTACGGATGATGAAAAACAGATACATATACAAGGTTTGTGCATAGACTAGAATTCATAGACTACATTTTTCCCCCATCCTGTGAAATTGAACGTTACTCCGTCTAGAATTCTAGATATCTTCATACTTTACGTACTGCGGCTTTTGCTATGTAATATAGAAGCCTTGGTTTCACGGGAAAAAATAATTAATAAATAGGGAAATAATGAAATAGGCAAATTGCTCGATATTGTACAATTTGAATAGTTAATGTTTAATCCATTAACGCTTTTGTCCGCACCGGTATCGGCCTGGCGGTCGCAGATGCATTTTTTTGTTCCTTTAGTTTCATTTTCTCATTAATAGGCCTATCGGCTAAAATCGTTTTGTAAACAAAAGTTTAACCATTCCTTTTTGTCTTCACTTTCGATATGACCTATTCACATTATTACAATTATTCTTAACAAGTGCCCCATGCATTTGTAAGGAAATTCAATCGAAAATAATGCGAAGCGATGTCAAAGGAAAATTCCTTGGAAAAAAAAACCAAAAACTGTCATGGACAATAGTTTGATGGTTTTCTAGCTATATGGTATGACCACTTGAGTGTTTCTGGGTGCGAAGTTGGGTGTGGTTTGGTGGGTGTGGCAACGCACAAGCACAGGCAGCGCTCACACTGCTCACACCTGGGAAACCACACACACCTGGGTACATTTCTTTGTTCTCGTGTAGTAAAGTTTTCGAGTTTGAAAGTGAAGTTTCAAAATGCTCTTATTTTAACCAGAATTAGTTTCCTTGGCTGAAATTTGGACTTGATATCCCTTTTCTAAAACTCTTCCATTTGCGACAGATCAACCCACCTTGGAAATTCCTAGTTTTTGAGTAAAATCCATATATCTTTTTCGTGAAAACCTTGTGGAGGCCTATTCATCTATAGAAATTGCCTTGTGGAGACCTTTACAATGTTTTGTTCCCTATTGTGTGCGTGTCTCCACAATGATACAAATTCGTGTGCACAAACTTTACTACACGAGAACAAAGAAATGTCTCCACAAGGATACAAATTCTAGAATGTGTGTGGGTGTGTGTGGGTGTGTGTGGGGGGACTGAGATTTTTTTGGGGGCGGGGCACCCTTGGTACGCCACTGCCCACAACCATTAACTTGCCCCGCCGGGCCGGGGTGCTGTTGATTTATGGAGCTTTTATAGTTCCATGATTTAATTGAGATGTGCCAATATTCTTTATTTTTCCAATATGTGGTTTACGCATGGTTTATGCAACTTGAATTAGCGTTGATAGTGTATAGTTTCCCCCGCATTTTATCAGGGGAGTGGGGGTGGAGGGTGGGGGAGGGGGCGGTACGGTTTGGGGCTGTTTTTGTTTACTTCTGCAAATTATTATAAGGCCCTAAAATAACCTGCTTCCTGAGATGGGGTTATTAAAATAACATAATTATATTCTAATTTAAGTAAATATTTTTCACTGTAAAAAAAAATGGGTGAAAGTCGCCTGACCAGTCAGAGACGACTTCTGCCTGAAATTGTGTGATTTTTACGAGTCGCAAAAAAATCATGTTCCAAAACGATAGGTCATATTGCGCTCAGTTAATGACATCACTGGTATCCGCACAGCAAATCTCATTATTTGGAGCGTACCCTTACGGTTACCAGTTCATACCTCACGCTGCCGCGCCGCGCCGCCACGTCAACTTTGCAGCCATTTTCCGGAGGTTTCGTGTTGTAGTTGGTCTGCGTTTCGTCTAGAAAAAACAACCGCAAAATGAACGTTTTTCGGCTTATAGGAGATCTGTCCCACTTGCTGGCCATTTTAATTCTTCTCTGGAAAATCTGGAAGACAAGGTCATGTTCCGGTGAGTTAAAACTACGTATTTTTTTCAATGCGGTTTTGAGATCTGTTCGTGGTTTACCGGTGAGTTGTGTCGACGTGTCCAGGCTACGCGGCGCGCAGGGACGGTTCATGCCGGCCGGGTGGCCACGTTGTCACCGCTCGGCAGATTTTTAGCGTGGTCGGTGTATCTTGATCTTGTGTACATTGCAAGCCTTATTGGAAAGATTCCTATATCTGCCCATCACTAGTTTTTCCCTCGAGCGACCTATCGGCCAACAGAAAGTGATAATATGTCCTAAAAAGTAAAATTTAGCAGGGAAAATATTGAACTTATTTTACTGAGAAAATATTTAGAAAAATGTTCAGACCAGTCTCAATACAGTTTGTGCACAGGGTGACAAGTGATGGCCAGATATGGGAATCTTTCTGCCATATTTTCACATTGTGTATTGCCAGTGTTCTATAATTCGAGAGATCAGACTGCTGTAACTTATTTTGGAAAGAATGAAGTATCTCGACGCCGCGCCACTTCAGTGGTTGTGTACAAAGTCTATGGATGTGCAGACGTGATGGAGTCGAATCGGGATTCCGAATCAAGAGTCAAGAATATTTTCAAAGTAGGCCTAACGTCCCAACAAGCCCAATCTTGAATGGTATTGCATTTTACTAGACCGCTGTATACCGTGACAAAAAAAACCCGCGGTATTTACTTAATGTTGTTTTCCTTAATGTTTATGTGCTTGTTTTTTATTTGTCATATTTGTCTGTAAGATTTGGGTTCCTGTGCAGTGTTGGATTTTGGAGGATTCAGTAAGGTTCCTATCAATAAAATGCCTAGGGACTGAGATAGTGATCCATAATTCAAAAACATGATTATTTTCCCACGTAATAGGTATTTCCGGCAAGAGCCAGATTCTCTTTGCCCTGGTCTTCACGACGCGCTACCTGGATCTCTTCACCAACTTCATCTCGCCGTACAACACCTTCATGAAGGTTGTCTACATCAGTAGCGCCTTCCTCACGGTTTACTTCGTCTACATCAAATTCAAGGCCACCTACGACAGCAACCATGACACCTTCCGGGTGGAGTTCCTGGTGGTGCCCGTCGGTGGGCTGGCCTTCCTGGTCAACCACGACTTCACTCCGCTTGAGGTAGGTGTACTTCCGGAGGAGCAGTCTGTGTTTTTGGTTGTTCTCAAAAGTCCTCAAAAGTAAATCCCATGTCCATCACAAGTCATGCAGTCTCAAGTCAAGTCAAGAGCTATTCAAAGGAACTGCGACAAAAGCATTCCTTTGTTATTGTTCATGCACTTTTATTTGTGACTGGCCTTGTGAAAGGTTTTGTGATTTACATGTGACCGGACTTGAGATGTAGTTGTAATAGACTTGTGATAGACACTACTAAAACATTGCCAGCCACCCCACCCCCTCCCTCCCAGCCCCAAGTGCCCATGCCCCCTCCCCCATGGCACGCCAATCTCCACCACTACAACATTTATGCAAATTCTCTCACGGCTGTTCACTACTACTCTCTGTGGCTCACAACCAAGCTTCTTTGATGTAGGATCTCACTTTAACTGGTCCCTAGGGTTAGGCATCCATATTGAGACATCTAGAAGTAGGTATATACCCAACCACCTTCTTAACCCTAACCCTCCAGCATATTTTGTCCAGAAACCATTCTGGACAGTTGTCAATGTGACTTGTAAGCCTGCTCATTGTCACGACTTACGAGATCCGTCCGGTAAAAAAATCCAATGGCCAAACTATCTCAGAATATGTGGTCGCCAACTGCAGCTGCATACAACACTGACGTTGTTCAGTGGGGCTTTTATCTCAGATTTGGTAGTTTATACAGTGGTGCTACCTGCCCAACACAACAAGGTCCCTCAGAGTTTTTTCCACCCGTTGTACTGTGTTGCATCTGGCAGTGATAGGGTCTTGTTCTTTTTACTGTCTCAAGGCCATTTATAACATTTCTCCCTGACAGAACACCACTGCTTTGAAATATTGAAATGTAATCCAATGGATTCAACATGAATGACTTAAAGCCAGAGTCCATCATTTGCAGCTATCCAAAAAGTAACTGGCGTAATTATTGTTGAAAAACATACTTGGTTGAAAGATAGTAAGGGGACTAAACTCCCTGTGAAATTATTCTTTCTGGCAAGCTGTCATTCCGAAGAAATCAACGAAAGAAGGCCTTTCCAACGGTGCTTCTTAAGAACCACCGTAGGAAATTCAAATTAGTAGCTCGTTTTGTTATTCGGCGAAGCGCACGCAAGCATTGGCACGACGCACACGCGCGCGCGGTTGCTATAATTCGTCGGATAAGTGCGCGACATTGTGTAGCTGCAATCGGCTCAGTGAGATCGTGTCTCGGACGCTGGATTCAGGCCCAATTCAAAACATGATTCAGCAACTTTTGATTTGAAATCGAGATCCTAGAATTTTGTTTTTCTCAAAAAATGCAGCTGAAGCTATACTGAAACTTCATCAGATTGGTTGTTCAGCATCCTTCTTCACATATTTAGCACTTTTGTTGCGTTAAACGAACAAAATGCACAAATTGCAAATGATGGACTGTACCTTTAACATCTGCTCATGTTCCCCTCTCCTTGTTCAGATCCTGTGGACTTTCTCCATCTACCTGGAGTCCGTCGCCATCCTGCCCCAGCTCTTCATGATCAGTAAGACCGGCGAGGCTGAAACCATCACCAGCCACTATCTCTTTGCCCTGGGTGCCTACCGGGCACTCTACATCGTCAACTGGGTCTACCGCTTCTACTTTGAGAGTTTCTTCGATCTCATCGCCATTGTGGCTGGCTGCGTCCAGACAATACTCTACTGCGACTTTTTCTATCTATACATCACAAAAGGTAGGTGTATTCTCTCATGCTTCCTGGCACCGCCTCAAAGTACCGCCTCAAATCAGTTGTAAAGGGAGAGTTGGTAGAGACCACTGGGAGGGACATTGGGGCAAATTGCCAATGGCGCCTGACACTCGCGCGAAGATGCTGTGTGGATGTGCACATTCAGAATTATATACACGCACATGATGTGTCACTCTAAGACGCTTCAAAATTGTTCACAAAAAGCCTTCTACTACTGGTGTTGAAATACTGTCCCCAGCATTTTAGGCCCCCCAAAAGTCTTTGGATTCCTTTTATGGAGCTTGCCCCAAAAGCTTTTTTTCTCCTTTTTTTTAAACCTTGTTTTCTTCAAATGTCGGCTGATGACTGCAAGTGGTGCCCGACTAAATTTAGTGCAAAATATATGGGAGCCCAGAGAGGCCACATATAAAGCTTATACTCGATCGTAACCCCATCTAAAAACACGTTAAAATTGTGCAGCAGCACGATTCCAGTCAAACCCGCGAGTTTGGCAGTTTTGAGATATCATCTTACATTGAAAAAAAAAACTTTTTAATTTTGCCGACGTGCATGGCTACAGCGAGGCGCGTGCAGGCCAGAAACCGGAAATTTTTTTTTGCCTTAGCCAACACTTCAACACATTACAACTGCCAGACTTTGTGCTTTGTGCAACTTGTGTAGGTTTTTCTTTTTTTCTTCTTTGTACTGGGTGGGCCATTCAGTCCTTTTATCAGACCTGATCTCCCATAGGTCCCAGTAGGAGTAATAAAACAATAAAAACAGGATTTGAACATTAAAATTGGTAATCAATGTGTGATTTTGATTGTGATCAGTTAAGGGTTTTTATTTTAGGATTGTATTAAGTGATTCCCCTATAGTATCCTGGTACAAAAATCTGTTTTGTATTGTGATCTGTGCATCGTCATAGGTATAGCATCCTGAAAATTGGTATGGTAATGCGCCCATGGCCACCCCCTCCAAAATTGTGTTTTGTGGTGCCAAGGTTCTTGCCTTTTATACTATGATTTGTGACATAGTGTGGTATACACGGGCTCCATGCCCTAGCAAGATGACTTTCAAGGGCCACTTTCGTGACACTTTTGAGAGCAATTTTGTACAAATTTTGTGTCGCGAAGTACACGACTATTTTTTTTCTTCTGAATGTGCACATAGCCATAGCGTCTTCGCATGATAGTCAGGAGTCGTCGGCCATGCGTTCGTATGTCTCTCCCAGTGGTCTCTCCAAACTCTCCCTTTCTTACCGTTGAGGGGGTAATTGTGCACGGAGCCCATACCTCAGAGGATAGTCTTGCCACAAACACTAATTATTTCAAATGGAAAATTGGGAGAAATGCAGCATTGTATAGGAGTAGTGGTCCTGTGGTTGTACCTATTGATGGACACAGTGGCATTGCTGTGTCATTGTTTTCAGATGAGCTCATGCCGAAAACCGAAAAACAAATAGGCTACGAGTTGGACATTTAGCAGGACCAGGGCGCATCATTGGACATCGGGGAGCTGTCTTGCAAACAGTAAGCCCACTCCCCTGCCGAGTACATTGGTAGTGGCTAGAGTAATTGAATTGGGCAAATGTGACGATGTTCCATTCACTAATCTATTAGCTTGCTAACCGTGGTTCGCTGGCAAAAGTTTTGCTTGTCTGAATTGTCTGTCTGAACCCTAAAATAGCGGCGTCAAAGCGCCCTCATCGTTCACGAATATGGCCCATTGCGAAATGAATCCAATCAGCTCTTATCCTATTTTTGACATTTTAATAATTTCACGTTGTTTTTTTTTATGTCGCCCATCTGCAGTTCTGCAAGGCAAGAAGCTGTCATTACCAGCATAAATACCACCCTTCTCCGCGAGTTCTCACCAAGCTCGCCGATTCAGCTCAACTTCGGTAGACTGTCGTCAAAGATGGTTTTCAGTCTCTTCACCTTCAAACATAAAAGTCCAGAGGAACGTTTTTTTTTTTCATTTTTGGGTTTTTTGTGTAGTTGTAAAGTCACTTGCCAGTTATATTTCCTATTCTGTGTAACGATAAGTTAAGCATGTTGTGCCTTTATTAAGCAGTTTTATCAGACTCGGGTGTTTTCCTGTCAGTGTTGTGTTCGAGTCCATCACAAGTCCTTTCACAAGTCCTTTCATAAAACCAGTCCCAAGTAACTGGATGAACAATGACAAAGGAATGCTGTTGTAACAGTTCGTTTGAATAGCTTGTGACTTGACTTGAGATTGAAAGACTTGTGATGGACTAGTGATTGACTTGTGATAGACTTATGATGGACTTGGGATGGACTTGGGATAGACTTGGGATGGACTTGGGATGGACTAGCAGCAGGCATGTAACTTTTCCTCAGATCAGCTGATTTCCTCGTTTTTCACGTCACACCTATGCCATTCAAAATTGAAAAACACTGTACAAAGTCTCGTCAAGATTGGAGTTTACTCGTTTTTTTGTTTCTTCCAAGTTGCATGCCTGTAGTAGGGACTCCAATGAAACACTGTTTCCTGTACAGAAATATCAATTGGATCACCGACGGTAGGAAATCACACACAATCTACAGTTCCAGACTTCACAATAAAATACACGACTTATCCTCAGATACAAGAATCGAGTAATTTACTATTTATGTAATTTGTAGCATTTCACTAACCAGCTATGCTTGCAAAATGTAATTAAAATACGCTGTCAGATAGTAGATACTGCAAAAATTGCATGCTGATTTGTAACAGGAACCAAACTTGAAATACAAAATCACTTCAAAAAGGCAAGACTTACGGCCGTTTCATACTCATTGCGAATGCAAATGCGAATTTGTGACGTCAAGGTAAATTTTCGCGCTGCAAATTCACAAAAGTTGAACACATTCCGACGTCAAATTCGCATCGCATTTGAATTGCATTCGCATGAAGTAAGAACCTTTACAATATCAGGCTTGGAGTTGTACATGTGCGTCATATTTTTGCAACATGGTTCAAAATCTACCTGTGACTCTAGGTTTCCTTTTTTTGAATTTCATTGCATAATGTTTATGTTAGTTCTCCGTTATTTAAAATTGTATATACAACGGTGTGCATCGGCCGTTTGAAAATATCTCAAATAGGGACTCATGGACATATTGAAAAAATATTGTGTTTGGTAAACTTCCAATAACTTTTGTATCAAAGGGGCAACATATCATCAAGAGTAATGCGATAGTATTTCTTGTACTGTAAACTATTCCACAACATGTTTCTCAAACTTGTATAAAGTTTGCTTGCTAATGAATTTGATGCAGATTTGTATACATGTACAACTGTTTTGCAAACTGTTTTCTCATAGTTTATTGCTTTGACTAAATGTCTCGAAGTCCCCCGATTGTTTATTTTGTGATTTCTTCCTATTTTTTTTTGGCTTTATAGCATGGATTTATGCATTATAGTATTCCAGGCATCTTTTGTCTGGGAATTGTATTTACTCCTAATGATGTAGATGACTGCATTTTTTTTTAGATGCAGAGTTTATTAATGTAGAGGATTAGAATTATTATTAAAGTTTTCTTTATTTTCTTTTTTTTGTTGGAGATGTGTAGTTTGTTGTACATTGACAGCTTGTAAGGAAAGGGGAATTTTTACTTCAGCTTTGCTGTACTTTTGTTGATGACAATACAGAAATGAAAATGAAACTTCTCGGACAACGTTGGGCAGAAGCTGTTTTGGAACAAAATCATAATGTGAAATAACTTACACTGCACATGTAAAAAGTTATGTACATTCTATTTGGGCCCATTTGTAGAAGTATGTGTTGTTCAAGTTTGTTCATGTATAAACTGTTAAGTGTTCAGAATTTTTTTGAAGTTGAAAAAAAACCCATTAAATAAACCAGTGAAAAATTGAAAATGTTATTTGTGATCCTGCATTTTTAAATAATGCATGCAAACCTTAAAATGAGATGGTTTTGATCGATTATTGATTAACCATAATTATGCAGTTTTGTTTGTGCTTTGTTCTGTTCCGTAATCATTTTATAATGCCCGAGACATGAATTGCATCAATGAATGCTGAAAGTTCATAGAAGGTCATAATGATAAGGTCATAACAAAAATTGTCCGTTCAGATTGTGAGGTGTGCCATTAAAATGGGAACTTTTTATTTTGGAACCACAGAAATCATTGTTGTTTAATTTTTGTTGTTCACCGCCCTCCTTTTCAAAATAAATTACAATTTCCAATGCAACAGTGTCTAAAATAGCGGGGATAAAAACGCGAGAGGCCCTTATGCAAAATCAAAGGAATATGGGCAAGTGGTTGAATACAAGTAAATTTGATTCTAGAAGAGGTATATTTAATAATCTGTCATTGTTACTGAACAAAAGAATTTTTCGAAACCTAAATTTACTTTTAAGAAGTAAAGTTATTATTTGATTCACTCTTTTTTTCCCCACAATAGTCGTATTCTGATCAAAGTAAAGTGTGATAAACCATTAAATAAAACAGGAACAACTAATCACCCCCCCCCCCAACAAAAATCAATAAACCTACAATAACCATTGTCTTTTCTTGCATGATGACAAGCCTATGACGATATCGTCTGATTTTGCAAGAACACGTAAAATAACGTGGAAGAATAAGATCTTTGATTCAGGAAATTCCCTGATACCTCAGATTCATGAAGAAACAGTTCAACCAGATAACACATTTTGGCAAAGTGACACTGACAGGATTTGGTGAAGTGTACATCAATATATTTACTATTCCAGTACTCAGAAGTGTGTAAAATATCTTCCATGGCAGCATGAAATTATATACATCGAACAAGAGGGACCTTATCTCCAACATTTTGGGCATTACGAGTTGGATCCTACACTTAAAGGTACTATTCAGCATTTGCAAACATAAAAATCAAAACACCAAACTGTTATGAAATACCTCACTTGACTGTAAGTGAATAATAGTCTCAAGCATCCTGTGAAATCATGGCACCTTGTGTGCTGTTATTTTCAAGAAAAGTGGAGTTTTTAAAATCAATTTCCAATGATGGTTGGCAAACATTTTGGGCCCATAAATTTCAGGCCTATTTACCGGTCTGAAACCCTATAGGTTACACATCCGTGAACGGATGCAAGCCAGCTTAGTCTGGTTCTCTGACCTGACAATTCCCTGACGTCTAAAAATTGTTCCGTTTTGTCTGAAGTAGGGTCACGGAACCAGACTACAAGAACAGCAATAATGTTCTCTTGGTTTTTCCAGCATCTATGAACGCAAAACTTTAAACAGGTCCGTGTAACAATAATGCTTTACAACACTTAACCCCCAAATCCATCCATTTCTGAAAATTACCTTTAAATGTTGGCAAAAAAGACTTCCTTAAATGTAAAGGAAAGGTTCAAATTGTCTTCCCAGGCATGTAAAAAGTCACAAGTCAAACTTTGAAACTTTCTTCCAAACCTGCACACAAAAAAAATGCTAGAGATCAGCCCTTCATTCGATGTACTTGCGTATATTCTTCCTTGGAAAATACAACTTTATTAAACTTTGACAGAACACTGAATACAACCGTCTAAATTCATCAAGAGAACGCTCCGATTTGAATTTGAAAATCTTATCAATTTTCTGTGTATATGAAGACTGGTTATAAACTGAAAAAACTCCCTTGACTGATTTGTTCTCAGGCCTGTTATTTTAAGGGCAGTGCTGCCACAATTAGGCTAATAATAAGGCTGCATTTCCAAAAACTAAAGGCGAGGGGCTACTTTCTTGAAAACCTGTCATTTCTCATAATGCTGGTGCGAAGAATCACCCTTCAAATCTAAACTTTTACAAGAAAATATTTCCATTTGCCAATATTTCGACCATCCAGATGGGTAGCTGACAAATAACAAACACAATATTGTTACTTAAAATAAACGATCATTGTTGGAAGCTTCAAACGAAACCCGTCAAAATCAACACCAAGAATTTGCATATTTGGTTTTTAGACATTGTAAACCTGCATACCCTTTCGTACACACTACAACTGTAACTTTACAAATTGTGTAATGCCAAATTTTAAGTAACGTCAAAATTCTAATAATATGCCGATAGTTTTCTGTAAGTCCAAGATTTTGGTGATTTAATAAAGTTCCTTGCAAAAGCACTTTTAGGATCAATTAATTATTCTGTGATTGCGCAGTAATAAGCGTCCTTTTGAAGTTACTGCCTTTCACTGAATTTTTTTTTTTTTACAAAACAGGAACAGTCGCATTTAATACCATGTCACATTTTAAGAGAGCACTGCTTCTAACAGTGGACTCTTTTAAACTCTCATGAAACCTCAAACGAAAACTCTGTTCCATTCTTTTCCGAACTTCCAATATTGCGTGTGACTGACAGCATCCATTCAGACAAAAAATGTCTGAAGTTATAGAATACAAACAAATTGGATTGAAAGGCAGTATAAAGATACTTGACACAGTATGTCAAATTAGGCACACCTGAAAATGTCAAAATTAAGCTTCAATATTTTTAGACAAGCTAACAGTTCCAACTAATACGATGTGAAAGTCAAAATTGAGAAAATGACAGTTTAAAGAACAAAGGCGAGTATTTTTTACACTTTAAATACATATTGTTTATACAACTTTTTACAGAAAAGTGGTATCCTGAACGTCGCCAATATCAAAAGGTGGGTGTTTTTTTAAACCAAATTTAGAGAACATGTTCGTGAACATGGTTCTCTAAATTTGGTAAAAAAAAACACCCAGCTTTTGATATTCTACCTTAGCAATTTGGAGAATAAGGCCAAGATACCTATACTTTTTTTTCTATCTTTCAAGAAGAAAACTACTTTAATAAATGCTAAAGAATAAAGATATAATTTATTATACACATCTGTACTGAAAATTAAAGTTTGCTACATAACATACCTACAGTGATCATGTTTATTGTCTTGGATCAATAAAAAATGAAACAAATGGATAGATTCTGGGATTTTCACTTGCCAACCTCCACCAAAAAGGAAGTATTATGGCTTTCAAATATTCAGGACAGCGTATGAGATTTGGTGGTGGGGGGTGTTTAAACCCCATTTTTGCTGCCCCAAAATAGGAAAAATCATGATGAAAACATCCGCCACTAGAAACTTTTCTAGTTTTATTATAACATGGTATTGTCTATTAGTGTCTTTGTATGACGTACACTGGGGCGACAGAAAAAAAGATTAATGTATTATAGAATAATAAAATAAGAGAAAGAAAAGAATACAGGTAACATGCATAAAACTAATTAAGAACACAAACAAAACATTAGGACAATAACCCATTGACTCTGTGCATTACTAGGCCTTCAGTCCTAAAAATGCAAAACATAAGGAACACAAAGCACTGTTTTGTGACAAGTGATTACACTCAGATGAACTCACTAGCGCAAAGATACTATTGAGTGCTTGCTTGCCACAGAGGGCCAGCCTATAGTGTTCCCTTCGTAGCCATCTCTCTGACTGACCGACTGACTGACCGTCTGTCTCTTTTGACTTGGACTGGTTACCTATCTCACTGATTTGATGAGGCTTGCCTATTCATGTATCGTCCGTGTACCTGTTTTTGAGGCATCAAGGTTTCGAGGTTGGACCTTGTAGCGACGCACACGCGCAGACTCGTACCACACAATTGTTGTGTGTGCGGTACGTGATCTGATACACTGTGCCCTCTGGAGACGTGTGTACAATAGGGAACAAAACATTGTATACGTCTCCACAGGGCAATTTCTATAGATGATTAAGGTTTTCGAGAAATGGATATATGGATTTTACTCAAAAACTAGGAATTTCCAAGCTATGTTGATCCATCGCAAATGGAAGAGTTTTAGAAAAGGGATATTAAGTCCAAATTTCAGCCAAGGAAATTAATTCTTGTTAAAATAAGAGCATTTTTAAACTACACTTTCAAACTCGAAAACTTTAGTACACGAGAACAAAGGAATGTCTCCACAAGGATATAAATTCCAGTATGTGTGTTCAATCACCAGCCCCCCCCCCCCCCAATGGAAACCAAAGGCTATGTCGGTGTTTTTCTCTTGCTTGAAATAAATCTTTACACCCTCGAAAACCGGGGCATCAAGGATATGTGATGTAGCATCCTACACCACATGCGCATTGGTCTGGCGCCGCTTGTTTCATGTACTTTCATGATGCATGTGTAGGCAATAAGTCAAGTGTCCATGCGAACGACGATAGCTGATTTCAGCTTTCAGTCGTGTTACCACTACAGCTTATCCTATGACTTTTTGGAATTTTTTTTACAATATTTAGTAAACCTTTTGCAAACGAGTTGAAGTTTGTGCGCTCGGGGACCAGCTTTAGTAATCTTGCCTTATCTTGTTCTACACTTTCGTGTAGTTGATACCTGATCGTGCAGGAACCAGTATTTGCATGTACTGCGTCCTCCTTTGACTCTGATGGTTGAGGAATACAAATTATGCGAAAACACGACACAACATCAAAACGTGAATTGATCTGAATGGAACACCGGTCACAACATAACGTCAAGAGTTGAAAGCTTTGAACCATTGTTTGCAAAAGTGCTGTCAGAAAAGAAATTTAAAGTCTCTTTTCGCACAACTTGGTAAGCGTATTTGTTAGTGAAATAAACCTAATTGATCTGAATGGGGCACAAGTCACCACACGTAAGTAAGGAGTTGAAAGCTTTGAACCATTGTTTACCAAAGTGCAGCCAGTTGAGAAATGTAAAAGTCTCATTTAAAGTAAACTTCTTAATGTAACCAAAGATTAAGGCAACTTGCAGCATTTTCATTGGCGCATTGTTCATTGAATGATTTTTTGCATAGAATATCTTCCCTCAAACAAACAATGCTTTTCCATCACGATCTTAAAAAGTTTCTTGTTGGAATTTGTGGGCCTGAGAAGTTAACGGCGCTTTCACCTTCCTCCCACTGGTAAGATCGGCAAAGGTTTGCTGAGTCAGTCGCAGCTCGACATCAGAAAACACGCTGTTTCTTGGCGTCGGGGGCGAGCTCCGGTGCACCCAAACAGTCCCGGGAATCTTTGGCTGTAAGAAAAACAAAAGACCAGACAATTAAGTTCTTTTGTTCTTGAGAGCGGAGAAAAGGAGACCGAGCACGTACAACTGTGCAAACTCCAAAAATTTTTTTAAAACAAATGTCATGAATCAACTACTATAATAACTCAATGCTGAAAAAAGAGAGCAAATCAAATTCGCTCTTTGGCTAAGTGAATCAAAAATAATCCGGGATAGAATACATTCTGTTTACTCCGAGGGCCAAGTCACATGAGGCAATTTTTCACAGGCAACTTGGCAACAACCGAATGTACTGCAAGCTTAAGTAACCCCCTGGAAAGAATGAAGTACACTTTCCAAAACATTTTGGCAAGTTTTCGTGCTGGCGGCGAATTCACAAAAAGTTGAACACATTTCAACTACGGCGAATTTCGCAACAAATGCTTCGTGACGTCAAATTCGCTTCGCATTCGCATGAAGTTTGAACCGGCCTTTACTGGGACAAGTTACTTGTAAATTGCTTTGGGTCACACTGCCCTAACAACTCGGTCATGATCATTCCTCCACGCCATACACATATGTGAACGTACTTTCCTGGCTGTCAAAGGTAAGCGGCAAAACACTGTATACAATTCCTGCACATACAGAAACATCTTAAGGTATGTCGAAGGAGCATTCAAGATCTGGCCATAAGCCTCGCCCACCTGTCATCTGTGTACATTTCTCACAGTGCTTGTGACAGAGAGAGTCCCACGTACCATGACCACCTGACCAAACACCTGGAAGGGGGGGGGGGGCAATACACGGAGCTGCTAAGCACAAAACTTTGCTTAACACAAAACAAGTCTGGCTTATAAAAGCAGGTTACCAGCCAAAACTCTACGTGATGTATACTGCTTGTGATTGGTATTCCGCTGTTGTTTGCTTAGCATGAAAATCACGTGGAGTTTGGCTGGTAACCTGCTTTTACTAAGACAGACTTTTTTTGTGCTAAGCGAATGTTTGTGCTTAGCAGCTCCGTGAAATTGGACACAGCTGTCTGATTGGCAGGCAGGAAGAACTCACCTCTAGCTAGCTTCTCCCGCTCTGTCTGTAATTCGTTCTCCAACTCTTTGACTGCACGAGCATCATCCTCCTGTAATTATTTCAATAAAAAAACCCTCAAATTAGGCAAAATAAGACATAAATTATCCCTCTGTAATAACAGGGGAAGTGTGGCTTAGTGGTTAGGAATTGTGACTCATGATCAGAGGGTCAGGGGTTCAAATCCAGCTGCTTGGCCATATGTTGTGTCCTTGGGCAAGCTACTTCACCCCTAATTGCCTCTCTCCACCCAGGAGTATAGATGGGTATCAGCATTACCTGGGGAGTATTCTGCGATGGATTTTTAATCGAACCATGATAAATAACAGGGGTGTGAGTGACCACTGCTAAAAATAGCTGAAAACAGGTGGAAAAGGTGTAAAAAAGCTGAGCTTTGGAAATCTCCTATACTTTTGCACACAGCAAGTGAAGGGGAAAAAAATGCTGAAATCCAAAACAAAAACAGCTGAAATCAGCCTTAAAGCTGAGATTTCACACCCCTGAAATAATCCAGCAGAATAACGAGTGGCACGACACTTACCGCAGGGTCAGTCCACAGGGAACATTGAGTGCACTGGGTGCATCCCTGGCCCGGGTTGCGAGCGTGGCTACAGAAGTGGCTGTAATCAATGTTGGGCTTGCGGCAAATGTAGCACATCTTGGCGCCACACCGACATGTCATCTGTGATATGAGATTGGGAACAAAATATATGGGGCTAAGTGACACGCTCTGCTAAACAAGTACGGTGACACATACTGTAAGCTTCGCATTCCCATTTCGTGTGCTCCGACACAACTTTAAGCTAGCATTTCATAGAATCCGTGTATGGGAATCTTTATTAAAACAATGCAAAACACTAGTGTCTAATGAGATAATCTTCTCAGGCAAAATTGCCTGTGACAGCAGTTTATTGGACCTCTGAATCAATTTCAGTATCAATCTTCAACATTTTGCATGCGTGAGGAATGAAAAGATTTTTCTGACCATATTTCATCATGTTACAAGGTACGGCAAAATTCATCAGAAAGAGTTCCGAGTTTCAAGATATTACTGGTGAAATTATAGATATGGTGGCCGCGTACGATCCATGAGGATCGTACGCGGCCACCATGCACAAAATCATGGTTTGGATCAGTTTGAGTAGAAAAAAAATTGTCGCTGGTACGATACTACGATTTCAAAAAGCAATCGTCGACTTCAACATGGTCCTTTTTCATGACTCTGAAACTATGGCACATGTGTTGGTCACTATGGTCACTATTCAGCTTACACGACAACAGAAGGAATCCTGTACTACCTCGTTTTTTACAGGACTAAAAATGGATGTATTTAAACCTAAACTCCATGCCTATCCACAAAATATGCGTATTTTTTCTTCCTTAGTTCTGGTGCAGAGATTATTCTTAATACAGAACTAAACTCGGCCATCAAGTTAAGCCTTTGGCGGTTAACAAATATTAGAAAACTCAAAAACTTGTCTTGCTTTTCCAACAAATGAACATCCTCACACAAAACCCCTGCCTTAGCATAATCAGTATACTTTCTTTCAACGGTTCAGGGAAAACACATTATGCCTTAGCAGCTCACAGGAAAAGTTCCTGAAATTCCCAACCATGGAACTTGAAAATGTGACTGACTCTCCATGTAAGACTCGACACCCTAGCATGGGTATGGTTGAGACAACAACTCACAGGCTTATTGAGTTATCTTTACCTTATTGCAGCCTTGGTCCTTCATAATCCCAGTCTTGCATCGGTGACAGGTTCGAATCTGAAGCTGGGACATCCTCTCCTCACTAGGAGAAAGGCACACAATGTCAGTGGGTAACAGGCTATCGACTGACAGTCAAAAGCTATCAAGACACTGCGTCATCACTGAGTGCAGAGCCAAGAGGTAATGTGCGAGTCTTGGAAGATCAACATCAGCCAACGTAATAAAAAAAGTGGGTAGATAAAACTGGACTCTTTTGTACTTCAAAACTTACACACAATAAGCCTCTGTACTGATGACATCGCACTTTGTTTACGTGTGTGCTTTCCTATGGAGCTCAGTTGACCGTGGGCTCCCATTGACTCCATAAGAAAGTGCACATGTAAACAAAGTGTGACGTCATCAGTACAGAGGCTTATTGTGACCAGTCAACACAATAATTCTTAAAAACCTTATGTTAAGAATTAGTTCATCAGAATAAAATGGTAGAGCATTATTCAGCTCTTATTTTGTGTTATATCGTTCAGTTTTGTTATCTCAATAAACGCGAACATTATGATGGTGAAAAGGGTTGGCAGTTCAAATTGATTACATCGTGTTGAAGTGAAATCTGCCAACTTCCGACTAATTTTGCTTGGTTGTGTCACGCATGGTGGGGGGAGGGGGGGGGGAGAAGATTCTACAATCGTACAACATGACAAAAACAAAAACCACAGGTTGGGAATTGTTAAGAATGTTGTTAAGATATTTTACTGGTGATTATTTTCTTTTTATTACTGCTATAATTTCAAACAGGTAGAACTAATCATCACAGGGATGGGTGAGGTATGGATAATATGAGAGAGAGTGATCTTACTAGGATAATCTCATGTTGGTCTCGGTTTTCTTCTCAACTTCCTCGCATCGTTTGCCAAAGTGTTCCTTCCAGTCTTCTCCACAGTGACGACACGTTTCCTGAAAATTAAAATGTGAATATTTACATGTATGCTATGTTTTAGCACAAACAATGTGTCATTGCACGGCTTTGGATATTGGTGGATGAAGTCAGCTTGGTCTCAAAACCACCAAAAAAAAAATAAAATAATAAATTCAAGATTCATTCTCCCAACAAACTTGAAGTCTTACTCATTGCAATTCTTCAGAAATAGCCAGTGAAGTAAATGTAGTATGGTTGGGTCAACACTCATCAATTTTGTGATGGATCGTATGTCATCACAGGCCTATTAAAAGTCCATCATAAGGTATTCTAATGAACTGTGACAAAGGCATTCTTTTGTTACTGTTCATTCTCTGTTATACTTGCGACTAGACTTGTGATTTTGTGACAGGACTTATGATGTACTAGTAATCCACATCTGATGTACTTGTGATCCACTTATGATGTACCTGTGATCCACTTATGGTGTACTTGTGATCCAATTATGATGTACTTGTGATCCACTTGCGATGTACTTGTGATCCACTTATGATGTACCTGTGATCCACTTATGGTGTACTTGTGATCCACTTGCGATGTACTTGTGATCCACTTATGATGTACCTGTGATCCACTTATGGTGTACTTGTGATCCACTTGCGATGTACTTGTGATCCACTTATGATGCACTTGTGATCCACTTATGATGTTCTTGTGATCCACTTGCGTGAACTTGTGATCCAATTATGATGTACTTGTGATCCACTTAATTTACTTGTGATCCACTTACAATTTACTTGTGATCCACTTAAGATTTACTTGTGATCCACTTATGATGTACTTGTGATCATCACAAGTACCTCTACAACAACGCTGAGCCTCACCTTCAAGCATTCGGCGTTCGGGCAAGAGAAGACCTTATCTCCCGAGTCTAAGACAGCAGCAAAGTCACAGTAAGGACAGCGCACCAAGCCATCCATGCTGGCTAATTGGATAGACTCCTCCTGGACACGCTCATCATATTTGGCAATGTCGGTGGAGGTCAGGACCTTCTCTAATTGATCTGAGTTCAAAAATCGAAAAAAAAAGTTGAGATGTTGCTGGTTCATGTTTGCCGTTTGCCATGTTAACAATATACTTCCGCAAGCCTGCAAGAGGCAATGACACCCAAGATTCCTTCATTATAGGGCAAGCTCGATCAAGGACCATCGTTAACCACAGTTAGACTAACTCTGATTGAACGCACGCTAGTTGACGATGGTCGGCCTAGTCTAGTTTACTATTCAGGACCAGCCTACGGCGGTTGGTCACGCAACGATTTATAGCTGGTTATCAGTGGCAATTTTTCATAGCATAGTGCAGAGGGGACCAACTGTCAACAAAAATGGCGGAAAAACAAAACCTGAACACTAAATTTCATTTTCATTGCATAGTTTTTCCAAGTTGGTTTGCGATTCTGTCACTTTTGTCAAACATGTACAATAATAATGGCGATTAAAGGTGTCCTAAACTTCACAATCACTTGTATTTGTGTAAATAAACAGAAACATCAAGTGCTAAATTCTTTAGCTGATGCTCATGGTCGTTGACATGACAATACTTTGACTAGGGTCGCACTTCAACTGTAGTGCTTATGCGCTAGGTACGTTACGACCCAATCACTAGTTAACCACTGGTCCTTGCTCCAACTTGCCCAAACTTGCCCATAGGTGCTCTTCTCACTTTCCCCCAATCGAGGGGGCAATTGATCAAAGAGTCCATATTTGTGAAGTGTTCTATCAAAATTAGATGTTTCTGGGCAGAGGTTGAAATGATGAAACAATTAAAAATGGGGGGGGGGAGGAAATTTTGTTTTTCTCTTTTCAGGTTTTTTTGGGTAATTTTGTGATCAATCCTAAATACGTCTAAAATATACTGTTCAATTTTCTGACTGTAGTTTTGTCTGAAGGTTGTTTTGCTATGATTCATAGATGTGTATGAGTTCAAGAAAAGCATGACCAAAACCATCTTTGTGACATCAAAGACTAAAACGAACAAATTTGTTGTCAGAACAAACACATAGCAGTTGTTGAGCGTGCAAATGGAGTGGACTAAAAAATGAAGAAAAAAAAAAGGAGAAGTTTTCACCTCTAGGATAGGAGCTATCACAGCCATCGGTCATACACATCAGATGTGCCTTCCCCTGTCCATAGACTGCCTGCTTGGCGTACATCTGAAGACACGACTCACAGAAGAGGTGACCGTCAAGACATTGGATCATCTTTTCAAAGGTAACCTCAGCGTAGCAGCAACCGCACTCGATCAACTGACCCTCCTGTCATGGGGAAGATATACAAACGGATGAAAGAGAGTGTAGAACTGTCAATTCACTAACGTAGTGTATAATTGAACCGTCCCAAAAATAAAAATAGAAAATTCATAAACTTTAAAAAGGAATTAATTTTGCCAACCAGAAACCACCGCCATAAACCAGATACATCCATATTTGAAATTACAGAGTCTTCCTCATTATTCCACCTAGTAGTTAAATTCCAAAGAAAAGTGACACTTACAGCTTCGTATTCGTTTTCATTCATGCTCAAAGCTAGCAACAAATCCTTTTCCTGTGAGAGAAGGGAAAAAACGCAGAAAATGCAAAAGTTGAATGTTCGCTCAAAAGTAATTGTACGGATTAAAAAGTTGATTACACAAGTACTTGAATGGAACACTTCAGAAATATTCAGATTACTGACGGCTCCTTTGGAAAGCAGTTTAAAAAAAAAAAAGAAACGGACTATCCTCATGAAATATTACAACAAATAAACAAATAATTAAATAAAAATAAACCATTTTCAAGTAACAATGCCTTTTTGGGGATTAACTACGAATACCTTGTACACATGACAAATTCAGAGGAACCCATTCATGCTTCTCAATGGGTGAGACACTATACAGGGTGAGTAAAAAACCAAAACCCAGATGTTTGGACTATTGTTTTAGTGAAGTTTCACCGTCAAATTTAGGACAGGATATGAAAGCCCAATTCAGTCTAAACTTTTAGTACAGAATCATTCGAATCACTCCATGTACTTGCAGTTACAGAGTTTTAACGCGGTAAATTCTGTCCAAAAACCAGATGGTCTTTCAGCAAAATGAAAGCACACACATCCTTATGTGATTTGTTTTCTGTCGCTGATGCTCAAAGAGAACACTGAACTTTGTGATCCGTGGACAGAACCTTAAAATGGCGGCTGTGTTTAAAACTCCGTGAAAAGTACATGAGTGATTTGAATGATTCTTGTACTAAACAAAAGGTTATGAATGGGGCTTTCATATACTAGATTTTGAAAATGCTACATGCAAAACTTCACTAAAACAATGGTCCTAACATTTGGGTTTTGGGGATTCACTTTTGTTTACATGTGGGTTTCATTTTTAAAACTTTTTACTCACCCTGTATACACATTTTATGAAGAATTTGCTTGAAGAAGTCTTGCCCTGAATCATGTCATATAACAACTGTAGTTTCTTCTTTTTCATTTCAAAGCTGACATTTTTCTTCTACATGTCAACAGTTACAATCAATTAGCAATCGATAACTGCTTACCAGAGCACTATTCTTAACGTATTGCTGGTAGAAGTCCATTTGTCGCTGCAGTTCCGGTGAGGGTTTAAGTTGGCCCTGGTAGAACAGATGCCTAAGCCCTTTCAGCAGGTGAATCATGACACTTGAATTGACTTCCTTTCCTTCAGAGTCTAAATGGCAAGGAAAAAAGTGACAAAAGCAATCGTGTAATTCTTGGGACTAAATACTTTATGGAAAAGAAATATGTATTATAAAGCTGTGGTGATAGAAAGTAAAAATAAAATGAATATATTCACTCTTTATGTTAATCCTAACCCTGCCAGTACATCAGGTGAAAAAAAACCCCACTTTAATGCATTAATTTCCAACACCAGTGCATGAATGGCCAGCTCTGAAACAATGAGAGCTCAGTCCCATTGAACAATGCCACAGTTGTATCCTGCTGCATCCGGTGACCACGGACTCTGAGGCAGTGTGGCCTTGAGACTTTTCCCCTGATGGATCTTGCTACATCTGGCAGGCTTGTCACTAAGTCAAGTGTTGCATGTTGCTACGTTTGGCAGGGTTCTAGCAAACATACCCTGGAGGGTTTTGATAATGCAACAAAATCAATTTTTTTTAATTTGATGTTTGATGTAACCCTGAGAAATACACTTTCCAAGACAATTTTGGAAAACTCCTGAGCATTGGCACTTGAAGAATAAGCACTGCAGTGCCCATCAATAGGGCCTGATCATATGTGACCTGTTCTGGCAAAATCAGACTTTTCTGGGCAAAAGGTCAAAAATGAGATTTTAGCATATTGTTAAAACATGTTCTTTTTCTTTTTAATAGGTGGTTTAATTTTGAAATCGGTCATTCCTGGGCAGAGTTATGCTATTTTGAAGTTCATTGTGTCCAAAAGTAGAAAACGGAGAAAATGGCCACGAACGTCACAAAACAGTAATTTCTTTAACTGATATAGCTTAACAAATCATCCAAAATACTATATTTAGAGTTCAAATTAGGGTTTCAAACTTTAATAGTATATTTTAGACATGTTAAGGATTACAAATATGCAAAAATTTGAAAATCTAAAAAAATCACCCCCACAGTATTTTTTGGCCCTATCTTAATTTCCACCTCTGCCCAGAAGCGTCTGCTTTTGACAGAACAGGTCACATATGACGTCCAAGTGCCATGTGATCATCTAGTTTTCCCATGACCGTCAACCACTGCACCAGGCAAGTGTTTGGTTTTTAGCAACATCGTCGTGCATTGTAAACTAGACAGTAGGACTTGCAAATATTTTTCAAATGACATAATGGTCACTACCTGTGCCGTGTACGGTTGCCATAATTGTGCCCGGCAACCCAGCACTGGATGTTGGCTCTGCGTTTGTCTCACAGTTTGTGCTGTCCATCACAGCTTGGAAGGCTTGCCCGCTACTAACTGCGCGCAGTGCAATATGATCCTGGCCTAGGATTTAAAAATGGAGGGGCCTGTGTCACGCCACCGCCTTTCACCCGACTCACTTTTGATGGTGATTTGAACCTGGATTTTTCGCTCGTGGTGCTGTGCGTACTTGACCCTGGGTAAGATTTTCTGGATGGCTGTGTTGGAACGGAGGATTTCTTCAAGACACACTCTGGTGGGAGCGTAGTGGTAGCCGTGCAGTGTCCAGACTGCCTTGATGGTGTCCAAGGACAGCTGGGGGAAAAAAATAATTATGAAATGAACTTTGCATTGAAACCTTTCACACACCAATACCTTCGAATGTTTGAATTTTAGGTCCATTAAATGTATGTTCATAGTCGTTTTGTGCAGCATACATGTAAATGTAAGAATTCAAGCTATAAGTTAATCCACGCCAAACCATTTTGAATTGAAACTGGGGATTCTGTTCTTTTCTGAAAAATGTTGTAAGACGAAGTTGGGACAGCTAAGGTTAAAAACAAACAATGCAATAGGACGTCTCAAAATCTTTAGAAGTGCTTCTAAGTAATCTTTCATAGCATATGTGTGAAGTACCTAAAAAAGAAATTAAAATAATGAAAAAAATTATTAACTGCCTTTATTTTGGTGAATCCAATGATTCTTGTTCGATCGAATGAGCACTTACCATTCGAAAGTCGTTCTGCAATTGCAGCACAACACACTGGGTATTGGGTGCTTGGATCTTGTAGTAGTCTTTTATATAGTCAACTTTCTCCCCCTGTGATTGAACAGCAAATATCATTTCAAGTCAAATTATTGATGTGGATACATACTTTCTACATTGTTATTATGAAAATCGTTCATTCAAATACTTTCAATTTTGGGGGTGTATTTTTGCAGCGAATGTCCGTTTCACTCCCGAAACCACAAATTGTCTGCCAAAAAGCAGCACTCTTGTAGTCAATTGTTAAATCTTGAAAGACAGTAAGGCCGTGCCAAACATATCGAATATTCGATCATCATACAATGTATATGCATTTTGTTTTACATTACGAATATCAGGAAAATGTGAGTGGTGCCTAGGAGATGATGGAAACAAAATATCCATGATGTTAATTTGAGTGAAGAAGAAGTGCTGTATTACTGTGTGTCAAATACCACACTTTTGTTGAAAGCCACGAATTCAGAGGTTGGATGAGGTATACCTGTGTTAGCTCAAATATCTCTTTAAAACAATCAGTCGACTGATTGACACCACATTACACTAGGGGGCGCTCTTCAGGATAAAGATGTATATCAATATGTATACTCGTGCTTACATCAAACAGGCGCATTTTTAAAGGTTTTGTACTTTGTTTCTCCATTTTTCAGTGCCATAGAATAACTTTTAGTGGCTGGGATATTTGAAAAATACCTCAAAATCCGCATTTTTTTCCTCATCACAAAAAAAGGGAGGGAGGAATGATTCAATAGCCCATCCCCCGTCAAAAAGTGGGGAGAGAGATATATATAACCCCACACCCCCTCCCCCCCGGGATTTACACCCCTGTCTGGGAACCAGACTACGCGCATTGCATCGATATTTTGCGTGCGTGGAGCCAGTAACCGGTACGATACGCACAACATTTGCCGACTTGAAACCAAGTCTATGTCCAAGTTAGAGTAATCCATTACTAAATTATTCGAAAAGGCAACGCTCTGAAAGAGAGAAAAAGAGTCAAGGGGTTCACAGACCTCAGCTTTGGTCTTGGTTGGCTTGGCGGGCGCTTCCTGCTTCTTGGCTCGTGGGTAGGTGGGGTTCTCTAAGAGATGATTGCAGACCAGATTGACGGGTGCAGGGTAATCCTTCATTTCTTCTAGTCGGGTCAAGACAAAGGCTGGGTCGGCCTCTGGGAACAACACCAACTACTCATGGAGATAACAAAAAACAAATTTTAATATTTTTTTTTACATTCCAAAAGGCTTTCCAAAAATCTTCCAGGTGGATTTGGAAGATTAAGGCTGAATGGTAAAAAGTGTCGGTTGATTTTGGTGGATGTATTGTGTCGAGTTGGTAGGTTGTACCCAACATTGTTTATGTTCAGTCATGCACAATTGATCCCTGCGTTATTCTCTATATCATCAGCACTGCTTCTGGATGTCATTGGCCCTGCCTCACCCAAGGGAGGATTTTGAAAGATTGAGGATGGTTTGTAGTCAACAGGAATAAAGGGGTTAGACTTAATCTGTCCTGCTTAATATCTTTTTCCAAATTTACATGTAGCAAATCTGCTCCTACTGTTGGATTTGGGATTTTTAGGGTAGCTAAGGTTACGGAACACGTCTGTTTTTATTCCCAATCTTCCCAAATCCTCTTTTTCAAAATGGAGGAATTTGCAGGATTGAAGTTGTATGCAATTTTTGCATGGAGGCAGAGGGGCAATTCCACGGTTACTCACGTTACATGTGAGTAACCGATTTTGTGCGTCTTGTTCATCATACATAACACATTTTTCTGGATTTCATCTTTGGTGCTTAGGGAGGTCTAGGTCTACTCTATCTACCATGGGGATAACAGTTATTAAACCTTTTCAGTAAGGTAATTACAGCCCAAGGAAACTCAAAAGTGCATCAAAAATGTAACGTGAGTAACCATGGAATTGCCCAGTTGGAGGATTTTGCAGGATTGAGGTTGCATCCTAGTAAAAATACCTAGTAGGAAGGTAGGGTTATTAAAGGGAAATAGTATGTAACAGGCACTTGAAATAGGCATGAAAAACGTGTTTTTAAGATGTTTGGTTGAAAAGTTACATACCACTTCTGCTTTCATCTCTTCTACACTCTTTCCACTTCCAGGTTGGTTCGCCTGGGCAGGGACGTCTTGTGGTGGCTGATAAAAGGGGGCTGGTGGCGCCACTGGTTGTATCACTGGTGGTGGCTCTAGAATTGGCACTTGGGGTGGGGGGATGCCTGCCTGTGCAGCCAGGTTGAGTGGCTGAAATTGAGGTTGATGACCAGTTACCGGAAGCAGGGGGTTGGCAAATGGTTGTATCACCGGTTCTGCCTGTGTGTTTGGCACGTAGGGCGGCAGGACACGTCCTGGTGCGAATGGGCTTGGGACTCCAATTTGAGGTGGTTGAATTGTTACTGGAGGAAGGGGGTTTGCAACTGGTTGTATCACGGGTTGTGCTGGTGGGTTTGGCACGTAGGGCTGGGGGGTATCACGTGGTGCAAATGGGTTAAGGACCGGTAGTACCGGTGGGTCTGGCATGTAGGGCTGGGGGGGATCACGTGGTGCATATGGGTTTTGGAACGGTTGGTTAGTAACAACTGGCAAGGGGCTGGTCACTGTTTGTGTCACCATTTGCGGCTGTGGTTTTGGCACGAAGGTTGGGGCGATGTGTTCCTGTGCTTTCGGCACGAAGGGTGAGGGGAAGTTTCCTTGTGCTTTCGCCACGAAGGCTGGGGGGATGTGTCCTGGTGCAGCCCGGTTGCTGAGTTGTGGTGGAGGTTTTGGCACAGTGGTTTCTGCAGGATTTCTTACGAAGGCTTGTTGATTTGTTGAAGCCTGACTAGTGCGCTGCACCTGGGGCGGGTGTGAAGGTCTTACAGTTGACACTGATGAGATCGTGGCTACGTTTGCCGCTTCCTGTGCCACTGATTTTGACACAGGGGCTGTTGGTTGATGCTTGGGGACACTTGATGGATCCGCCAGGGTTGAAGCAGTCTTTATTTTTGGTTTCTCCACGGGCAAGGAATTTGAGAAACCGGAGGAAGCCACAGACAGACGAAAAGTCTGCCCTGAGGGTCTCTGATGAGAGGTTCCTGCCTGTGTCTGGGCAGTGGAAAGTGTGGGCTGCTTGGCAGGAGCATGAGTCTGGAATGTGGGTTTGGATGGTAACGAGGGAGACTGGTGTTTGGTTCTAGGTGTTGCCAATGCAGGCTGAACGGGCGGACTCACAAGAGAACTAGTTGGCCTGGCTGGCTGTGTGGGCCTGACGGACGTAGCGGCAGGCTTGGTAGATGTAAAAGACATCGCTGGTGGTATTCCAGACGTTGGTTTCTTGTACAATCTCTGGGTGCACGTTTGGTTGGATTTCAAGGCGGCATAGGCGTGCTGGTAAGAGCTCTGGGCACCAGTTGCAGAGGTGGAGGGTTGTGGAGTTGCGCCAGACCTCGTCTGAGAATCAACAGGCCTGGAAGAGGATGTACTACCTCTTTTGTAATCAGTTTTTGCCTTGGCCATAGCAGCAGCTTGTGATGTGAGACTTGATGTAGATCGCCATCCAGAGAAACTGGCCGTGGTTGCTCCAAGCCTCGTAGGAGTGGAAGATTTGCTGGAGGCCTTCGTCTTGAGGGACTGATAAAACAGTTCTAACATCTCACTGGATTAAACAAAAATAATACATATTGAAAGAGATGGTCAAATAATGTATGAAAAGTGTCTTATTCTGCTGTTTGTTCTTGTAGTCACTATTGGCAAAAACTCATTGGAGACATTCAAGAGGGGGTTAAATCTTGGGACAGTGATGGATTTGTGATGTTCCTAACATCTGTGTGCTAATATTCAGTGGTCTCTCATCACTATGGTCATACTGTCCTGAAGCCTCTCTGTCATGCCTCTCTGTCACGCATCTGGCCGCGAAAAGATTTACCAATAGATTTGAGCCTTTGGAAAAGCTTACGCTAGCGGGTATTTGTTGAAATTCTAAGTTTAATTAACGTGAAACATTAATGTGAAAGTGAGGAAAGCAAATGGTGGTTACAAGACAGCATCATTGAATTCAATTTTTCTTCAGATCAAATCTGCCCGATTATATTGATAATATTTGGATGGCTTTTTTTCGGGGGTTACAAGAATATATTGCACCCGCTATAACAATATTGCACTCGTCCAGGACTTTTGCAATATTGGTAAAGCTGGTGCAATATATTCTTGTATCCCCCTGAAAGCCATCCAATATATATTAGTCTGTGTCCACAATGGGCTCACAGAGCTACGGCTACGTCTATTATCAGCATGTAGTTGCAATTGTCGAAGACCTAGACAATAGCTCAAGACAGGAGATGCAGACGCTGCCTTACCTTGACTTTTGGGGTGGTTGTGCACTGGTGTCTTTCTTAACATCTTGCACAGGAGTCTCTGTAGTCGAATTTACTGAGTCCTGTTGCTTCTCCTTAGCTTTCTGGGCACCAGAGTCGGTTGCTTTGAAGTCATTGACAGACGAACCAATTTCTTCTGTTCTTGAACCCGGTGAGGTGCTATGCCTGGCGCCCGTGCTCTGAGTTCCCGAGGCTGAGTCGGGTTGGCTGCTGCTACTCGGGGATCCAGTCTGTTCAATAGCCTGGGTTGTCGCTAGAGGAGATCCCAGTCCTTGATGAGACGGCAAGGTCCTATGGGGTTGGTCATTTCTGAGATTGGACTCTTGCCGACTGTTGGTTGAAGGGTATGCCTGACAGTCGCTGCACGGACATCTGGACATAGTAGACGGAGCCTGGGAGGCCTTCCTACGGTGATGTGTCGTCCCTGTTCCATTGCTGGGGCTCTCCCAGGCCTGATGCTGGACTGCAGATGATGTGGCAGATGCATCAAGCTTTGGGGAAGACATCTGCTTGTGAGCTGCTTCCCAAGACACTGGCGATCCTGTGGCCTCCACAGAGACGTCTGAAATTTTAACAGAGGGCTTCTGAGATGCGACAACTGATGAGTCTGGGGTCCCGATACCACTGTCCGTTGTTCTCAGATTGGATATCCATGGGTTGGTGACAAGCACGGCAGTTGCTTCAGGTTTCAAATCGGAACCTGTTACACCATCACTGGCCACTTGGCCACTGTTATTCCGATTCAAGTCTGACGATGGCTTATCTTGAACGTTGCGATTGGCATCAATGTTGTCTTTGGTGGGATCGGCCTCAAACAAATCAGGCGTCGTACTGAAATCAGTGAATTCTTCAGTCCTGGTAGTTTTCTTGGATCCAAGAAAATCTGACAAGAAGTAAAACCGAAAAGTATAATCATATATATAATCTGTTACATAAAACTTTATACAGCCACACTAATTATTTCTTTTTGAAATTAATTCATCACTGTGTCAGTAATTCCGTCACTATTTTTTTGGTTTAACTATAAATCAAAAACAGTTTTGTTCAGATGAAGGCCTACCTTCAGAAGATGCAGGAGGCCCAGGAGCATAAAATCTAAGCCAAATACCTAAAACGAAATCCATGCAACCAGCTAGAAATATCGAAACACGAAGAATGCCACCCAGGATTTTCGCCAAAAAATATATAACTAAAAAGGGGAAATATTTGTTAAAAAAATGCTTGAATGCCTAAAAAAAACTATTTAGAGAAATTAATTAAATTGGCTGATTTACACATTTTTTTCTGAACTGATTGGTTGTTTTTTTGTCTCATCAAATACTTGACAAAGCACTTGATAAAAAAAAAATTCTTTCTGCTAAAAAAAAATAAAAAAAATTAAACGATTGTCAAAAGCAGATTTTAAATTGAGCATGAAATTTTGTTTCCTGTCCCATTATTATATCAAGTATATACCTTTTGGGGACTTGAGTAACAGAGCTTGTATCGGGAGGTTGTGACACCATCACAGTGTCTTTATCAACTGGCGTTGTCACGTGACCCATCACGTGACCAGGCTTGGTTTTCTATTATTTCAATCTTAAAGGGAATATACATCATTTGCTTTTGCTGTAATTTTCAGAAATGGATGGAATTGGGGGGTTGGAAATATATAGCAAATATAGTTACACTGACTTGTTTTAGGTTTGGGTTCGAAAATGCTAAAAACCAAGAAAAACAATCATTTTCCTGTAGTCTGGTTCCCTGACTCCATATTAGAAGAAACAGAGCAGTTTACATACATTGGGGAATTGTAAGGTCAGGGAACCAGTCTAGCTGTCTTGTACCCGTTCACAGGTGTGTAATCGATTGCAAACAAGTGCGATGGTCAATTGGGGCCAGTATTTGAAAAAAGCCAGTTTTTTTTCCAACGCTGGTCGGCTGACCAGCGTTGGAAATTGATACAAAAATACCACTTTTCTTGAAAATGACAGTATACCAGGTGCCATGATTTTACAGTATGCTTTACACTGTCATTCACTAACAGTCCAGCAAGGTATTTCAAAATGATTTGGTAGTTTTATTTTTTGATGTTTGCAAATGTTGTATTTTCCCTTTAAAGGGTCCATGAAATGAATTTACCCTTGTGCATATTTCATTTGTGGCTAATTTATCACTTATTTTCTCTTCAAAGAAAAACACAGATCGTGCAATGTACATGTACAGTACACTTGCCTAGGACTGATTCTCAGCTGATATTCCCTCAGCACATACAAGTTCATAAGGTGAGCTCTATGTTCTGTTTTGTATCTCGGTGAAATTGGGCCCCTTGTCGGGCTTGAGGTGAATGCCACTAACCATTGGTAAGGTCGATGTAAATCTCCGAGTCTCCTGCTCTTGTGTCGGCGTTGCTCGTAAAAATTGCAGAATTGAGCAACTCGTCGATGCAGCTGTTCGTCAGTCGGTTCTGGTCCAGGGGATCGGCTAGGAGTCGGCTCTGCCTTACGACAATCTCTTTGATCATGGTCTCTAGCAGGTACGGGAACATCGGCTTCAGGTAGGCCACAATGTCATCTTGAAGGACCTGCGCAGCTGATTTCTCCACTGTATCCCTGTGGTAGAGAACAAGTTCATGCGGGTGGTTCAAGGGTGATCTGATTCCAGAAATGCTTGAGGCCGACCTACATGTGCAAACATTGGTCCAAACATTTGGGATTTCACCCATTTGATTTTTTTAAGCTACATATCTTGATTTATTTCAGCAAATCTTAAATGTCACTAGAAAACCAACAAATCCAACTTTGATGATATAAATTAGATAGTGGATATTATGCCGGATACGGCTTTCTGTTAATAAACGATGTTAAGCCGGAGAGATCTTAAAGCGCCCTATCTGACGCGTAGACAAGTTAGGCCTACATTATAATATATTAAATCACCATCATGGTAAATGCATTACTGAGACCTTCAGAGGTCTAGTTATCAAAAAATCATGGAAATTCGGCAACGAATTCCCACGGTTTTGAAAAAGCATGGCGTCTCTGATATTTACCAGACTGTTTCCTGGCCACTCTAATAATAGTCAAAAGGCCCATGGGGTCTGGGAACCAGACAAGAGCTTTAATCATCTACTGAGCATGCATCAACTTTGGCAAAGCGCACCGCGGCTGTTGCCTGTCATTCCAGAATCTTTGAAGCCCTCTGCAGTGAAGCGCGCCCTCTTGTGTGCGCTCTTCATCCGCGGCCGCGTATTGCATCCGGGCACTTCACAGAGCGACAAAGATTCTGGAATGACAGGCAACAGCAGCGGTGCGCTTTGCCAAAGTTGACGCACGCTCAGTAGATGATTAAAGCTCTTGTCTGGTTCCCTGACCCATTGGCCTTTTGACTTTCATTAGGGGGGCCGGGGAAACAGTCTGGTAAATATCAGAAACGCCATGCTTTTTCAAAACCGTCGGAATTCGTTGCCAAATTACCATGACTTTTGGATTGTAACCAGACCTCTGAAGGTACCGAATTCAACGATTTTGTGCTATTTAGCAGTCATAGGCCTACTATAGCTGGGTTGATTTCTGCTGACAAAATAATTTCGATCTTAAATTAATTTTCGGCTCCCCTAGCAACTGGACCATTCACGCACAGGCCTTATGTTACTCCTAGAGCTATGAGGCTCCACGTAGTGGAGCCTCATAGATTAAGAACCCCGCAAAATTGTTTGTAGCACAAAACACTAATTAAGTACAAAAACGTCCATCAAAATGCAGACATTTCCCACAGAACCGCTGCACAGTTTGCCGTTGTTGTGCCCATTCTTCAAAATCACGCATTCTCGAAAATGGGCAGGCACATTCTCGAGAATGTGCAACTGGATCCTTGCTCAATCTTGGCAAAAAATAACTCTTCCAGATTGAGCGCACATTCTTGAGAATGCGCGACAAGATAACGGTCTTGTCGATGCCGAGCACCGGCTGCGCTTGGCAAGTCTAGCTGCATCCTCGTTCACTGATTCTTAATAATTATACTGTTGCAACGCAAGGCGCTGAAAAGTAGAGTGGATATGAAAAGTATACGCGTGTTGACGTTGGGGGAGGGGACCAGGGGAAAATAAGAAGAAAGAATTCAGATTTTTGGGATAATAAAAGAGGGGGGGGGGGGACGTAAGAATGAAGAATGTGAAGAATGAGAATGAATGCTGCGACATCCCATAGTGCTAATGCTATTTCCCATTTAAATTGCCACCAATTTATTGTTCACACCCCACCATAACGTCGCAGAGCTGGATTCTATCTAGTCAAAAGAGCAATTTTGGCAGCTTCTGGACATCGTTTTTTTTTTCGTGGAACGCATATGATACATACAGGGACTTGTACTTGTCTAGCCTAAACAAAGCACTTCCCAGACTAGTTCCCAGTCCTCCGTTATTACAAAACTTCCCATAAGTAGGCAGGAAAAAGCAATAATAACAGGTTTAATTTGATTCAAATTATCGTAGTTATACGAGTACAGAAGCATGGAACATTTTCTTTCCTCTTTATATGAATTGTTTCCCTTTTAACCGCTATACAATTCATTTAACATAATTATGTCGTGCAATGTTTGTTAAGATTGGGCAAAATTAATAAATTGTGCACGTGGTATTCCCACCCAATCTTAAGAATGAGCGCTCATTTCCAAGAATGAGCGCTCATTTTCAAGAATGGGCGCTCATTCTTAAGAATGTGCGCTCATTTTCGAGAATGCTTGATTTTCAAGAATGGGCACAACACCCCCAAACTCCGCACTACACCTCATGACATACTCACGTAATATGCGCAGAACAAACATCGCTGGATTTTGTTGTTTTTTTTGGCTAAAATGATGAAAAATATGCCCTTTCCACACTGAGCCAACCTAACACATGAAACGTGCAAGCATGTGATCGAGCGTTGATTTTCGGTTCGCTCGGAGCGTGCCGCAGGGGGTACGGTTCAAGCACTTGTACGCATGCGCATACTATCATTTCGCTTGTACCGTACCCCCTGCGGCGCGCTCCGAGCGAACCGTGCGTGCACGTTTCAAGTGTTAGGTTGGCTCAGTGCGGAAAGGGCATATTTTTCATCATTTTAGCAAAAAAAACAACAAAATCCAGCGATGTTTGTTCTGCGCATATTACGTGAGTATGTCATGAGGTGTAGTGCGGAGTTTGGGGGTGTTGTGCCCATTCTTGAAAATCAAGCATTCTCGAAAATGAGCGCACATTCTTAAGAATGAGCGCCCATTCTTGAAAATGAGCGCTCATTCTTGGAAATGAGCGCTCATTCTTAAGATTGGGTGGGAATACCACGATGTTTGTTCTGCGCATATTACCTGAGTATGTCATGAGGTGTAGTGCGGAGTTTGGGGACAAACTGTGCAGCGGTTCTGTGGGAAATGTCTGCATTTTGATGGACGTATTTGTACTTAATTAGTGTTTTGTGCTGAAAACAATTTTGCGGGGTTCTTAATCTATGTGGCAGTGTGACTGATAATCATGATAATACGGAGGTAGTCCAGTATTTCAGTCACATTTATGGGACTAAGCTTCCGCTAGTTATTTCAATCGTCAATTAAGCACCATTGATATATATCGATATTACTCGATTATTTGATATTATTTTGACATCGATATCGCCGATAGCAATTTTTTAATCATATCGAAATATAAAATTTTTCTAAATTGAGGAATCATATCGAAAATATGATCAAAATATGTCAGATAATCGTCAAAATAAATATCCCGTTTGTGCAAGTTAATGTCAGTGTGTGTTAACGTTTGCTGTAGACTATAATGAAATAAAATTCGGCAGCTAGGCCTAGTAGTGCTTGTATTTTGTAACTCAAAAGAATGAGAAGTTGCACCCTGACGCCACATTTTTCATCATCATCTCAATGAAGGTCAGTCATCCGTAACGGTAAAGTGTTGGTTTTTTGCGGACGTGTAAGAAACCACATTTTGTGCATTTGTGATTGGTCATCGCTGTTTGCGAGCACAGTGCTGTGTAGGTGTGTCTCATATTCATAACACTAGTCGACTAGACACACACAACGTGTATCCGTACATTGACTGCCGACTGAAAACGACAGAAAAAACGTATTCGAACTCTGTCATTGTCTGTCGTGTTCGATGTTAACAACCTGGTTTTTTTCGTCTTTTCTCCGGAATGGTAAGACGGTAGGTTGGTTCCTTTCAACCAGATGTTTGAGATACGATACGTAAACAATCCAAAACATGAACATGATGAAATTTTCGGGGATTTCAGGACCTAGACCTAGTGTAGTGCCCCTTTTTTTTGCACGTGAGCTGTTTCGATCAACTTCGCAAATAGGAAAAAAATCAACGATAAACACATAAATGTTAGTATTCAGATTTCTCACCTGATCAGTACATTTTTACTGTCAATCTCGTCCATGGTGCATTGCCTGACGACCTTCACTTTACAACAAAAAAGACGAAGATTTAGCTCAATATTTTGAGCCACAACCTTACGTCGAATTTGGCGCGCCTCATAACATGCATGGCGCACAAACCAGCCCAATCTGCCTATTTACTTGTGTACAACAGACCGCAAATTTGGGCGTGTAGTTACACTTCTTTCGGCGCCTCAGAAACTCGATGAACCTCTTTCTCAGTAGTCTGAAATTATCTGATACTTTTGGCGCGTTGATAAACCTCGTACACCAGGCTTGTTTTGGTTTGTTGGTGACGTCATATTCACACGCGGGGATTCCCAGAAAAACGAACATTACAAACATCGGCTTCATTTGCGTGAAGGCTATGTGCATTTAATCATTTGGAAGCCTGCAATGTTAAAACCAAAAGGCAAATACTCCAACTTGTGGTCTCATATTAAAGATGTTGATGTTATGGAAGTAAAACATGGACACATGTCATTGTGTATCGAGCTGGAGTCCTCCATGTCAGGGGCACATAATTTACTGAAGCCCAAGCTCAAACGAAGCCGAGGTTTTGAATGCGGCGCAAGACCATTCTCGCTTCCGGGTTGGGTTGGGCTGAAACTCAATGCAACTTAGCGAATTTAAGCGCTAAGCCAAATTCAGCAGGAACCAGTCACAAGCTATAAGCATTCCATGACACTTTGGCTGGTGACCTGTTTTTGCTAAGCGAATATTTTCCATGCTAAGCATATTTCTCTGCTGAACAGCTGCCAGAAATTGGCCCGGCCATACAGGCCGATTTGGGGTGCAAAAAGCTGGCCTTCTCACAATTCTGATTATTGTCACTTTAATGTTCATTCACTAGGCCTATAATGCTTAAATTGGCTTTTCCTGACAACTTCAGCCATTTGGAAAAGCCTTTGTTTTTCTTTTTTCTATTTCATTATTTTATGAGATTTTTAGGCTTTGCATGGTGCAGTATCAAGTTTCGTTTTGGTTGCGGTACTGGTACCGGTTACACCATGTGGTAATAACTACTGCTCAGAAGATATTTAGTTCTGAAAAGAACTTGTCCTGCTTAAAAAGTAGTTTTAGTTCTGCTAAGAACAGTCCTGCTTTACTAAGTTCAAAAAGAAAAGTATTTAATTGTTTTCTTCAACTTTGTTTGCCCCTAAGGTAGATCGTAAACAAGGCCATTCCTTCAAAGAGCGCTGTTACGGGTCTCTTATCTTATTTAAATCAGTTGATAGATGCTTCAACCTTATAATAATAGTCCATGAATAAATTTTAACAGAAAACAACAAATTGAAACTCCTCATTTATCGATCTCCGTCATATGTTTCAACCTGGCATCAAAAAAATGGGACTTTCCTTTTCTTTCCAGCAACATAACAGATAAAACAAAACAGCCAATCACAAAACGGACAAGCTTTTCACTATAAACTTTTTATTAATAACATTAACAATGACTGTTGCAAACTTGATCACAACTTTTGTTAATCATCGCCAATTATTCAAATTCTGTACATGTACTTTGACTCTTCCAGCAGATATTTTGCGTTCCAATTACAGCCATGCAATCTACAAGCACATACCAACTGGGTGTAACAGCGTGACTTTCACCATTTACTGTCACCAAGCTGCAAATTTCATGGAACACTGAATTCATGATTGTGATTGAATAGCAGTTTACGAAATCTCAGCTTGATTTGGCTTTTGGCTCTAACTTCTGTTTTTAACCCCCTGAATTGTGACAGAATCCAGAGCAATATTGGTCCATTTTCTGCTTCCTCAACATCAAATACCATCACCCAAGGCCAATGGTTGGTGTATTTTCAACGGGTTTGAATGTGGCAGGATTCTTATGAATCTTGGGCCGGCTGGAGATGAAGATGAAAGCCAAACGTAAAGCCAAGCCGGAATTTCGTAAACCTCGAGCATTTGTCTTTAATACACTTTATAAAATTAACCTGAATCTATAGCCATACAACTGGAGAACAAAATGAAAATTAGTCAATAATTGATAGTAAAATCAGGGTATAAACAAAAAATAAAATCATCATTACTGCGTATTAATTCTGAAATATTGATGTTGTTGATGCAAAAATCACATTTTTTTTAAGAGTTCTTGTGTCAATGCAATGTGTGCTTTTGCCGCATATCCACCTATGACTTTTTTGCGTATCAATTTATGCCACATATATATACATGTTCTTCGTCTGGAGACCCAGATCATAATCAAAATATTAATGACAATTAAGCGGTTAGTATCACAAAATGTTCTCCAAACTGTAAGACTGTCACTGTACGACAACAGCACTTTGTTTAAAGAAAAGTAATCTCAGACTGTGGATTTGCCATGCTTAAAATCAACACTTACATGTAAATGTACAATGATCTGCATTTTATCTGGGAAGTTGTAATTTACAGCCAAATTTCCCCTCAAAATTTCCTGCCATGTGCTGATAAAATTGTATAAAACATCTTATTCTAATTTGCTCACATTTTTTTTTCAAAACGTCTATCACGTTAAGGCATATCAATACAAATATGATAAATAATTTTGCTGTCACTTATAAGTTTTGATTTCTAAATATACTCATTTGCGTCAAATTACTTCTCTATTTCTGCATATTGCACATTAAAAAACAAATTTCACATTTTTTTCCACGCATTTTCAATCAGGACTTACATATAAAATGTCAATAAATGGCATTGGTAAAAGTATAAAAGAATATCTTTTTTCAATACAATAATCAAGTCTTAAGATACGCGTAACACTACAAATATTTGGATAATTTCAGCGGAACAATGAATAATAATCAAGTGCGATTTCTGAAGAAAAAAAAATCAAAATAACTTAACCTTTCAAACAATTAGTACAAATTCTTCACTTAAACAAAACGAACACATGAGATCACATAAACACCTTGATATTAACAAAATATCTTTAAACTATGCATGTATTAGTGTACTTCAAAACCCTTAACTTAATTGGTAGGGTTATGCAATTACAATAGCAAAAATGAAGAAAAACAATTTCTTTTCATAAACATAAACATAATTCAAACAGTAAGTATTTGATGTTAAAGTTTTAGATAACAGAAAACAGTTGCATTGAACTGAATAATGCATGCATGCTGATAACTTTTTAATCACTGAGTACAAAACACACAGAAATACATTGGCATCATATATCACTATAGCTGGTAGGTTTCCAAAAAAAACCCCACCATTTTTTCCCGAAAAGAAACTACAAGTTGGGATCTTTATGCAAAAGAAACAAAAATATATCATCAGGATCAAAACTTACATTTTCTTTTCTCCAATTGTTTCTCCCTTTCTCTTAAGGGGTTTTGTTTTATCGAAAAATATGTCAACCAGAAAGGTTTTTTTCTACTGCAAAGGAGAATAGCATCTCCAGAAAGGTTACAAGTTTTACATTTTTTGTTGTTGAGAATTTGACATGAAAACAACGTACCTTTGTTCAATAGTTAACCAAAAAAAAAACCCTGTGTGCTGTTGTGACATCGTACATATGTTGTGAAGAAATTTTCTTTTCCTTAAAGATGCGTTCTCTTTGCTCTCCAAAAAATATTTTTGTTTTCTCCTAAAGATTTTTAATGTGGATGTTTTTAATGTGTCTGCAGCCCTCTTTATAAAAAGTGGTTTCAATTTACGCACAGCTGAACCCGCCCTGCAAAAGCTGAATTTCTGTCTGACAGCCAATAATTCATATTTTGTAAAGAAATAATTGAACAACAAAACAGTTGTTTTTGTTTGATGTCTTATTCAAAAGCGAACAACTTTTATATTACAAGGAAAACAGCAATTGAAAAAAAACAACAAAAACTTCGGGGCGAAACTTGAAACAGCACAGGGAAAGCATCTTAAACCTAATTCTCAGCCATTTTGTGGCTGAGATCTTTCCTAAATTCTCCATAATCCACCACTGTGCATCAAAATCCATGCCATGCTCTCTCTACTTAAACTTGCATCAACCATCCAGCCCAATTTGAATTATAAGTGGCTGGGCTCTACCTTCCCAAATCTTACAAAACTCTAAAAAAAAAAAAATAATAAAAAAAAAAAAAAAAAATAACAATAAACAACCTCCTGGTGGTTTTTGAAGAATTTTGGAGGATGAAATCTTATAGAAAACATGATTACAGAGCAAGAATATTGACATCATGACATGAGTTGTTATTGTTGTTGTTTTGTGGTCTTACACTTAAACAATTGCTGAATAGTTTTCTGCATTTATAATGAGCACTTAAGATTTGCGGTAGCAGGATATAGGCGTACAAAAGCAATGTTACAAAATACTGCAATTAAAATAAAAACACACTCATTTTCTTTATAATCGGCAAAAAAAGGCCACTACGATTCTGGAAAACATTTGATCATTGTATCGGCACTTATATGATACACAGATACAGTTTTGAAAAGAAATTTACTTATTGGCATTGACTCACTGTTGCAAGAAAATAGCAATGTATCATTATGTATGCATTGATGATACTGCATATGTATAGTACGGATATGACAAGAACATAGCTCCAAAGGAACATCACAATTTTTTGCCCCGTTTTCATTTGAATGGCATAGGGCCCATCTCAATTCATATCCAGTGTTCTCCAACCTGTTATAATTAAACCTGGTGCCCCGCCATGCTTTCTGAGGCACCCGCCAAGCTTCAAAAGTTGCCGCCATGCTTTAAAAAAAAATGAAAAAAAAATAATAAAAAAGACCATCAAGTGGGACTACCCTTACCCTCCAGGGTATATTTTGGCCAGAAACTCTGCCAAAAGCAGTAACATGCAACACTTGTCAAAATGACAATCCTGCCCATTGTAGCTATCAATCAGGTCAAAAGTCTCAAGGCCAAACTGCCTCAGAGTCCCTGGTCACTGATGTATCAAAAAAGATGATGCTGAGCCAGTATTGTTCTTAACTGTTACTGTTTTAGAAATAGCCTAAAAGCTGTTATATCCATACATAAATTACATGTTCATCTGTAAATAGCGCCCCTAGCATAAAGAAATGTCTGATTGCAAATAGCAACCCCCCCCCTTCCGCTTTTTGACGGCACACCGACCTTTAATTTTCAAAGTTGGAGAACACTGCAAATCCGGGACAAATTCCGGAAAAGTTGTGGGTAGAATCATTCGCTTTGTCTGGAAGAAGCTCTGCATTTGTCCCGGACATGTTCCAGGGTAATTTTCATGAGCACCTGCTTGGCTCACCAATACTGATAACTTCATTGCAAGAAGATTGCGGTGAAGTTGTTCACAATCCCGCAACTTTTAGAGTTATACCCGATACAATGTACGCAACTTGTCAGGAACTCATTCAAGATACGAATTGAGAGGGGCGCTTAATGTATGATGTTTCTAAGCTTGATGTCACATGCGATACACTAAACAAGGTTTGACTTTATAAAAAAAATCAAACTGAAATAAGCTCTCCTTCTCACCACAAGATAAACTTTTCATACAAGTCCAACGCATTTCAAACAAAGCAACATAATCATCTCAGTTCCTAATCATGACAAAGCTAATGCGCTGATTCTTAAATGAACATAATTGTCACCAACCAATTTTTTTCTTCACATCTTAGGCTGCATCATAACTATGTAGGGCTGTCCATTTTTTGAATAATTTAGTATTCGATTACTCGAAACTGTGTTAGACTGACTATGCGGATATTCGAAACTGCCAGCTACCGGTACAACTGCGTGCTGCGCTGGTAAAAAGTTGCACGGAGAGTGTGCTAGTTTAAATATGCGTGCGGTGATATGCAGCGCTCGAGTGTTTTGCAGTAAGTATTTTATAACTGTTAAAGGGCTTTAACCTGCTAAAAGAATGGCACCTGACAAAAAAAAGTGGCACCTGACAACAAAACACCGCAACTTTACGATAAAATAACATCACAGTCGTGTGTGTATGTGCGTAGTTTTTTCTTCTTCGAATATTCAAACTGGCAAAAAGATATTCGAATATTTGGTTGATGAATGAATATTTGACTATTTGGTTTATTTAGGACAGCCCTAGACTATGGCTTGCGGTTACACATGCTCCTATGGAAGCGGCTGAATCCAATTCCCATAGACATCTGTGTTACTGCAAGCCGTAGCCAAGTACATCAGATACGGCTTAAGTCTGGTTCCCTATGGCATCAGGCTTCATCGGCATTGCATTCAAATGCCTCTACCAGTGGTCTCTCCAACTCTCCCTTTCTTACCATAGAGGGGGTCCTTGTGCACACAGCCGACTGTCTCGGTCTTTAAAGGGAATATACATCATTTGCTTTTGCTGTAATTTTCAGAAATGGATGGAATTGGGGGGTTGGAAATATATAGCAAATATAGTTACACTATTTTTTTGAGGTTTTGGGTTCGACAATGCTATAAAAACCAAGAAAAACGATAATTTTTCCTGTAGTCTGGTTCCCTGACTTCATATAAGAAGAAACAGAGCAGTTTACATACATTGGGGAATTGTAAGGTCAGGGAACCAGTCTAGCTGGCTCGTACCCGTTCATAGGTTTGTAATCGATTGCAAACAAGTGCAATGGTCAATTGGGGCCAGTATTTGAAAAAAAGCCAGTTGTTTCCAACGCTGATCGGCTGATCAGCGTTGGAAATTGATACAAAAATACCACTTTTCTTGAAAATGACATAATACCAGGTGCCATAATTTTACAGGATGCTTTAGACTGTCGTTTACCAACATCCTATTAAGGTATTTCGCAAAAACTTGGTAGTTTTATTTTTCGATGTTTGCAAATGTTGTATATTCCCTTTAACAATTATTACTACATCAGAGTATCCTGACAACAGACGTAGCCGTAGCTCTGAGGCCCTTTTGGGACATGGCCAAAACGTTCCTCTTGGAAGTTTGGTTTGTTTTACTTTTTCAGTGGAGCCACTTCTGTTGGATGGTTATTAGAATGGGCAGTTCTCAAATATGTTGCTTGTCATGATGGGCAGAGGAACATCGTCCATGTTGGGTAGAACGAAGACTTTCTGCAGAATTCAAAGTTGGGATAAAAATATCAAGACAATTAAGTTCTGCGAGGAAAGCAGTTTTAATAGAAACCTTGCCTTAAGCCTAGTTAAGTCTTGCCTTTCCATATGTGTGTATTCAGTTCATTCAATAAATACGGAAAGTCAACAAATGGTTTAGTTATTCTGACCATTGGTGTTATTCAACCCTCTGCTCTTTTGGTGTTACTTTAAGCACAAGGATATAAATTCTGTGAATTTGAGGTCCAAAGTGTGACATTTTTCCTGTCCCTGTTATCTTGTTGGGTAGGTCGTTTGCTATTCGTAATCACTTTTGGAGGACGACTAATGAAAGAGTGCACATCAGAAATATATAATCATAGATGTCAGATGTAACAGGGACAGGGAAAACAGTGGACCCCAAATTAATACATTACTATAATGACCCACATGTTAGTTGGTCATGCCAATGCACTCCAACAGAAGTGTACAATGGTTATACTTTGACTTATTCACTCTGGAGTGAATATTTATGTCATTAGAGGGTTGATCTGCTGATCAGGAGTGTTACGACCTGATGTCACTACAGACTTGTTTACTTTTGTTTGTTTATTGGCAGCGAACTATGAACATAAGACTTGTTACTGTGACAGGCATTGGAGGGCAGTGCATGTCCAGTCACTACCAGCAAATGTGATGCGATCAAGCTAAATGAGTCTTCTGTCGACCCTGGTATTTTTTATTTTACAGATTTGAAAAGAGCACAATCTCAACATCACTGCTGGGAAAACTGCATGCTGGTACCATCTTTGGTTTAAAAATTATGGAAGTCGGAACACCGAGAGATGTGATAAAGTGATGTGATGAAGTGGCCCCATTTTGGCATGTATCTCCAAATGAAAGTTCCCGACAAAAGACTCAATTAGCTTGATCGCATCACAAATGTTGAAGTCAATTGAAAAATGTGGCATAGCGAGGGGTTAAAGAAAACTGATGTTTACCAAGCAAAATGTCTTTTGACTGTTTTTGTCTTACCTGAAATTCTGTCTCCAGTTTCTTCTCGATGTAGTCGGTGATGTGGGTGATGGTGACTAGACGAGCCCCTAGCTTAGGCTTTGCTGACAGCCATAGGTTGGGCTTGTCTCGAAAGCCGAACCTTTGACAGGAAATACACAATTGCGAAATTAAAGATTAATTAAAAAGCAACGTGAAATAAACATGAATGGAATGCTCCAGAATGCTGCAATGTTAATATTTCGGCCAAGATATTTGCTGTGGATGTTATGCTACACTGTTTTCTGATATCTTTATGGAAAGAAAAAATAATCATGAAAACTTGTAATTTTGCGTCACTCACCAACAACATTAACTGAATTAAGAATTATTTTTGTTATAGGTGAATAATTTCAGATATTTAATGTTGCTTACTGGAAAAGCCATACAAGTGTTCTCGTCAAGTCATCACAAGTTTGTCACGAGTCATCTAGTCTCAAGTCAAGCGAGAGTCAGGTAAATGACAAGTGACAGATATATTTATGTGTCATTGTTCATCTCCAGTTACTTGTGATCTTGTAATGTACAATTTACTTGTGATTTGGCTTGTGATTGACTTGTCATTGGATTTGAGAATGACGTATGATTTGGTCTGTGTGGGACCTGTCATTTGACTTGCGAATGACTTGGATTTTACTTGGGATTTGGTTTAGGATTAGACTTGCAATTTGAGTTGTGATTGCTTGTGATTTGATCTGTGATTAACTTCTGACTGACTTGTAATGACTTGTGATTTGACTTGTGATGACTTGTGATTTGACGTGGGATGTGGCTTGTGATTTGACTTTTGACTGGATCTGTGTGTGACTTGTTAATTGGTCTGTGATCTGTGATGATCTGTGATAATCTGTGATGATCCGAATTAATCTGTGATGCACTTCCCACTGAGGTCTAACATGTGACCGACTTAGAAATTGATAAGAGTTTGTGATTGACTTGACTCGAATACAACCCTGGTCCATACCAGAATCTATCCGTGGGTGGTGGTGGGACGTTCACACACAGCGTTCCCGTCAATCGTTTGACCTCGACCGTGAGCTCGACCGGCGTATTGGACACCTCGTCCATGGCTCGTTTGATGTACTTGTTCTGCGTCGCGCTCTGGAAGTACTTGGAGCTGGCTATTTTGTTGACGAATCGCATCAACTTGCCAGAGCCTTTGGCGCTGAAAAGAACCGAAAAACTAAACATCAATATTTTGTGCTTGTGTACCTTTCTGATGCCCAACTGCATGTTCCAGACGGGCACATTATATGCAGGTACCAGTAGTTTAACCATTTCCAAATGTCATCAGTCTTGAACTACCCTCGCTTTGGTCTTAGAGGGCAAATGCAATCAACTTTTGGAATGGAATCATTGAAATTCACAATTGTGTCCAATGAAATCACTCGTTTTATTTTAATTTGTTTCCTACTTCTCAAGATTTTTCAAAGTTTTTTTGCCAAGAGTAGGTCTTGGTGTAAATTTCACTGCCAGTGTATTACCCTTTGAAGAAGGCCTAACATATATAACCTCGACCACAATTAGGAGATGTATGTCAAGTAGGCTGGGACAATATTTCACAAATACCGTACAGTGGCAATATGTTTTTGATACCGAGCAATACCGAATGACGTTGTTAAAACACCAAAATACGGATAACTCGGTATGTAATTTCAATACCACAAATAGCCTCTCTCTAAAATGTGACCAGATGTGTGCAAAAGACTTTTGGCTAGATGCACACTATTAGTAATTGTTTAAATTCTTTGTGGTCATTGTGTCGAGATAAGACAAACATGCTTAGAACCAATATTTTTGCCTTTGAAGTTCTGCTGACGCTCCCTGTTTCGGTTGCTTTATTTATTTTGTTTTGAAGACTTAATAGTCTGCCCAGAAGTGTGCCTGGTAATACTGAATGTTGTGATATGTTTGTGATGACATACCGTGGGCTCTCAAAATCCGATGCTGCACAAGCCTAATGCCAATAACATCTCAGTAACTTACGCTTCAGTTTCTGCGCTTGGAGCAGCAGCTTCTTGAGACACGAAGGCGTCGTCTGCTTCCTCGTCCGACGACTCGGCGCTATCCTCTACTTCACTGTCCAATGCTGCCATGGATGGAGTCCTATGGAAAGACAATCAGTAAAATGTGGTCAGTGGAAAGTCTTTGTGAGGGATGAAACTCTTAAGCAGCTCTTGGATACGTGCGAATGGACTGTTCCGAATTCCTCCATAAAGGCCACCCACCTTTAACCCTCCTGCTATTTAAGCAGTCGTGGACAGTCAACATTCACTTCACTTCACCTGCTATAGTTTTAACAAAGGCTAGTCACCAGCAGTCAGATGATATGTCAAGCAAGTACAGTGGAACGCCGCTATAACGAAAATCGTTGGGTCCACAGAAAGTGTTCGTAATAACGATCGTGCGGTATAGCGATTTTGAACCGCCGGTACTCTCTTTTGACCAACAGTGAACTGGCAATTCTCACGATTGGTTTTCCCTGACCCTTCTATTCCTTGGGGAAGTTATAGCCATCCATCGCTCTTCAACACTCAAATACGATGTAACTATGGGTCGTTTGATGTTCGGGAATTAAAAGTGGCCCAAATAGTGTTTGATACATGTACAAGCGGTAGATTTTTTGTTAATCTGTTGACTTTTTTCAACAACAATGTTCGGTACGTTTTGTACATTAAAACCGGGAGCCAAGGATGATGTTTGATATAGCCGAATGTTCGGTACAGCGGTGTTCGGTATAGCGGCGTTCCACTGTACTGAGTCTAGTCAAACTGGGTCAAGTTGTGGTCACAACTGTTTTATCACTCACCCAGAGTCAAAGCATACCTGTATAGCAAGTTACTTAAGCAGTGCAAGGCAGTCAATCCTGCTTTATGTTTTGGTTGAGTTGAAAACAGTCAATTGATTGATTTTTACTGCAAGGACAACTTCGCACAAGATGTACATATATGTATGTTTGCATAGGACAATGTAGAATTAAAGGCATGTCTAAATTGTACATTTGGATGGAACAAACTTTTTAGATTGTTCAGTTAACATGAGGCATCAGCTTTAATTATTAAAAAGTGTGTGTTTACGGTATCACCCCAACATCATTTTTAGGAAAATAATTTTATTTTGTAACTTTTTCGTTTGTTTGACTGTCTGGTTTTTTGCCAACTTTATTAAATTTAGGATACCTTTAATGGTATTTTCTAATTAACCTGTGTAATTGTTTGAGCAACAAATTACACGCAAAATGCTTTTTTATTTTCAAAATATATGTAATTTAAAAACTTTTGGTCGAATGAGGCGCTAAAATTGTTGAGGTCAGCAACAGCAATCCAGGTAGGTCTGGTTATCGTAATCACACAATTCTTTTTGGTATCAGACATCCTTGAAAACAAGATAAATATACATGAAAATATGATAAATGTAAAGCATTTAAACCAACAATGCCCGCTGTGCAATCCTTGAGTAAATTCCATCAAGGACCATTGTTAAACTAGTGGTTGCTTCATGAATATAAGTTACATGTACGCCTGCGCTTTTATAGCAACATGCCAATATCCCTAGACAAACCCTATTCAAACAGTGGTCAAAATACCGACACCATTGATCACAAAACCTCTCCAGGGGTGGATTGCGATACCGCAGTCTTAGCCGGCTGGTTTAACTTGTCAGATTTTTAGCCAGCTATCGCTCTCAGACGGCCTTGGTTAAGACACCAAACTTAGCCCATTGCAATAAGCCGGTCTGTACTAATCTAGCTTAATAATAGAGTCATGATTCACAAACAATTATTCCAAGGTTACGGGTCTGTGGTGCTCACTGGCAAATGGGTCATTCTATAAATTTGGGGTCCACTTTTTTTCCCGTCCCTGTTACATCTGACATCTATGATTGTATAGCAAACTACCTACCCAACAAATAAACAATCATTTGAAGTCATTCTTAATGATGCTTGAATGGCAAATTACAAAGTACCAAGGTAACAGGGATGAGAAAAATGTCACACTTTGGACCCCAAATTTATAGAATGACCCAAATACCAGAGAGACTGCACCATTCCTGCTCGTCTGATTCAAATCATGTGAAATCAAATACATGTAGATTGTGAAATTGCATGTCGAGAAAATTGTACTTGCAGAACATTTCAGTGTCATTACAATTCTCTAGAACATATCCTTGATAATACCCTCTCTAAGCAGTATTTTTCAATTTATCAAACACGCATCAAGTGAAAATGTTTTTTTTTCAATACACAGAGGAATTAAAGAAAATCCGGACTATAGACCGATTAAAGCCAGCCCTATGCAGGCTAACTATTTTAAGACTGTCTTAACACTTAGACCGTGTCACAAAGACTGTCCACACGCATCTAGACAGCTTTAAGACCAGTTATTGCAATCCACCCCTGGTCCTGGCTCCCTGATGTGAAAATGATGAACATGGCTATTGTTACTACAGATGCATACATGTATGACCCTGGTAGGCTGGCCCTTGGTAGCCTAGCCTTGGTCCTCATTTAAAAATTGCAAAGGGTTGATCTTAAACAACTTTTCAAAAAAAGTGGTCATGGTAGTCGCACTTGTCTGGAAATAAGTCACTGCGTATTAAAAGAGTTTTTACACCTGACAATGAAAAATTGCAGCAAATGAATGGCGGTTGGCTAATTAGTTGATGTGATGTGAATATTGTGTAGGTTAGTACAATGTGTGACAAAACCACATGAATCTTGAGTTCTGTTTATGTAGGTTTTACATAATTACATGTGCAGTGTTCTCCACATGTAGGTTTTGGGATGGCGGGCCGCCCTCCTAAGAATTAAGGCCGCCCTGCCAAAGGATTGGCCGCCCTGCCAAGAAAATTGACCGCCCTGCCAAAAACTTTACAAATCATGGATTTTCTAACGATTTTTTTCACAAAATGTCATTTTATCTCAATCATAATTTTGAAGAAAAGTCGATGGAAATGGCACGTTAAAATCATCGCGAACGTAGTTTTAATCTCTTTCACCAGTCGTTAGTGGAGTGTTTAAACGGTAGAAACACAGGGCATAACACTGATCAGAGCCTTCTGCGGCTGGACAAAAGGTTACACATTGACAGGCGACATGGAAAAATCAGTGTCGCACGTGCGTGCGAATATGCAATGGTACCAGCGGCGCGTACGTACCGCACCGTACCGTCCGCTAGCACATGGCCGGTCGGGAACGGGTAGCCTTGTGAACGATCCAGTGGATAAAATCATTATGTTGTGCGATGTTTGGAGGTTTCAGATTTAGTTGTACAAAATGCAATGCTTTAAAAATCATGATGATTATCTCGAGGATAGCGAAGAGAGCATTAGCGAAACATTTCACTGGCATTTGCTGGAAGAGAAAGACGATAATGCCTGATTTTTCCCCACGTATGAATGCAAGTGTAGTAGTGGAGTTGTGTGGTTGAATCATGGACATGATTGAAGCACCATGAACGGTGCCCTTTTCTTTCGGACTTTTCCCTCGACTTTCTCAAGTAAGAAGTGAACTCCTTTATTGATGACTCCATTACTCTAACCGTAATTCAGGCATTTTATGCAATGAAAACACCTTTTTTTTTTTCATCGTAAAATTTTGTTTGAATCGAAAGTAAAGCAGGAGTTGGTGTCCGGAAATTGGGCATGAAGTGTATTGTACATACATGTACATGTGTGTAATGGCAGCGTGGACCAGATTTCGGACACGTATTTTTGTTCGACCTATTTTCCGATTTTTTTTTGCCATATGCCAGTTCCGATGACGTCATGCCGCCCTCCCAAGGAAAAAGTCTGTGGAGAACACTGCATGTGTACATAGCACTGCATGTAAGTTGAGATTATAAACTTCAAACAAACAAAGTACATGTACATCATTTTGTACATGTCTGCATGTACACTGAAGTTTTTTCTAACTAAGCCTACAGTGCAATCTGCATGGCTTTCAACTCATGTTTATAGACTGAGACCACAAGTGCACAGACTATTTTCATGGTATATTAAATGTACGATGCCATGAAATCAAATACGAGCATGTCTTTCTACTCTAGAAGAGGTACATGTACATGCATGAACTCTCTGAAGTTTGACATGTTTGATGTATTTGCAATCGGATGAGTGAGTAATCTGATTGAAGCGCAATGCTGACTTGTGACATTCAAGATGAAGTTGTACCTGGGCTTGTCATACTCATAACTTGTCGTCTTCATCTCTTGTGGGGCTTGTTGCCGTTTGCCTTTTCTAGTTTGACAATTTTGACGATTGATTTATAAGAATAAAATCATATATAATGACTTTCATATCCAAAATTCTGTCTATTGTAATAAGTGTGTGGTGTGTAAAAAAAAAATCATGTACATAGAGGTTTAAAGTTTAATACCAACAGACACGTTTCTACAAACCTCAGCTGCCAAAAACTTTCCTCAAATAGATATTTTTTTTTTCAATTAATTTTTTTTTAATGATTGCAATTTTGTCCACCCATTCACTGCAGACAGTGAATGAAACTGCAACCCACGATGAAGAAATTAACAAATAAAGAAAACCCCAAAACTTACTGAAATTACTGAAATAATGGACCAATTTCACAGAGCTTCTAACATTGTCTAAGCTAAAAATACGGTAAAGTTGAGTACCAGTCACAACCTGTACACACCGCATGAGGTTTTGGCTGGTGACCTGTTTCTGCTAAGCATATATCTATCTCTGCTTAACACCTTCTCAAAATCAGACCATTTTCTTAAATAATAGGTTTTTTTTGTTTCATAAAAATCTCAAAATATTTTTTTTTGAAGGAGAAAGCTTACCTTTCCTTCTCTTTGGTTTCTTTCTTGACCGGGGGGATTTCCGCCATCTCCCGTTCGTATTTGTCCCCCTTCCCCAGTCGCCACAGATTGACCTTGGTCGTCATGGAGACCATGCAGGAGCCTCCGTACACCATGTCCAGATCCACCCACAGTCCCCGGTCGTCCAGTCGGGGTCGGGAGACCCGGCGCAGCTGGGGGGAGTTGACCCCTAGGTCGATGTCGGTGATTTTTAACTCTTCAATGAAGTAAGGTACCTGGAGACAAAATATACACGAAAGTGTCCAGCTGTCTAAAGTCTTGTAGACCAAGAAACAACTTTAAGCTGCTCTGCCTGTGCTATTTTTGAGTTTCACTCTGTTTTTAAATTGCTAATTTTCTAGCAATACAAATGTTATTAAATGTTGAATGAGATATCTTACAAACATATCTGCCGATGTTTAGTCATAGAATATTTACTTTATACTTTGCAAACAACTTGCAGCCCTACAATAATTCAGGCTTATCTGATTCGTGCGTTATGGGCGCAAAAGCAACCCAAAATTTAAGCATCTTTTCAGAGGGATGAACAAAAGCAAATCAGCAAAGAAGTTGCCTTTTCCATTTTAATAAAACTTCATTCAAATATGGGAAACTTTAAGCATATTGTGATATAAAATTTATATCACAGTTGAACCCTGAGCCCTGAACCTTGAACCCTGAACCCTTGAACTCTGAATAGAGCCCTCAGACGTAAAAGGTAATTCATTTTGAGCCAATGTTGATTTGTCACCTTGAGTTTGCTGAGTTTCTTCTGCAGTTTAGTCTGCACCAGGTTGGCCCAACTCTCCTCCCTCAAGAAATCCCAGAAGAATCTCCCGACCACAGCGTTGACCCAATCCACCGGCGACGTCCCGGGCCCGTTGACCTCTGGCTTAGGCTGGCGCCTGGCTGGACTGGCGTAAGTCACGTTCCCCGCCTTCACGTTCACCCCTTGCGAGACCACGACCTCTTTCGGGTCCTTTTCCTTGGGCATGACTTTGGTCAAGAAGCGGTAGAAGTCGATGGTGCCCTTCCTGGCGGCCACGTCGTCGGGGACGGCTCGATGCAAATGCTGGCTCCCGCCATCTTTAGTCAGCTCCCCGCCAATCAGAAACACGCCTTTGTTCAAAGTGGGGATTGGGCGCCGGCCGCGTTCCAGTTTGTCAAACTTAGCGGCGATGTCGAACTTCCAGTACCACTCCTCCTTGTCTCTGCTAGTCCGTGTGAAGAGATAGAGGATGCGGTCGTCGCATTCCTCCTTCTGGATGTAGTCGAAGCCCATGGACTTTGCGTCAGTGTCGTCGGTGTGATCTGTTTTCTCCTTACGCTCAAATGAGATGCCTTTCTTGGGAAGCTCAATGCAGATTGGGTATTTCTTGCTCCAAAGTCGCTTTTTGACCAGCCCGCTTGGAAGTAGGTAGACCTTCAATTGAAAAAAAAAAGGCAAAAATTGTTTAACTAAATAAAAAATATGAACATTGGTTGGTTAAAGTATAAATAAGAACAAACTTGAGGGTCCCTTTTCATGGCTCCACTAACTTGTGTGCTTACACATGTTACATGGACAGCAAAAACAAGAATGCTTACTGTACTTATGCGATGTGGGCAAGGGCACACGCCAAAATCCCTTGATGATTGTGAAACACGCTAACCCTTCCAATTCTGGCATCTAAAGTTGCAGCTTCACAGCAAAACTTCTTTGCATACATATATGTAGGCAGAGCAACAAAATTGGACCAACTTTTTAATGGCCAGCAATTTGTATTATAACAGTTGTATTAATATCTGTGATTGTTTGCATTTGAAAGACTTGGGATTCTCGGGATGTTTCTTCTGTGTCTCATAGGCAGTCTTGTTAGTTTTGAGTGCTTGGGTATTTTTAGTTGCGGGATAGCAGCTCAGCAGGTCATCGTGTCTCTTCGTCCGTTAGTTAGTAAGTTATTAAAAAACATTGATTTGCTAATAACAAATGTTGCAATTGTCTATTGCTCCTACAAATTTTGACCGATTTCAACCAAAGTTTGTCAAAAGTATCAGTAGCCCAGCCCCAACATGTCTCATGACCAAAAAGGGGTCAAAGGTCATCATGGGGTCACTGGGGTCGAAAGCAATCACGTGACTCATGCATGAACACGAATTCGTTGGCCCGCAGCTTCCGCGATCCAATCCAGCTTGTTTTTAAATTTGTTATTTCATTTGCAAAAGTTTGAATTGAACAATATATTTGGGAGAGCCTTAGCACAGAGATGGGAAATTGGATAAACCAATCAGGTCACAAAAATATTTTCAAAAAATGTGGTTTTTTTTACTATGCAAATAGACTTAAATTACAGTACCTTACTGTCCCGCATGTCATAGTGCCTCTGATGAACAAACTCGGCCTTATGGACGGCTGGCTCGTCAAACATCGCACGACGCGGGATGTTGTGCCTAGGTCGTGATAACCGCAGGGAATAACCATCTAGACGAACGAAGACCGACTGCGTCTGACTCGTGTGGTAATTATCAGAGTCATAGGTCATGGGCAGCTCATTCATCCAGCCCTGCACGGAGACCGAAACATAAAGGTCAAATGTCAAATTTCGTTTAAAAATCTGTTATGTTTACCCCAAAAGGACAGAAATGAATATTTTGAGTATACTACGGTGAACCTGCCATTACCAAAAACAGAAAATGTTCCAACTTTTTTTTAACACGCTGAAGGATCATTCTTAAAATGGAAACTCAAGGAATTTATAGCTATAGTTAACACTAAAGGAATTTGTATAGACATTGTGCCCTGTGACGTCTTGCTGACAGGCAACCGAAGTGCAACCAAGACATTGAAGCATCTTTTGCATGTTATTTGGCCCACATACATTTAATAGTACATCAACATTTTTAAACCATTCATATTTCAGGAGATAAGCGGTGCAGATGAGAACCGTTTGCTGAAAACTGGCATCATGTGACCACATCCAACAACATGCAATTATGTAAACAAATGTCACATGGTCTGTACCAAAGCACTTGTAAAAATTTATGACTCAGGGTAAAACCTACATGTACATGATGTACATATCCAAGATACATGGATGTTGTACCGGTACATGTACATACAATATAGTGTATCTCAAACACAGTGAAAATGAACCTACTGTACATTGTACATGCTGTATGTTCTTTCTCTAAAATACTGTAAATCACTGTTTGACCAGCACATTCTGATCAGATTTACATGTAGGTCCCAAACAAAAATTCCTGTTGTTTTGCTCAAATTTTCAGACATGTTGAGGATCAAAATTGTCCATTCCTAATGCCATTCATGTGCTACCTGTGCATAATGTTAATCCTAATCGCTCCCAAGGATCAATGAGTGTGGGCCATCTGGCATGCATGGGTCACATGAAACCGGCAAGTTCAGCTCATTTGTAATTTTGTAATGGCCCACAGATCAACAGTGTGCTGGATCAATAAGCAGCAATTTCCTGCAGCCTGTTGTCAATTATTAACATTTACGACACATTAATTAGCTCTGCCTGCATGGTAACAAAAATCTGTGCCCATCCCTGACAAACTGTACATGTACATGTAGGTTCATACAAACGTACTGTACACACGTATGGGTAATATTGACATGTTCATGTACATCATTAACAGCATTCTTTTATATATAGTGGCTATATTTAACAATTTCTAAAATTTGTTTTTGTTCACAATGCCTGATGAGTTGTAACCATACAAAAAAATTCTACTAAACCTTAACCCTAAACAAACCCCTTGACATGAGCACTTTTACCAGAAAGTATCCTGAATCTGCTAAAATCCACCTATTGTGTCATGCACAAAAAAAATTTGGTGTTGGTGACTGCTGAGTATGGATGTATCCTGAATCCATCAAAATCCTGCAGTACCGCTAGGCTTACAATCCCCAATCCATCAAAATCCCCCCGTTTTCAATATGGACTGGTATCCTGAATCTGCCGAAATACTCCAAAACCGGGGTATGGATTTTGATGGATTCAAGGTGTGTCAGGAAACATCTTGCTTGTTTTCCACAATTCTTATGAATTTAGTTCTATTTTGCAAAAAAAAAGGGCTTGATGATCCAAATATGTGATTATGGTTTACTGCAAAATGTTGGAAACAGATTCAGTCAGCTAATGACCAGGCAAAAACATACATTGATATAGAAGAGTGCTGATATTAAAAAAAACCACCTGAATTTGAGCCCTAATATGTATATGGGCAATTCTAACATTATGAAAGTAAAGTCCGTGACAGAACCAATTAACAATGAAATCTAATTAATGATTCAGAGAAATGATCCAAAACTCATAATAGTCTGTAATTTCCTTGACCATTACTAGATAATGATTGTACACATAAGATTTGAGAATATTTTCAGGTTTATTCACTGAGCTCTTAAAAGTTCTGTCACAGACATTACATAATGCTGGAATGGCGCATGCAATATATGCATGGGTGATGTTGAAAATGAATGATTTTGTATTAAAGGCAATAATGTTTTCCTTTACTCAGATGCTGACTGTTTTGCATTGGTGAGTCATTCAAAACTGAATAAACAAACCAATGTTTGAATATAAATCTATGCATGAAATGTCATATCCTACCAGTACATATCAACTCAATTTCTCTGAAAACAAGATTAGAATATCATATACAGCTGAATTTGCCAGACATTTCTAGCAATAAAAGGATTTGATATAGCCAACAGTCCCTACAGTACTGCGTAATTGGATTGGATTTTGTTGTCTAAAGTTCACAGTCTGCAGCAAATGACATGCACAGTGCCTCGCAGTGCGCACAGCACATATATGGCTGTATATGTTATTGCTCGAAGCCTTGGTGAAAGATTTTTTTTCTCCAGAAGCTAATTTCACGGAGATGCTAAAATGGAAACTTGCTCAACACACACAAGCGTTGCTTAGCAATAACAGTTACCAGCTAAAATGTCATGTACATTGTATGTGACTGGCTCCCAGCCTTTGATTTTTGGCTATGAGCACATAAGGCTGAAAAAAATTGTGTCTTTACGGTAATGCCCTAATACTAATAGGTGGAAAGGAAAATAATTTAATTCTGTAACGTTTTTTTGCTGTTGTCTTTTCTGAACTGTGTTAAATTTTTAAAGGGTACATTTAGCAGTTTTCTGTTTAACCTGTTTAATTGTTTACTTAACCATTCATAAGTACCTTAGACAGTTTACCCATTCCTATTGGTTGAGAGCCCGTCACGAGGGTGGTTTTAAACAGTTGATAAAACACCGGCAGGCTGGTTTTTAAACACTTTTCTGGTGTCACATGAAATTTGGACTCTTATGAAATCCGGTCCCTTTTATCCTTTTATTGGTGGAATGTTCACGATCCTCACGTAGGCATGCGCAATACTACCAGTGAGTCAGTATTTCGTAGTCCTAAATTCACACTTCACCGGCACATCTGCGTTCTGTGCCACATCATGCAGTACGCGCAAAGCACGTGCCAATCTACATATAAGGAGTTGTTTACGACTATTCGGGAGAGGGCCATACCATAGCATGGCTAGTGGGGTGTTTCGAAAGTAAATGTCGAACAAAATCGCTGGAAATTTATAAGTTTTGACTTGTTTTCACATTTGGACCAAAAAGTTTTTGGGCACGGCTCGAGTCATTATCAGCATCCAGACCCCAACCTCCAAACAGTGTTTAAAACCGGCCAGGTACATTTATTCCCTCAATAACACACACAAAAAATGTTATAGGGAAGACTACATGTGTGTTCAAAATATACAAGTTTTATTATAAACTTGTGGCCAAATGTGACAATAAACAGTTTGGAGTCAGCAATTTAGATTTACATGTATCCAGGTAGGCTGGGTTACCGTAAAACACACAACGTTGGGTTTTTTTGACTTAAATTAATGAGTTCATGTTCTACTCAGCACTCAGCAGCTTACAACTGGGCCCTGTTGTCCTTGCTTTGTAATGATCAGAATCTCCAAACTTCATTTGAAATACAATGTATGATGTGAAACGTATTGTACACAAGCACACACAGAAAAGAGCACACACGTACTTCTAAAATGACAAAAACACGTCAAATGCAAATGTGAAAAAATAAATAAGACGTCACCTGTGACTTGGTGGAGTCATCTTCTGCAAATGGCTGCTGACGGAGATGTACGGAGATGTAGAATGAGTGACATGCAAAGAGAAATGAAACGAGACACCATACAGAAATAATGAGAGCATGAAATGTATGGATAAATTCGGAAATGTTGCATCAATGGCTCTACAATATGTCCCCCAAAAAGTATCCGTCTGACTAGTTTGAAATCACTACAAAACCATGAGGTCATTTTTGAAAATTTTTGGTTGTGCAGATACTCCTGGGCCTTGGCTTCAACCCCTTGGGCAATTCCACAGTTTGATGGACATGGCCAAGAAAATGAAAGTTTTATTTTTTAACCCAGTACTTACGTTTCACATTTTTATTACAGATTATACATTCAAGTATGTGAAATCAACAAAGAAAACCCAATTTTATCAAACGTTTTTTGAGAAATCATGTCATAAAGTGAAAAATAATTTTCACTACCAAGAAGTCTAAAAATTTAGTAAAGTTTAAACCTTGATTGCTATTAATGCAATTAGAGATATTTCAATCATAACCTTATTTCTAGCCTTCATCCATTTTTAAATATCAAAAAGTAGCATTTTTATATACACGTGATGTGTGTGGTGAATGCAACACAGCCTGGAGCGTTTCCCATTGCTTGAGGGATCTAAAGCTAATTCCTGGGTCGTTTGGTATTTCATTATATTATATTCTTGATTGATTTTGACTGAAAGAACAACTTTGTTTGTATAGGAGGATTAATGCAGCCGGTCCTGGTCAAGCTGCTGCAGTTGTTAAGGACGCTACACACGTAGTTGAATTAAATCCAATCTTGGGAAATTTTGACATCGATACCCGAGAAATTCCGAGCATAACGTGCCTGCATAAAACATTGAGAATGAGGTATGCTCAGAACAAAAAAGCCAAATCAGCTTGTATCAAGACTACCCACCATCGTGAAATAGTTCTGATGAACAACACATGAATTATGTGCGGGCATGAACGTATACAAATATTATCAACAGCAAATTGCCGCCCCTTTCTATATTAAGATGAAAGGAAGTGTACACATGCATGGTGACAAAACAGCACTTGTCTAAAGTTCAATTCATGCAATGATAACAATCTGAATAATGTTCAAGCAAATTTAAACAGGTTATCAAATGAATCGTGGTGAATGGGAACACATATAAATGTTCAAAAGTCCAAACTTCTGACTTCTGACAAAAGACAGCGACGACGAACCAATCCAAAAATGTGAATTGTTTCAAAACAAACATCAAACATTGTCAAACAGAAATGCATTGATGTTAAATTTGAATCGTTCAGTCTAAAACCAACCACTGCTTGTGGAACTGGTTTAAACTTACATGTATTTAATTTTGTGTTATTAAGTAGTGTGCGGAGTTGTGTATTGATGTTTATTCTTAAGTCATTGTGAAATTTGGTCCAGAGGCTTCCCATGTCAAACCCCCCCCCCCAAAAAAAAAAATTGGAAAAACTTCAAAAAATAACAAATTCAAATATGACACTGTGCCGTAAAACCACACTACATTTCTTTGTTTTTAACCAAATCGGGACATCAAGCTCCAGATGCAGAGATACATGTAGTACTTGGACCGAACAGTCCTGTTACGCCCAAACTATAGCGATAGTCAAAACTATACGTGTACATGTACATGTAGTTGGGATTGTCAAACTATAGTGGGGACAAGCCCAATAACAGTTTGGTTAAAACTGACACAAACTTGTTACGCTCCAACTATAGCATGGACGACCACTGTACCTTGACCACTTTGTTAGTTTTACAACTTTACATGATCATCAGTGTACTTTGTTCAGGGCAATTTTGTAGTAGCTACCTAATTCTCCTGATCAAAATAGTCGATAACTCAAGGTAATCAGCTGTGCAAATATTAGGCCCCTACATTGCGAAATTTCTAGATTATAATTTAATCTTTGACTGAGTAAATTTCAGATGAAAAAAAAAAAGAACAGACAAAAAATACTCAACATGATTTAAATGTAGTGTGTACAGAAATGTGCATGTTGCAATACAGCAATACTGCATAGGGGAAACTTCAGACATTTTTTGACAATATCTGTCCGAAAAAAAAAAAATTCTGACAAATTTGTTGTTGTGACATGTATGAGAACAGGCTAGTGAAAGAATTAAACCTCCCTCTCTCAGTGACAACATGGGGAGAGATTTCCTACTCCTCAAAATCTATCATGTGACAGCTTTTAACAGTTCTGTAAATTGGGCTCATATTGGTACAATTGACAGGCCGTGGTAGTTTTGTTAACTGAGAGTACCATGCCTTGACCGACATTGATACATGTACATGTGTGGTGGGTCAGCGCACAGCCCTCTAAAATGGCTGCTATGGAAATTGTAGCAGTATTCAACATGATCAAGGCCACCCTATCTATCAAACCCTTCATCCGGTTTTGACAGTTAATGCAACTTTAACATTCAATTTCTAAACACTTCTTTGAATTAAAGTACAGATTCTTACTTTTCTGTCACGTCCCAACCATAGTTTGGGAAGTCCCAACTTTAGTAATAAGGAGATCCAAACTATAGTTTGGATGCTGTAGTTGACCTTTGCGAGTAGATGTAAAAATTTAATTTCCAGTTTAATACTATTGAACTTGGTTTCATGTTAAAACTGAAGTTTGTGGCTCACCTTCTGCATAACTCGTTTCTGCTCCTTCGATCGAATGACCGATGCAGAGAGCGGGATACCAGGAATCACAAGAGGTGTGCTAAGATCCTCCTCATCCCAAGAACGATCTTCCTGCTGACGACCTGGAGACGATGAGCCCAACGACAACCAAATGGCAAACAGCATTGAGTAGAACATGAGAGCCATGCCAGCAAAGAACCCTGTCATGTAGCTGGAAAGGGGAAACTGGAAAGAAACAAACAGGCAGAGAGACAGGAGGGATAGAAGGAAAACTGGAGGAGCACTTGGTGACTTTGTAGTCTCCTCCTTTGCAGCCACTTCTTTGCTCTCTTTCTGGGTTTGTGGAGCTGCTTCTACAACCTCCTCTTTGGCAAATGGAGAGCTTGGACTTTTATTCTGGAGTTCGTTGTCTGTGACTGCTTCCTGTTTCCCACCATCTGGGCTGTCAAGAGTGGATCTTGAGCTCCGCGTCGACGTTGACGCTTCCTTTTCCTCCTCCCCGTTGTCGTCGTTTGACGTGGCAAGAAGTCCAGACAGGCTGAGGCTCATGTTCTTGGCAGGGACCTTTCTGTGTCTGATGTGAGGACTGCCTGAGGGGACGGGTCGTGGGTAAAGAGCTTCGTCGGGGAGGTCTGACGGGGCTGGGATGTTGTAGTAACAAGGGTCAATCTCTAGAGCATCTCCTGGCTCTTGTTTGCCCTTGTAGGCATCACTGTCTAAGCTCCGAGCTCGCTTGTGAGATGCTAAATTGGTCCTGTTGGTGTTCAGCTTATTCTGTTTTTTCTTCTCTCGTTCAGCCTCTTCCTCCAGGGCTTCTTTTTCGAGTTGCTCTTCCATCACCTTGTCCAAGAAACTCAGGGGATCTGTGGTTGCCTCCTCACAATCAGCCGGTAGGCTTGAAGCCTCGTCATCTTCTTTCAGTACGGTGTTCGGGACCTTCATCAAACCGGTGATGGAGGTAATCGGCTTGCCCGTCTTTGCTTCAGAAGAATCGGTGGATGTTATCGTTTTCCTCTTCTCTGCTTCATTGGGCAAGGGTGGTGGAGGCTTTGCTTTCAGTTCCTGCTCTCTGACTTTGGCCACTGGTTTGTTTACTGGTGGGGAGTCCTCTCTACGTTTGCCGTAGTTAGCATCCATGGTCTGCAAGATTGAATGCTTGAGCTGCTCTTGCCTGTTGGGATTAGCGTCCGTCTTGGCAAGATTTGGGACACCATCCAATGAAGATGATTTTGTAAGCGAAGCCCCACTCGGCATTTTCCCTTTGGTGGTTATGAAGCTGATTCCCTTTTCGCTGTTGTCGTTCAGATCATCGTCGTCGTCGCTGCCCATCAGAGGATTGTACCTCAGTGAGATGGTTGTGGAAGGTAGAGGGCGCTTTTTGGATGCCAGGTTGGGGGCAGGAGGCCTTGGAGGTTTGGTCTTTTTGTCTGTCATTTTGACGACTGTTACGCTTCTCCTGGTTGCAAAAATGCAAAAAGGAAAATGTAGTCAAACACAATGCGAGAGGATGTACAAACATGGTAAATACACCCAACTTGTGGATTTTGTGTTTTTAGATATTTAGCCAAAGCCGCAGCTTTCTTCAGTAAACAATAAGCCGGCTAGATTACACAGCGCCCTATTTTATGCGTATACGAGTAGGCCTACATTATTAAACGTATTAAACTGCCACCATCGGTAGTGCAGAACCAGTTGCTGAGTAGATCATAGCGCATCTATCTTATGAGTGACAGATCCCTGGTTCAAACTCGGCTAGTATCCACATTTTTTCGTTTTTTTTTTCTCATCCCAAAAAAATCAAGAATAATCTTCTTTTATTATTTTAAATTGACTCCAACATTTAATTGCAAAGTATTACACATTTCCTTTTTCTGATTCGTGGCCATGGAGGAAATATAGACCGAAATTGTAAAATTGTAAAATTATTTCCCATCTTGTTAATACAACGTCACAACGACAAAGTTGGCGCTGAACCAAAATACGATTTGTCACGGTAAAAATTTCTCAGTTCCAAAAATGACCCCAGCCACTACGCATGTTTTCTGGCAAAATATTGTTTAAAGAAAACTTGATCCAGCTAAATTTCCACTGCCTACTTTTTAAATCTGAAAGAACAAAAGCGAAAACAAAACAGAAATAAATAGCAGAATGGGTTGGCCCATTTAATAGAAAGTAAGATCCTTTTCACAAACACCAGATTCCTTTTGTTTAAAAGCAATTTAGGGGTGGATGTAGCATACAACTTGATTAAGTGATAGGACGATTCCAACGATTGCACCCAGCATAATAATAATAGCCTCATCAATGCTCAGAATTTTTGTGTTAAAAAAATTTGAAAGATTTCCATACTGGGCCACCACTATTTTTCAAGCGCCGAAAAGTTGCATCCTTTGGTTATTTCCTCCACTTTCCCTCCTCTACTCTCACCCTCTCCTTTCCTTTATTCCTAATTGTTAAATCAGTCACTTAGTTCATCGAGATTTGAACCGCGGACTCTTGCTTGAAAGCCGACACTTTTACCACTAGACCACACGCACAATCGCTTTGCAATGATCAATCTTTGGACGTATATGAAGTATCCGTTGAAATAAACTAAATATTCATGAGAAATAAAATATTCATAATGACGTGTTGCACTATCATTGGCCGGCTCATGTGTTGTCATAGTTGTCGATGTCATGCGTATAATGTACCACTGTTTTAATTCAGCATGACGTGTGCATCCAAAATATGCTCTAAAAACACATTTTTCCTAAATAAAAAGATTTCGCATTTGCGAGGCTTCCTGGATTTATCTTGGGTGAAAGCAAGGTGAGGTAAAAATTGATGTTTTTGGCAGCAGGTACATGTAAGTGGTGTCCCAGTATGGAAATCTTTTTAAAAAAATGTTGCGTGAATTTATGTTGTTAAGTTTTTCCTTCTTACATGGGACATGGTCATGATGGTTTGAGAAATATCGCAAAAAAAATGTAAACAAAGTTTTAAAAGGTTAACTTAAAATATGTAAATAACCCCTTCCTTGATACTGATTTTTAAAATCTGAAGCATGATCTACTTTGTACCTAATGTTAGCTTGTATCATAACAAAGGGAAGGGAAAGAATGTTGCATCTTGACGTCACTTCATAATCTCAATGAAGGTCAGTTTTTGCAAAAATGTTGAAAAGACATGAATCTGGGACTGAGTGAGAAACATTGCCAATTTTGTTAGAAAATACAAAAAGTGGCGCCTGGATACTACATTCTTTCCAAGGCCAAGGGAAGTATTTTTTAAAAATTGCTAATTAGGAGATGCAACAAGTTAACAACTATCTTTTCTGTGAACCATACCATGATGGAGGAAGACCATGGACAATGATGGTAATCCTTTTAGGACCCCGTTCCTATATAAGGTTACAAGACTCACCAAAACAGCTGACTAAATGACACTCAAAAGTGACATTCTGATATTTCTTGACTTATATCTGAACAGTATGACCCTTCTTGAATATCAGCAGGTTTAATTTTGTGGAAAGAGGCTGGCAGGGCTTTGATTTATGAGGGAAATTAGGGGGTAAAACACGGCAATGACAAACAGTAAACAGACTCAAAAACCAAGATGGCAAACTGCAAAAAAGGTAGGAAAGTCACATTTTCTTTGAAAGTGCTTTCAAAATTACAACTTTAGAACATTAACTAGAAGATAAAAGACTTCTTTAGCCTGCAAAAGTCACTTTGGTACTGGACAGTCTCTTGCCAAAGTCAGTTTTGAACAGAACTTGTGAAAAATAGAGGTGTCCTAAAGATAAGGATTAGGCCAAAAAAAAAAATAGTTCTGCTTCCGATTACATGCCTTTCAAAAATAGGGTCGGTCGGTCGGAAAATATATTTTTTTTGCCAATTTTTTTTATGCAGATTGAATGGGGTATTCAAATTTATGCGAAGTTTTAGCCTGAACTATTTCCATTGCACTACAAAAGCTATACACAAAATGGCCACAAAAAGTGAGTAAAACCTACCTTAATTATTGTCAATATATTTACGTTCGATAATTCGCAAAAAAAATTGTGGAAAATTCAGGTCGTTCGCACCATAGGCACAACGCTAGTCAAGAATGGGAGCTGGCCAAAACTCCGAAGTGTGTGATGCACTGTACATGTACATGTACCCGGCCCGCGGCCAACGGGTCGAAAATTTCAGGAAACACGCTGCATTGTATCACTCCAAATACGAGTAGTACGATCTCAAAATGAACTCGTGAAAACGGAAAATACATACACAGACAAGCTAGATCAAATCTGTGAATTAACTTGCAAAAATGTTCTTTCTCCATCGGTGTTTTCTTGGCATTTTTACGATGTCTTTCTCAGCATTTTTACGATGTCGAGTCCGACCAGTTGACAGAGCACGTGCCTGCGCCTGCTGCATAGCCGTGCTACTGCTAGCGCTATCGATCGCATAGCCGTGCACAGACTAGTTACCGCATTTTCATAATTGGCCCCTGCGCGGCGCGGCGGGAACCAGTCGTCGCCGCATTGCGCTTATTACGCACGTGATTATAGACAGAGAAGTAGTTGAATCGCGCAGCGAATTTGTAAAAATAACGGAGGTTTCTTTTGAAAAAATAGCGAATGTAAGTAAGAAAACAATAAATACAAGCATTTTTTTTTGCAAAAGGGTTGTTGAGAGGTATTTTGTGAAGACAGACAAGACATAAGGTTTTTATTTTTATTTATTCAATCTTTTTTTTTTTTTTTTTTTTGGAATTGCCGATAAAATTTTTAGGGTCGCAGCCTAAAAATAGGGCCGGTCGGGTAACCGGAAGCAGAACTATTTTTTTTTTTTGGCCTTACCACAATGATGGCGCAACAGCAACAAAAGATACTACTTACAAACACAAGCAGCTCCTACTACTAGCTGACGACCACTTAACTTACCGTTTAGAAAGCAGATGATTCGCTGAATCACTTACGCATATCGGTAATCGTCAGCAAGTTAGTAATAACAAGGGCACATTATACAGTCGGTGGCGTGGATAATCAGCTGATCTTTAGGTCACAGACTATTTACGTGACAAGAAAGGATTTTCATCAACCTTCGGCCTAAAAAAAAATGCTCCCGAGTCTAGCTCTGCTGTTTACATATGTCAGGGTGACCGTAAAGTTATGGCCAAATTCTGCTAAATGCAATTCAAAAATCTGTCAGATTCATCAAAACTCTGCCAAATTCCCCGAATTACTTGAAATATACTATAAACACTTAAAGTCACATGCAGATGTTGTAGTATTGCCTTAATTAAGTTTCGAATTACATTGTTAACAACCTATAGTCACATAAAGATGTTATGAAATTGCGTAAATTTAAGGCCAATAGGCCATGAATGCGGTTGCGTCACAACAAACTCCGGTTCCCAGTGAACCTCAGCACCTACACCAGCCAATCTGTCACATTTTATGCAAGGGTTTGTTTGAAAAAGATTGAAGCTTTTTTTAAACAAATGAACAATTTTTTTCAAATTTGCTATATTTTTCTGTCAAATCCATTTTTGCAGAATTCTGCCGGAAATCTGCCAAAAAATCCATTCTGTCAAATTTTCTGTCGAACTCTTTTTATAACAAAAACAAATTGTCAAAGTTAGCCGAAAATCAGCTAAAACGGTCATCGTGTTACATGTACAAGCTCGAATACTATGGCTATTCAGAATTTTTTTTATTGATCTTATTTAAAATGATTATATTTCTCAATTAAAAATAAATTAAACGATTTAAGTTATCATTTCCTTATGAATTAACTTACATTATTTGGTTAATTTCTCGTAATCTAGACTGATTGAATTTTTCAATGATTGAACAAGTCGTTTAGCTGACCTTTGTTGCTAGTCTTGCACACAAGCACATTTTTGGTTTCAAAACATCATCCTGAATGACTGATTCTCAAAATACCACTTTGCTCCCCTACTAAAAAAAAGCGATACTTTTCATTGATAAATTGTTGAGAAAATGTTTTGAAAAAAGACAATTTGCAACATTTAATCGCAACTTGTCTACCGGCTTGATATTTTCAAAACCTCGGCTTCGTTTCAGCGTCGGTATCCTAGGATTGAATCATAACCAGTTTAATGTCAGTTCTAAAATTGACCCCTGAGGTGTTGCGGTTGATTTATTGGGAATTCAATAGGCATACTGAGAGCGCTCACACCTTGATAAAGTCCACCTTTTCTGTGTTTTTTTTTCGTGGTCATCGGAGAAAATAATCTATGATTGAACAGTAAGAAGCGCCCTCTCTCTCCTTCTTAAGTTTCAGTCTGCACAGCGCCCTCATTGGTTCGCATAGATGCATCTGCATGGTCAATGTGTTTGTTAATTACGGCTAAAAACAAGAAACTAAATTTAGCCGTGATTGTTTACAAGCAACTTCACTGAATAATTTACAGGTAAACAAATAGTTTTGAAGCAGTACACGCGTGCCATACTTACGGTACGGAGCCCGAGAGGAGACGTGAACGCGGGATATTATCCCATCGATGAATCGAAAGTATATTCTTGTTCGTGTCAGTTTCTAGGCACCGTAACCAATACTGATACATAACTGCTCAAACATTGAAATTTTCTACGAATTCATCTACTGAGATAATTGGAAAACATTATTCAAGCATGGATTTGTAAGCTTATTCATGATCGAATAATGCCTATGTTGCCGCCGAGATAACAGTCTTTAACATGAAAGACATTCTGTCTGTGATATTTTCAATGTTCACCCGTACCCCTCAAAAGATCTATCTAATTATGTGCGCAACACACACAATTTATGCACGTTTGAATGAGGAATCTACCGAAACGAAATCGGCTCGCGTTAAAAAATAATTTCATTTTGAAATTACGAATTATTTTAAACTTTAAATTTTAAACTTGCCCACCCCCTCCCTCCCCTGTGCCCCCACCTATATTATAGGCAAAATGAGGTTTTTTTTACCTGTTAAGGATGCATTGAGTGATGCCCCCTCCAGAAAATGAGGTTCCCCTTATAAGCTCGCAAACTGGACTCCAGACGGGCGTCGCGGGGAAAAATCGTGTGTCCGCGGCGTCGCCAATGTGCCACCTATTGTCCGATATAGTGCCATTGGTCGTCCAATTTGAATTAACAGCGCACCCTATAGAAATATGGTGTCCAGCACCCGAGGCCTGCAGGTGACCGGTAAATCCTGTGTCTCTTATACCCTAAAAGGGCCGGGCTATTTTGACCATCTCTCAGCCGGGGGGGGGGTGGATTCCGCCCCCTTAATATCTCGGCCATCGAGTGATGAACAATTATAAAACTTGGTACATGCATAGAACAACTATTCATAAACACACCCAAGAAATGTCATGACTATAGGTCAAAGGGTTTTGGAATTATGGCTAATTAATTATTCAAATGCACGAATGGTAATTTTGCTCTGTGTACGGGGAAATTCAGTTTTCACGGTGCGTAGTGCCGAAAAATGTTTCGCTGCGCGGCAACCCTAGGTCCGAGTTTTATGTTTTTGGTATCAAAAGATGCGCAAGGCTTGATAATAAAATGTCAGAACAGCTCGGGTCGCGAACATTTTTTTCAACGCTATCACGGAAAAAGTTGAGGGGGGGGGGCGGTGCGGATTCCGCCCCCGGCCCCTTTAGGGTTAAAGCTTGGATGGTCTGTCTGCAAATTGTTTGTCATGCACCCCCATTCGAAGTGGTATAGCGACGCTCCTGCCCCCCCCCCCCCCGACCGTTGACATGAGCGTGAGCTAGGTTTGGGGTTATCTTGAGGTTATTCTTATTGTCTGTTGGCCTTACTGAACTTTTTGGGCATTTTGTGCCTTTCTTGTCAATTTAAAATTGCTTTCTCACATAACTTAAAATATATTTGTCCTTGTGTGACTTTGCCCTATAACCTCAGAATCGAACGCGATATCAATTTTCGTCTGGTCGTCTGGGGGCTGACACTAATGGCTTAGTTAATTATTTCTCGTGAAATTATTAAGTAGCCTGGCACTCGTGAGCACGACCAAGGCCGATCGATTTACTCAGAAATGAAACTCAAGGATAGATTTATAAAGATTAGAATGAGGCAATGAAGGAAATGATTGTTTTATGGCAATCGTATGAAGGTGGTGAGTAAGTCTTGTTGGACGCTCTACTTTTGAATTGTTGATGAAGAAAAGGAGGGAAAACCAACGAGGCAAAGGAGACACCTTCTGCGTCCATTAATTTCTATGGCAACTGTTGAAGAACTGACAGTTTTACGCTCGGGATAGCTTATTTTAACCATATTACGTCGGTATAATTATTTACAGTTGGTTATAGGTATATCTTTCGCAAGAAAAAACACCAACAATATTTTGCTCTGCGCATAATTACCGCAGCGGGTATAATAGGTAAAGTAGTTTACTACAAAATGTCTCCCTAATTTACCATTTAATCATTGTAGTGCTGAGGGCAACTCTTCTTTGAGAGATAACAAAACGATATGCTTGGGTATTGAGACATTTCAATAGTTTAATGGTAGCTATTTTATTAATTGAGGAAAATATTAAATCTTTTCTTTTTACAATGTTCCAGAAATGAGACTTGTGCATGCAGGAACATTATTTTACAAACAAAAGTAAACACTGTAGTTTCGACGCCGGGGCTTTGTTGGTTGAGAATTAAAAAGACTTTGTGATGAGGATTGTCGATTTTGACTTACAGGCCCGCCTTCGATGTAAGCATGAGCAAAACTTGTGATTCAATTCGTAAGCACTTAGAGTACAAGAAGTTGGCCGAATGTTTGTTTTTACAAGGGTCACTTCTCACGGTGTTTCTGTTTTAATTGTTTTTTTTTGTCACTTGTACATCAACAGTATAAGCAAACGTAAGCTATAAACATAATACATTTTATGTTGCTTTTGTTTTTGTATAATAAGCACATGAACTTCATAAACTGTGACATGGTGCCTCGATGACGTCGAAGCAACAGCGCCCTCACGTTTTTAAAAGCAAACAACCAAACAAACACGCAGAAAACAAATGTATACAAAAAGTAAAATATTATTCTAGTTAGGCCAAAAAAAAAAGTCTCCGGTTTCTGGTATGTTTTTTTTTTTTTTTTGGCTTCAAATGTCGGCTGATGACTGCAAATGGTGCCCGACTAAACTTAGTGCAAATATATGGGAGTCCAGAGAGGCCACATAAATCTTATTCTCGATCATAACCCCATCTAAAAACACGTTAAAATTGTGCAGCAGCAGAATTCCAGTCAAACCAGTGAGTTTGGCGGTTTTGAAACATCATCTTGTATTGAAAAAAAACCTTTTTCATTTTCCGACGCGCATGGCTTCGGCGACGCGCGCGCATACCAGAAACCGGAGACTTTTTTTTTTTGGCCTTATCCTACTTTTAAATTAATAAGCCACTTTTTAGGCCACTACCGCGGGGCTTCGTATTTTGGCTATGCATGTATTTTGGAAAAAAAAAAATTGTACCCTAATTTAATCTAAGTCCACTTGGGTTTTTTATTTGTAATTTGTCTTTTCGTTTGCTTGCCTATGCAATAAGTCCCCATTTATAATTTCTCCACCTAACAATTTTAAAGGGAAAATACAACATTTTCAAACATCGAACAATAAAACGACCAAGTTTTTACGAAATACCTTACAGGATGTTGGTAAATGACAGTCTAAAGCATCCTGTAAAATTATGGCACCTGGTGTGAAGTCATCTTGAAGAAAATTGTAATTTTGTATACATTTCCAACGGTGGTCGGCCTAACTATTTTTCACTACTGCTCCAAATTTACCATTTTCTTCAGTCCAAATTTTGTTTGCTATTGGTTTCATGTTCATGAATGGATACAGGCCAGCTAGACTGGTTCCCTTACCGTACAATTTTCCGGCATCTGTAAACTGATCCATTTCATCTTCAGTGGAGTCAGGGAACCAGACTACTTGAACACTTTTTGTTTTTCTTTGGTTTTTCCAGCATTTTCGAAAACAAAACTTCAAACATGTCAGTGTAACAATATTATATATTATACTAACCCCTCAAATAGTTCATTTCTGAAAATTAAAGCAAAAGCCTACGATGTAGGCCTACATTCCCTTTAATGCAGTACAAATGTAAAACCAGTTTCAAAGAAATATGACCAAGTGAATGACAAGTCCCGTTCGAATCAGATACCAGTACTGTTAAGGGATGATGTTTATAACAAAGCTTTCGAAATCAGAAATTTCCAATAATGATGATAACGACTATTCCGGAGCTTTTTTAATTTTTTATAAACTGACACTCAGTTTTTAGGCAAACGCTACCAGAAAATGTAAACGAATAATGCGGATCACGTGCCCTTCAAAAACCACAAACTTTAGTCGTACTCGTCTCAATAATAATAATAATAATCGGCATTAAAGAACGCTCTTATTAGTAAACTAAATCACAGCGCTTACAATATTATTATTACGCCTGATCATTGGGCCAATTAAACATTCCAAATACCATCTCAGCTCCCTGGGGAGTATACAGCTGGATGCTGCCTGTTAGGCGCAAGCAATCTTATTCAATCACAATAACCATCTCTGCCCTCAAAGGTACCCATTTACTCCTGGGTGGGGAGAAGCAATGAGTGACAAAGTGCCTTGCCCAAGGGCACACGCACCATGACCCCATTCGAACCCACAACTTGCAGCTTTACTCACAGACCACGGATCCAGTGCCCTTAACCACGAGGCCACTTTAATAACCAGTGCCCTTAACCACGAGGCCACAGCACTCCACAATAATCTTAATTGTCTCTCCCCGTCGCAAACGTTCAGCAAAATATAGTTCTTTAATAGTATTAACATATTATAACACTTATTTATTGATTTTTTAAAATAACTAATAAGCTACCAACAATACCGGTACCAAAAATCTACTAATGATGGCTTTTTTTGCTATCGACTTGCTTTAGAATATAGAATTATTTGCAGGTATCCCCAAAAATACGTAAACCTACCGGATTATTATGTGGATTATATGTTAAACACCCCGTGAAATCGTACAGTTCATCTGGCTTGCTGTCATTAGAAGAAATCAAGAAATTGGTGATTTCCAACATCAGTAATAATTGATTTTTTGAAATAAATGGTGCTGTGGACGAAATCATGTTTCGTTAAGAAAAGGGTGTGCATGGTTTTCACTGTTTTCTCAAAAAATGTAATTTCCAGCTGTTATTTACTGGTTAGGTTTTGAACATTCTTCATTAAATTTTGAGTGGTGCTTGGAAACGAACAAAAAACATGAACAGGAAATGATCATAAAAATATGAATGAAATGTTGCAACTTGCGAACAAACTTCAGCTGTGACGCTATAAGAACCAATTTAAGTATATGCTGCAGCACATATGCCCAACGTCTCTTTTCGACCCAAAAATGTGCAAAGGGACAACTCGCCAGTGCGCGAGCCAACTCGTACACTGGCCAACTCACGCACGCCAGTCAACTCGTACCCCGTCCAACTCGTACGCGTGACAAATCGTACGCTTTGAAGGTTTGTATGGTGAATGTATAGCAATAAGATAAAGATTTACGGTAGCAACATGTGACAAATCTCATTTATGAGTTTAATTGTGAGGTTCTTAAAAGGACCAAGGGAAAAACTCAACGTTTCGGACATTATGCTCTGCAATTCGTCATGAGACACAACTAAATAATAGAATTCCTATTTTAATGACTCAGGTCCGTATAGTGTGCATAGTAAAACAATGTATTGACTCGAACGTGCGCTTCGACATATTCCATTTCTTTTTCTTTCCTCAATGAATTTTCAATGTGTAAGTATTGTAAACTCATCAACGAGATTTGTCACATGGTGCTACCGTACATCTTTATCTTATAACTCGTGCGCTGGAGGTCATCTCCAGGCGCGAAGCCATCAGGGTTTTCTTTGCCAATGCAATGGCTGCGTTGCAAAATGTAATTTTCGTCCCGTTAATCCAGTTTCGCCGTCCCGATTTTGCTCATCAGCGTCCCGATGTTGCTTTTAATATCTCTAGTTCGTTGTACTCTCTGCACCCCCTGGCTACGCCACTGCTGGTCATCATAATTTATGTGGGCCATCAAACCCATCAAGACTGCCATTTTAAACTTTAACGCAGGCGAACCCAGTACCTTTCTCAGGCCTATTTATCGAATTGTAGGTATCTTATGTAATCTTGATTACAAATCATGGGTAGAGAGCTGGATGCATATGTACAATGTGGATCCGTCGTGGGATCAGTTTGAATTAAAGCAAGCTGTGCGATTCAGGGTCTGACTTTTTGTCTCATTGTGAATTAAACATTCAACTGCACACTTAATTCATTAAAGCAAACTAAACGCATTTTATTATAATGCGTACGTTGGCTCGCGTACGAGTTGATCGTGCGCATGCTGCTTATATTATACGAGTTGGTTCGTGTACGAGTTGGCGTGCATACGAGTTGACCTAATAGACAGGGCTGACTGATTTGGAATCAGGCACGATTTGGGCAGCAGTAAGCGCCTGTATGCCCTGATGGTCTAGGTGTGTTTGCTATGGTATCTTGGTAACACTCGTCGCCAAAATGATAAGCACTACATCCAGCAACTGACGCATCACGGTTTGGTGTAGCGAAGTAGTACCAGTCCCAACTTCGGTAGCCGAGTTCGTAAGCCTCCTTCAGCTCGGCTAGGGTGCAGAGATGAGCTGCCAGGTCGGAACAACCACTGGCCTGCCCGGCACGGTCGGCTAAATCGTAGCTCTGCGGAGTGAGGACTGGGTGTCGGTAGGTCATCGGGAGGGAGCAGCACAAGCCGGGAGACGGGGCGGTCAGCGGCAGGTCGCGGTAGGTCACTCCGGTCTCGGTCAGCACAGCCAGGCTGTCAGGATCAGCGTACCATGAGGGATGTGTTGCCGGGTAGCCCTCCTTGGAGGCGTGGTCAAGTTCCCACTGAAGGCAGAGGTGCTGGGCGGTCCTACGACACTCGGAGGCGGCTGATGCGTGAGTGTGGTACCAACAGTCGGTCAGGCTTATTGGAACTGAAAATATAACACCAAGAAGCAACTAATATGCATGTTCGATGAACAGAACATACGGCTTTTCCACATTTAACATTATGCTTATTTAGTCCATGTGCACTTGTACAGTCATGTAAATGATGACATCCTGGTGACGTTCACAATTGTCCCCCGATTTGTGGGTGCATATCTGTGACCTACAAACCTGACAAGCCCATACGGCAATAAGCTTTAAAATGTCAAAAATCCACATATATATAAATCGTATGATAACGTCGTCATGACGTCACCTCCATTGTCATCTATGACACATCCGAGTACGTGTACATACACAATTTGAACCCTGTCGGCACCGTAGTTATTTAGATACGGGCCATTGAAAATTGAATATTTGAAAATGTATCCCCCCACTTTTGACCACGGGGGATGGGATATTGATTCACCCCCCCCCCCCACTTTTTCGTGATGAGAATAAAAATGTGGATTTAGAGGTATTTTTCGAACAACCAAAATGTATTCAATAGCACTGAAAAGTGGAGAAAAATCCAAAAGCTTTAAAACGCGCCGTTTTAATAAATCGTGAGTATACATATTGATATACATCTATATCCCGAAGAGCGCCCCCTGATGTAATGTGATGTCCCCCCCCCCCCTTCGAATTTCCACGGCCGGGCAATTTTTGGATTTTGGTCATCCCCCCATCCCCCCTCTCGCCGGCACAGATTTACGTCACTGTTTTCCGTAAATCGCGGATATGTTTTTTACCTGTCGCGGTATGTAGAGGATAGAAGAGACGATAATAATTTACTGACTTCGGGATCACCTCTCTATCTTCTCATTAAACAAAGATCAATCGTGAAATTTGCTGCTTCGAGTTAAAAGGAACATTTTAAATGTATTAGGTCTAGTAAACCATCAATTCAAAAGCGAATCGCAGCGATTCCTCGGGCCCTAATGATTTCTCTGGATTTTATTTTTCTGCCACAATCCAAACCACTTGCGGACACTATAGTTTTTCAACAATAATTACGCTAGTTACTTTTTGGATTGCTGCAAATGATGGACTCTGGCTTTAAAGCAATGCAATCTTTCTTCACGTTTTCCTGTGCCCCGTACATAGTTTCCAAAGTATATACGTTTTGTGTGGCTGATATGAAAGTGAACTGAATGCCAGTGTTTTTACGCGGCTAATGAAGTTGCATTATAATTTTGCAGTTTTCAATGCACGGGAAATGCCAAGTGTGCCGGTGTTACTTTAATATCCCACTCCATGAAAATAATGTGGACTCATTGGTAGTATTGCAGGCATGCGCATATGTACGATAATATGCTACTTATAGGATCATAATAGGAAAGTGACCTGTCACGTGCGAGGGATTTACCAATGATAGGGAAAAGGTGTCCGATTTTCATAGGAGTCAGATTTTCATACGACACCGGTATATGTCATGTACATGATCTGCCAGCGTTCGCTCGTACCGTCCGCCCTGCAAACAGGACGCTGCATGGATACGCTGATGAGCTTCACAGAATCTTGTGAAGGAAGTGGCCTTTGACCTATGTATAAAGCATCTGGTTGTTAGGCAGTTAGACAATGTGCGCAAATGCTATCCGAAAACTTCCCATAGAAATGCACACGTTTCATACCGGATGTGATTTCTGTTTCATTGCGGACCACGTGGACAAAATTTTGAGCGGCGCATAATGCAATCCGACCGTTCGTGATTCCAAACGGAGCCTGAGCAAGTGAAGGGAATTGTACATTTTCAACACAGATAAGTCTTACAGGATTTCCTTCCTTAGTACGCTTTTCAACGAAAAAAAACCCATCTCTAAGGCCAAAAAAAAAAAGTCTCCGGTTTCTGGTATGCGCGCGCGTCGCCGTAGCCATGCGCGTCGGCAAAATGAAAAAGTTTTTTTTTCAATGCTAGATGATGTTTCAAAACCGCCAAACTCACTAGTTTGACTGGAATTCTGCTGCTGCACAATTTTAACGTGTTTTTAGAAGGGGTTATGATCGAGAATAAGATTTATGTGGCCTCTCTGGACTCCCATATATTTGCACTAAGTTTATTCGGGCACCATTTGCAGTCATCAGCCGACATTTGAAGCCAAAAAAAAAAAAAAAAACAGGTAAAAAAAAAAAAAAAGCCGCGTCGCCGCACCACTTTTGGGGCAAGCTCCATACCAGAAACCGGAGACTTTTTTTTTTTGGCCTAAACTGGAATAAAAGAGTAATGAATCAGTCTTAAGAGTCGTTTCGTGTAAATACTTCATATAAGTGTCCACGCTCAAAAAATCGAATTTTTTAAAACTTTGTGGGATGAAAGGACTTAGGGAGCAAGTAACTAAAATAGACTTTTTAAACCGATATTTTGCCCGTTGCCATGGTTACGGGCCATTATGTGTTTTGGCCATTTTGGGGCAATTTTGAGGCTGCAAAAATTCATTTTTTTGGCGTTATTTTCAAAGGTCAACAAGCCAAGCTGCGAAGTAATGTCACAAAAGTAACTATATCAGGACAAAGTATCATCCTTACCCTTACAAGAAAAAAATAGAAACACTTCTGAAAAATCTCCTTTATACTATTTTTAGGCCCTATAATACAGCATGTTTTTACAACAAGCAAAATTGCATTTTTTACCCCATTTTACCCTCCAAAATGGCACTTGCCAGGGCACTCAGAATAATTTCCCTTCGGCTATGGTTAGTTCAGACATTGGTCTTTTCATATCTGGTGAGAAAATTTTGGATTCTTGTATATCCTTTGTGCAGTAGCGCTCCAAAAAGGGTAAATTTCACAAAAACCTTAAAAAGTGTATTTTCAGTGTTTTCCTTTGTTTTGAGTAATAACTTGTATAATTGGTATTGTTCATGAATCCTACCACATTTTCAAAAACAGAATCAGACTGTGTATTATTTTTACAGTGGATGAATAGTAGGTCGTGTACTCCCCCCACACCTGGCTTGGCCCCGCCCACTCCCCCTGTGTCACCGAATTTGAACTTGTATGTTGCATACCAGAACAAATGTAAATAAATAATATGCAAGTGAACACTTTAGAAATTACATAGACTTCCTTTTTACAACCTCCCCTTCCCCCACCACGGGGGAATTGGTTGGGGTTGAGGGTGGGGTGTGACCACCCACCAATGGCATTGTCGGTAAAATCATTGTCACATGGGTAAAACTCATGTTTTTGCAAGCCGCAATGAATAATAATGGCCATATCCATTGTCCTCTGATTGAAGTGCACCATTATTCAAATGATGTCCAGTCTCCCCTCCCAGCTAGGCCCTGCCCCTTCCCTTGCCACCAAATTCAGATTTTGATTTCTGCATGTATTTGCCTAAATTAAATTGTAAATACTAGATATCAATTTGCAAGTGAGCCTTTTACAATCTACACCAACAGCCGTCTCACAGCTAGCCCCTTCCCCTGTCACCCCCACTCCCAAAGCTCAAAAGAGAACCCCGCCCTCTCCTCCAACAATTTAACAAGTACAATTCAGATTACATACATGCATATGGCCTTGGGGAAAGTCTGAATTATGTAAGGTGGCTTTTTTACAACACGGGGCAGCTTGGAATATCCGAAAAGCGAGGAGGAGAAGGGGTGTGTATGTCGCGGGGCTGGGGGTGGGGGTGGGAAGGGTGATCTGGACACACGCATGTACACTGTACACATTTTTTTTATATTGCAAGTTACTTTGGAATTACAGTAAAGGTGTGGTGAACAAAATGATGTTTATTTTATTATTTTCAAAACGGAAAAGATCTGGCGATTTAGAGAGCAACTGACTCTTATTTGTTTATACAACTGCCTGACTGGGATGAATGTTTACACAAAAAATACAGAAATTATGCCCAAAATGTTATCTAGACAAGAGTTTGGAATAAAAATATTTAAAAAACACTCTAGTGGTAACAGCAAAAGAACCAAGAATGTCATATTATAGAGTAATGGTCAACCAATATTTCCCTGCCAAATCAGTTGTAGGAAAATCGGTCAAAGCATAACATGGGGATCAAAGTGTGCTGTACCCCTCCCTTTCAGAAAAAAAACCCAAATACCCGCCGGAAAGGGTTAAAATCTGTAAGCACTTGTGGTTCGGTGGGGAAGTTCATATTCTTTTTAATTAACACATTAACAAAACATTCCCTGCTTGTATACAAACAAGCACTGTAATTTATAAGCACCAATACATTTAAATTACTTGTCATGCAACAATGGATGCACCACAGAATTGTGGCCATGTTGACTACTGAAGACAGTTTGGAAGCGACTCAAAATGTCAGGCTGATTACGAAATTACTATTTTGGAGGGCATAGCAGCACCCACAACGGTACTATATTCGACTTTATATGTGCTCGATCTGATCATATTTACACGCAGGGCCAAGCCAATTCAATCAATCAAAATAGAGGCCATTTTGAGTTTTCACTAGAGTGATAGTTGTTTTAAAGTACATGTATTTTAATATAAAAATATGAGTTATTTGCTCTCGTAATCGCCATATCACTTCTCTGTGTTGAAAATAATTTTAAAAATGCAATTTTGTTTAAAAAAGTACGGCATTACGTACATGTACCATGTACATGTATCCATATTACACCCCCCTCCCCCGCACGCTTTCCAGATATTCCAAACCACTCCCATGTTGACAAAAAATAGCCAAACCTACATAGTGCATATAAATATGTGGACTTTCCGCAAGGCAAAATGGAACCTTAACAATAATACATGTTGCATTCTTTGGGAGGGGGAGGGGTCGTTGCTCATAATGAGCACTGGAGTAGGAAGAGGGGTTGCGGGGGGGGGGGGGGCTGTGAGACGGGTACGCCTGTTGGTGTAAATTATGAAAGGTTCACTTGCAAATTGATATCTATTTACAATTTTAATGTAGGCAAATACAAGTAGCAATCAAAATCTGAATTTGGTGACAAGGGAAGGGGCAAGGTCTAACTGGGAGGGGAGGACTAGACATCATTATTTTAACTAATGAATGCACTTCAATCAGAGGACAATGGATATGGCCATTATTATTCATTGCGGCTTGCAAACACACGAGTTTTACCCATGTGACAATGATTTTACCAACAATGCCAAGTTATTGGTGGGTGGTCACACCCCACCCTCAACCCCAACCAATTCCCCCGCGGTGGGGGAAGGGGAGGCTGTAAAAAGGAAGTCTATGTAATGTCTAAAGTGTTCACTTGCAAAATATACATTTGTTCTGGTATGCAACATACAAGTTCAAAATTCGGTGGCACAGGGGGAGTGGGCGGGGCCTAGCCAGGTGTGTGTGGGGGGGAGTACACGACCTACTATTCATCCACTGATCTGAAAATGATACACAGTCTGATTCTGTTTGTGAAAATGTGCTTGATTCATGAACAATACCAATTACACAAGTTATTACTCAAAACAAAGGAAAACACTAAAAATACACTTTTTAAGGTTTTGTGAAATTAACCATTTTTGGAGCGCTACTGCACAAAGGATATACAACAACCCAAAACTTTCTCACCAGATATGAAAAGACCAATGTCTGAACTAACCATAGCCGAAGGGAATTATTCTGAGTGCACTGGCAAGTGCAATTTTGGAGGGATAAAAATGGGGTAAAAAATGCAATTTTGCTAGTTGTAAAAACATGCTGTATTACAGGGCCTAAAAATAGTATAAAGGAGATTTTTCAGAAGTGTTTCTATTTTTTTCTTGTAAAGGTAAGGATGATACTTTGTCCTGATATAGTTACTTTTGTGACATTCGCAGCTTGGCTTGATGACCTTTGAAAATAACGCCAAAAAATGAATTTTTGCAGCCTCAAAATTGCCCCAAAATGGCCAAAACACATAATGGCCCGTAACCATGGCAACGGGCAAAATATCGGTTTAAAATGTCTATTTTGGTTACTTGCTCCCTAAGTCCTTTCATCCCACAAAGTTTTAAAAAATTCGATTTTTTGAGCGTGGACACATATATAAAGTATTTACACGAAATGACTCTTAACGGCCGTTTTAAACCTTGCAGAGTCATGACCGTGATGACTCGCAGTTCACAGGTCACGTACAATTGGGTTCGGTCACTGTTGAATTTAGTACACTGACGGCTAGTCATATTTCAAGGCTTATACATGTATACTAGGCTATTGCACAAAGTGTTTTTGTTTCCCGAAATAATAATTCTGCACACAATCATATTTATTCAAATACAAACGTCCTCAGATGATTAGCCTCATTTCAAGGCTAAACATTTTTCATTACATTCTATTCGGTTAATTGACAAATCAAATTCAGACGAGTCATAAAAAGTCATATAAAAATCATATTGCAGAAAAGCCCTATGTTCTGTTTCCAACAGACATAGCCCTCTAGTTAATGTGTGTGTTTTTCTTAAAAACTGGAGATCTTGTTCTTACCTTCATTTGCACTTGTTAGCAGCTCGGCAAAACGTGCCTGGAAACAAAAGAAGCGAGAACTGTAAAAAACGAAGCATTCTATTAAAGGGACCTTCAGTTTTTATCATCCGTAATAGGGGCGGAGATACTTTTTCATTGCGTGTGCCTTGAGCAAGGGCGAAAATAATAATTGGCTAATATGTTAAGCTATCCTCGTTGTATGTTTGTAGTGAAATAACGTATTTAATATTTTTTGGGGGTGGCAGCGTTTGTGCTTTTACGTTTTTGTAAATTAGGCATCTTTTTCTTACACACTGTAAACACAAATTGTAAAAAAAGTGTTCGCTAATGTTGTTTGCCCAAACTAATATGAAATTACCTCCATTTCCCATAAAGCTATACACACATAAAATTATATTACATGTATACCTACCGATTTAATGAGAAAAACTAATTGCTCAAAGTGAAGATGGGATTGGTCCAAAATACCTTATGAAATTACTCCGCCAAAATGGCTTTGATCGAAAGAAAGCAATCATGGAATGTTTTTTTTTTTCAAAATGTGCCCGCTGACACACTCTTTTTAAAAAATGCGTTAGCAACGGTATCCACTTGACTTAAAAAAAATTTGCACGTTTTGTCTGTTTTTTTCAAAAGGTAGAGTATCTCACTGATCCAAATGTTAGTTTTTGTACACCCTACTTATGATATTGTGTAATATTTTTGCTTGGAACAAATAAAATGTTCAAACAGCAGAACAGAAAGTTATCATGAAATTACGTTTCTTTAATGGGAAAAGGCTTTTAATGATAATAAAGTCCATGTCAAACGCGGGCAGGTCCAGCTACGGGTTCGTCAATTGTCAGCTAGATTCCGAGTAGTTGTAATAGTCGGAGACCTAGACAATGAAGCTCTAGACAACAAATTCGGATGCCGCATAATTGGAATGTCATCACTATTATTATCCTTAACACAAAACAATCCAAAATTTGCACCCTAGACTAGACTAGACCAGACCAGACTAGACCAAACCAGGCCCAGATCCAGACTCAGACACAGCACCCAGACCAAGACTTAGACTCAGATCCAGACCGAGACCCAGAACTTGACTCAGACCTAGACCTAGACTCAGATCCAGACCGAGACCCAGACCTTGACTCAGACCTAGACCTAGACTCAGACCAAGACCGAGACCCAGTTTCCAAAATTTGAAGACTAGACTAGACTAGACTGGACTAGACTAGACTAGACTAGACTAGACTAGACTAGACTAGACTAGACTAGACTAGACTAGACTAGACTAGACTAGACTAGACTAGACTAGACTAGACTAGACTAGACTAGACTAGACTAGACTAGACTTAACTCAATCCCCAACCTTAATCTCTGACCATAACTTTAAGTTATGCCTTGGATCTATAACTTACAAAGATGCACAAGAAACACATTAATGGATAATATCCTACCTCCTCTGGACCGTAGTAGTCGGTAGCGGCTCTCTCAGTCACAGCCATCGGGTATCGCGACGCTGTGGCCCCGTTCAACTCGCACCGCCTCTCCCCCTTCGAGTAGTGGAAAGAGAAGCAGCGATCATCCATAAGACACTCCCTGCCGCACAGGACCCGCGAAACTACCGTCAGGTTGCGGTAGCCGTGGCCGGGCAGGACGCGGTTCGTTACCCGGTTGAAATGACGCTCCAGACCCACCGAGCAACCCCTGGTGCACTGTTTCGGTTGCCTATCTTGGCAGTGAGACCCGAAGAAAGCCTCGGTCACCAGGCCAGACATCGGGAGGAGAAGGAGCAAAAGTAGCATTTTCTCTTTGATGTCGGTTTATTTAATTCTGTCAAGATCTTGCTCCAATAGTCTACATCGACTGTCGTTCCTTTCCGAAGTGCGCAGCTCTATTCGTTGATAATGACGAAAACGTTGAATGTTTGAGGCACATTTTCGACCTTGAGACAATGGCGTTGACAGCCGTCTCTTGCATTCTCCATGCAAATCAGTGGGAAAAAATCCAACGACACGAAAGGGATAACAATCGCCCAATTAATTGCTATGGCAACCGTTGATAAATTAACGGAACAACGGTTCTAACTTCATTAAATGTAATTATATAAAAGGGTATGAAGCGACAGGGTATGAAGCGACACGGTAGCAGCCACTTTGATGATGAAAGAGCGATTCTGTCAAGGTAAAATCGAACGAAAAAAATGCCGGTCAAATGCAGACTTGAATATACAGCAATGTAAATTCTCAATTAATTGAGCTTTCTAACCACAGTCAAATACTTAATTTCATACAATTTTTGAAGGTGACGGGTGGAGTTATATTTGCCGTTTTCATTTTATACAGGGTGAGTAAAAAAAACCCACGAAACTCAAATGTCGGGACCATTGTTTTACTGAAGTTCTGCATGTAGCACTTTCAAGCGAAAATTCATTTATTTGCGAAAATATTTGCGATGCCGCAGATATTATCGCAAATATTTGCAGAAATATTTGCGATAATATTTGCCACATCGCACATTTTTGCAAAGATATTTGCGATGCGTGATGTCCCTTCAGGGCCACGATAATTTTCCATCAGGGCAAGACAACGGAGGAGTGTTGTGAATGAATACGCATGCTTGGGATCAAAAAAACGATAACATAAAACCAATAACTCGATTGCAGTGTGATGCTCATATGGCCACGTTTCAATGGGCGTCGCCACGATTTTTTTCTGAGAGGCAAAGCACATTATTTTCCAAAATTCTTGTGTTTTCCCCAGCATATTCTATTAAAATGTACCAATTTTTTGAGGGTGGGCGGGAGAACATTTGCCCACTTGCACCCCCATTGACACCCCTGCAGACGCACATGTGTTAAATGTGCATTAAATTAGCAGGATATGATTTCGCCCCTCGTTTTCTATTTTTTTCTCCTTTTTTTATTTTTTGGCTTTTCAACCCCCTCGCGACGCCCATGCATGTTTCGTGCCACTTTGGAATGGAAAGCTATATGGTCCTTATACGTTCCTTAGTTGCGAGCTGGTTTTTCGTATTTCTGCTCGCTTTATAGTGGGTTTCGATCGTATAAAACTCTTGCTTTATTGTCCATTTTTGCATAATTAATTCTTTAAATAATTTCTAAGACGTTTTCAAACATCCATCGTTGAGTTCGATCGAGTGTTCACAACAGTACAGTGCCCTAAACAAAAAACCTACATTTTTAACATTTTGACAGCGGCGCACCCAGGATTTGGTCGGGGGGGGGGCTCACAATTTTTTTAGGTGATTTTTTTCAGAAGTTTGCATTAAAAAAAAAAAAATGTTGCCCCACATTTTTGGCCGCAGAAAAAATATTGTTTGTTTTTGTTTTTTGTTGGGGGGGGGGGGGAACGGACTTTTTTGACGTTGGTGGCACCATTCACGTCAGTATTATACTACTCGAAAATAGGCCACATACATATCACCACGGTCATATCGTGGGACTAAAAGAAGGTACAGTCGGTCAGTCGATCTTATAACCCAACTGTGAAAAGGGCCAATAAGGTCAGTGACAACTTGCAGTCACGCACGATTTGGGCAGCAGTACACTTGCGCACGCGCGTTTGGTCTTGGTGTGTTAGCTATGGTACCTATTGGTAACACTCGTTGCCATAATGATACATTGAATTACATCCGGCAACTGAAGCCTCGCGATTGGGTATCTCGAAGTACAGCCAGTAACCCAATACAACGAATGCCCCCTTCAAAAGAGAGGTCCCACGCCGGCCGCAAATTTTCTTTTCCCAAACGACATCCGCATACATGCTTACTTGGCGACCTCTAGGATACTTTTATGATACGTACGCAGGTATATAATTATTTATATCCCTACATTTTGGCGAGTACTGCGATAGCTCAGTCGATACAGGGTCGTGATTTTACACCGCGAAGTTGCGGGTTCGAAACACAGTTTTGCACCCGAATTTTTTTCTTTTCTAACCTGAGGCTTCGGAAGATTTGATGAGAATCAAAGAAATGCAGCGGTCCCTATCTTTAATCCTAATGTGAAAAACACGCAATTAACTAGAGCTGTTTTGGCGAACAACGTTATCATAACGGCAAATTATGTGCGAACTACTTTTCGTACGTTTAACTCCCAAAACAAACTGCGCGTAGGCTTGACCGTTAAACCTGAATAGCGCCCTCAATCAACTCACCCAACTGATACTCATTGCACACTGTACAATTATTATGTAATCACATACAATTCTTTCGAATCCCAACAGCAAAGAACCCCTTCATCTATAATCATTATCCTAATATGAACACTTTCAATAAACAGGAGCTCTTTCGGCGAACTACGTCGCCGAAACGGCTAATTATGCGCGAACCAGGGCGCGAACTAACTTTTTGTACATGTAGCTACATTTTTAGTACTCATCATGTGTAACTGTTTGGTTTATATGTGGTTTTCGGTTAGGTTTACATGCACTGAGTGGGACTTTATGCAAATTTTTGCAGGAATGACATGGCATTTATTTAACAGCCTAATTTTTTTTCTGAGAATTTATATTTTTGATATCGGGATTACTGTGATGTTTTGCTTTTTACTCGCACTGGTTTTTTTTAGGTTTACTGGGGGACTCCATGTAATTTTTTTTATTTTTAATTTTTTTTCTTTACTTTGCAGATTTTTTTTGTATGGTTGTGCAATAGGCCTAAGTGTTTTTTTATGCTCTCTGTTAGTTTTTACTAATACTGTGTTTTTAGTGTAAAGGTTTTTTGTAAAGTCTTTGTAAATTTTCTTTGTTTTATTCTGTTTTCATGTAATTTTAATGTGAGGGCTCCTTTGGCAAGCATTTTTTTAAAAACTGAAATGGACTACCCTCGTTAAAGATTACAATAAATATAAATATAAATATAAAACATACCTTTTTCTTCCAGTTTTCGATTTGCATATTTTGTTTTAAAGAAAAAATGTACCTTTATTCCAATTCAGGGCGTCTGAAATCCTCTGGAAAAAAGACCTTCATTTGGCAATTTCTGGACACATTTTATCATGATTTTACCATGAGTTTGGCTTAGTGGCATATGCATGACACACATTAAATGTATACAATGCGTAAATTCTTTGCTATAAGAGCACCAATCTGGGCCTTAAACCTGATGTTTAAAAAAAAAGATCGGAGAAGCCGTACACAGGAGTGTGAGCTCGTATTTCTGTGTAATTTGCATGAAATTGGGCCCTAAGATCATGATTGCTCTATTTTTCAAAATGGCGATGGGCTACGGGACAACGTTTCGGGGTGACATCATTCGATGTAATTTCTTCCCATAAGTCTCCCAATAATTGAACAAAAATTGAACAGAAAATAAAAGATGATGAAAGAGCCTTGATTTGGTGGATGAGTCAAACACCTTTGAGAGTTGAGAGTATTTTAAAACTAATTTTCGGAAATACGCGTTGATATCACTGTGGTCTATAGGAGAGTCGATTTGCAGGTCTGCACCCGAATAACAGGCATCCTCTCTGGCATTCCTCTGATTGTTGTTATGCCGTATAAATTGTTATTCATTTTCAATCACTTCAAATATCACAGAGCCTGATTTGCTGAATCTATTATCCCCATTTGATACATTACGGTGAATAGTGTTCTAGAGGTTCTAGGGGTGTTTGTCTTGTCTGGAGCCTAAAATTAGGGCGGGTTAGAAATGAGAATCGAAGAAATGCAGCAATTCCTCTCTTTAATCCTTGCACGTGCTTTCAACAAGACCTGTAGCGCTTTGGCGAACTGCGATACCAAAACAGCAAATTACGCGAGACCTACTTTTCGTACCTATAACTCCCGAAACAAAGTGCGCGTAGGCTTGACCATTAAACTTGAATAGCGCCCTCAATCAACTGAAAGTAGTCACACAACTCCTGATCGTCATTGCACACTGTACAAATTATGTAATCAAATACAATTCTTTCGAATCACGACAGCAACATTTTGTACATTTAACCCACTGAAACCAAACCTGCGTAGGTCTGACCGTTAAACTTAAATAGTGCCCTCAATCGAGAGGATCACCACAAATAATATTCATTAAACAATGCACTCAGTAATAGAATTATTTCAAATCACTACAGTACCAAGGAATTCGAACACATTGGACGTTATACTTTTTACAGTGCACATTGTTCATGCATTGGGGTTTGATCCTTCGGAAACACCGCTTTGAGTCGCTCGCGAAACCTCTCCGTGCAGTCTTACAACAAACCAGTGATTGGGGACGACGCGACGTACGGTGAACCGGCCCGCCGCCCGTCGCCCGCCGCCAACCGCCCGCCGACCGCCGCCCGCGGCCGCCCGCCGCCCGTCGCCCGCCGGTGGGCTTTCGAAATTTCTTTGGACAGACACTTTGAAGACCTTTTCGTAAAGATGTCACCCCGTGCTGTTTACATACCTTTTTCTTCCAGGTTAACTAGTTTTTGATCTGCATCTTTTGTTTGAAAGAGAAAATGTACTTTTATTCCAATTTAGGGCGTATGCAACTCTCTGGAAAAAAAGAGAGTTTAATTTGCACATGTTTTTAATTCTGGGCACATTTTTATCATGATTTTATCATTAGTTTGGTTTAGTGGTATCCATGACACACATTAAACGTATCATATGCCGGCGAATAATCAATGCGTATGATTAAAGATTTGTTATTAGAGTGTTTTAACCTTATAAATTCTCGACTATAGAGACAAAAAATAAGGGGATAAAGAAAAACAAAAAGTTATGTGGTGTTGACCAAGCATTCAGGGGTCGCGATTGGTTACCGACTCCCATATAGTACTCTTCCTGGGTCTCGGATTCCCCGGCCCACCACACCTCCTTCCCTATCCATCCATGTAACCCCGGAGGGCCAAGCACCGTTAAGGGAGGAAACGAGGCGACACCCTATGCCTTGCTGCCGAGACAGCAAAAGAGCCCCGTACCTATGAGTAGATGCATAACCTGGACTTCGCAGACAGTCCCAGCCGGTGACTTAACTGATTGAGCTAAGGTCGGTTGGTGTTTGACGACGCGAAATTAAAACTCTTAAAGTAAATGACAGAGCGCGTGTATTGAAAACCAAAAATTACACCAACAGGACTCGAACCCCGGACCCCGGGGTCTGTGGACAATGAGCCTAACCACTAGGCCATTTGCTTGATTGCCATTTGGTTTCTGAACATAATCGTTTTAAATACAGGGCCCATCGCTATAATACAAGTTGTGTTTTCTTTTGGATTCCTCGACGATGTTCACCCGTCTGTTGTACATGCACATGTACACGTGTATATCATACAATTTATCATGAGTTTGGTTTAGTGGCATCCATGACACACTTTAAAGGTATAATATGCGGGCCAAATCACAATTTGTATGCATACAATTCTTTGCTATTAGAGCACCGTTGTGGGCCTTGAACTTGATAAGAAGAGGGTTGGAAGCCGTACACAGGAGTTTGAGCTCGTATTTCTGTGCAATTTCCATGAAATTTGACCCTAATATTGCTCTTTGCAATAGAGCGCAGGCATCATTTTTCAAATTGGCGATGGGCCAATGGACTGCTTATCGGGCAGACATCCTTTTATGGAATTTTCTCCCATTTGTCATTGGATAATTGAACAAAAATTGAACAGAAAATGAAAGATAATAAAATAAGCTTTGATTTGGAGGGTGTCTCAAACACCTCTGAGAGTTGTGAGTACTTTTTTAAGAATGTGCGGACATACTCGTAATTATCATCGATGTCTACGGGAGTCGATTTGTAGGTCTGCACTCATATAGACACCTAATGAGAGGCGTCCTCTCTGGGATTCCACTGGTTGTTATACCGTATACTTCGAGTAAATCGATATTCATTTTCAATCACTTCCAATATCACAGAGCCTTTAATGCTTGATTCTAATAGTTATATTACACTATCCCCATTTGTTACCATTATGTTCTGGAGGCTCTAGGTTTTTAACTGTCCTATATGAAACACACGTATTTTTAACACGAGCAGTTTTGGCGAACTACGTTACCAAAACAGCAAATTATGCGCGAACTTTTTTTCGTACGTTAAACTCCCAAAACAAACTGCGCGTAGGCTTGACCGTTAAACTTTATTAGCGCCCTCAATCAACTTAAAGCAATCACACAGCCTTTATCTATAATGGTATTACGAACACACGTAATTTACAGGAGCTACTTCGCCGAAACGATAATTATGTTCGAACTACTTTTCGTACGTTTAACCCCCAAACCAAACCCGCGTAGGCTTGACCGTTAAACTTAAATAGTGCCCTCAATGGTCCTGAGACGTAATGACGTCAGGTTTTGTTTACATGTGTGCTTTCATAGGAAAGTGCACTTTTATACAAAGTGTTACGTCATAACGTCTTAGGTCTATTGACTGAGAGTATCACCACAAATAATCACCATTGAACAATGTACTCGGTAATAGAATTCTTTCCAATCACTTCAGTACCAAGGAACACGCGCGCCTTACTTTCTCTTTCAACGTCGGGCGTTACACTATTGACAGCGCGCTCTGTTACGTAATTGTTAACGCATTGATTGTTACGCCGAATTCAGTATTCAGTATTCAGCTTCACTCTCATGGAGGAAGCGCCCCTCTCTCAAACTATTCCTCTTTTGTTTCCCTACTTGCAATCAACAATTCGTTTCAAGAGGCGCGACCATTCAGTCCGGTGTCCTGCCAAAAACCGTCCGGTGCCAAATAGTGTCCGCTGAGCATGCGCAGTAGGCGCCAGGCACTATTTGGCATGTAATACATGCCAAATAGTGTCCGGTGCCAAATAGTGTCCGGGCGCCGTCGATCGAGCGAGAACAAGGGCGCACACAGTTACGTCCTGCCGGACAGTATTAAGCTGGAAAAATCGGACAGTATTTTGCAGGAAAATTCGGACAGTATTTTGCAGGAAAATTCGGACAGTATTTTGGAAGGGGGAATCGGACAATATTTGGCAGGGCGGGGAATCGGACAGTGTTTGTTGGCAGGAAGAATCGGACAATATTCAGTGGCGGGGGAATCAGACAGTATTTGGCAGGGTGAATCGGACAGTATTTTGCAGGAAAAATCTGACATTTTTTTCGCAGGGAAATCGGACACTATTTGGCAGGGGGAATCGGACACTGTTTAGCAGGAAAAATCGGACAGTATTTGGCAGGAAAAATTGGACAGTATTTGGCAGGGGGGAATCGGACAATATTTGGCAGGAGGAATCGGACAGTTTGGCAGGACAAAATCGGACAATTTTTGGCAGGAAAAATCGGACAGTATTAGGTGGGAGAAACCGTAAAATATAACGTTGGTTATAATGCTACACACAGCACAGTACTACTACACACACTTCACACGGCGTTAGGCCTACGTACGTACTGCACGCCAAACAGGTGAACTGACGCGAAAAAAACCCACAAACATTTTGCACAAATATAATGTTTAAACTATTAGGGAAACCAAGTCAAATAGTTATCACAGATAACAAGGAAAACGTTAAAACATATTGTAAAAAGCAAATACGATGTATACGATGTATTGACAGCTCGACAAGGCACGCAATAGGATGCACGCTAAGCGCGGACACTATTTGGCAAGCGTCCGTAAACAATGTGACGTCATAGACGCATGACCAATCAGATCGCATTATGCTAATTGGCGGACACTATTTGGCACCGGACGGTTTTTGGCACGACACCGGTACTGGTCTCGCGCCTGTACAAGGCTAAATCCAGAACATAGTGGTTTTTTTTAAGGGTGGTCCGTGTTTTATTATAGGGTGGGTCAAATTTTTTTTGTTCAAAATATTACGCGCCAAATTTGATATGAAAAGGAAGAGGGAAGGCTCTTCATGGCATTGGTGCATGGTAGCACAATTTTAATGATGTACGCGTTGGCTTCCTAAAAAAAACCCAAAGACATGGAGGTGTGTTTTTTTTTGGGGGGGGGGAGCAAATGGCCCCCGTTGCCCCCCCCCTCTGCTGTTGTGTATGTGTGTCCCAATTAACCTGTGGCATCTTAACAGAGCCAAGGTTTTAACCGATTTTTTTCTCAGTGAGTAAAATTCCAGCAAGCTCCAAATGCATGTATTCCACTTTATAAATCTTGAGTTTATCAGCTCGCTATATGCGGTCCAAGTCATTGATTCGTGTTTTACACAAAGCTGCGATAAACGGGGGGAAATTTATTGCAGGAAATAAAAAGGTCACGATATCCGTTTTTGTTTTTTTGTTTTAGTCAGTAATAGTAAGCTTGCCGAAGATATGAACCTATCACATCCCTGCCCAGTAGATTTTAGGAGAGGCTTGGGAAAAGTGTACTTGCAGGGGCGTTTCTGTTCTAGTTTCAGTACCGTATCTCACTTCCAATGCAACAGACCCGAACACCGTCCAAATACAGGTTGACCGCGTAAAGCGGTGTGTGCCCTGTTCGCTCTTTGTATCGCGATATTGGAACAAAAGCGGAGAAGTTGAACTGGCGACTTCGCGTTCACAAAACAAGTTACGTAACGGCGGGAGAGCGAAAAATGAAAGGTGCTTTCACCCACAAGTAAAAGAAAGTATTATGCAACTTTTCCATGGTGAACCATTGTGCATGCGTTTTGTGGTTTGATCCTTCGGCAACAACGCTTCGAGTCGCTCGCGTAAAACCGAAACCTCTCCGTGCAGTCTTACAACAAACCAGGGATTAGGGACGACGCGCCGCGCTGTACGGTGAACCGGACCGCCGCCCGACGGTGCGGCTTCCGAAATTTCTTTGGACAGACACTTTGAAGACCTTTCCGCATTCCGCAAGCAACCGCCGTCGGTGTGCACGGTTGGGGGGGGGGGACATTAAAGATGGCAACTTGTGCTGTTTACATGCCTTTTTCTTAAAAGGCTTACTAGTTTTCGATTTGCATCTTTTGATTTAAAGAGGAAATTCCATTTTGCACATAAAAATGAACCCACCCTGCGAGAGCCGAATTATTATCTGGCCGCCAATAAATCGATTCATAAAGAAATTGTTCAGTTTCTAAACGTCGTTGGATTGGACAATCAATTTTCGAGGTGAAACCCGAACATGGCATAGGGACGCATCTTTATAATAATTGATTCTATGACCTTTTTAGATTTTGCTCATCCCCTCCCAAGAGCACATTTTTTTGTGTGAAATCGCATATTTTCTGGCAGTACAAAAGTTCTTCACTTTTGCATATTTATACGACACGATAGGCTGGCTCCCAACCACCTATCATGTTTGATATTAATGGACTAGAAACCAGTTCAATAACGGAACCTGAAAGGTACAAATTTGGCTTCCCCCCTTCCCAAAAAAAATATAAACAGGTTTTTTTGTAAAACAAGTTTCACATCATTGACGCTTTTTGATGTTCAGTTCAGTTGCTCGGTGGATCTGTTTGTGCGCAAACCCAACTTGAAATAGAAACCTACCTATTTGGACCCCCAGTAGGTATTAGTGGGGGATTCCAGACTTTGCCATAGGTCTGGGGGTAGTACAGGGCCAATGGGGAGAAGCCAGGGTACCAGACTTTACCCCCTCCCCGTCTCTGCCCCTCCCATTGTACCCATCCCTTTCCAATGATCCCCGCCCCCAAATAGATCCCTCCCCAAATATATCTGTCTCCCTTCCCAAATATATCTCCCCTCTAGCTCCCCAAATATATCTCTTCTCTCTCCGAGTTGTTATGTTATAAGTGGGGGACAGGTACCAGACTTTACCCTTCCCCACCCCGATGATCCCCCTCCTCCACCCCCTCCCCCTCCCCACCACTTCCACCCCACCCCTTTTTTCTTCCCAAATATATCTCCCCCTCTCAATATCTCAGTCTCAAAATCAGACCAGACTCTTCATATTTACAGTCACCCTCTTGGAGATCTCAACACAGACTCACAGCGACTGGTGCACAAGCCTACAGTCACTTATAAATAAATAAACAAACAACGTTTTTTAGGTTTACAAATCAAAGTTTGAACTTTTATTAAAAAACATGTTACTTTAACAAAACATTGTCATTCAAATTAACTCATTTAAATAGCTTTTCATACATCCTAATATATACAGTAAAAAGCCACCTGAGTGGCTTTTTTGTTGTCATTTAAATTAGCTCATTTAAATAGCTTTTCATACATCCTAATATATACAGTAAAAGCCACTCTGAGTGGCTTTTTGTTGTCATTTAAATTAGCTCATTTAAATAGTTTTTCATACATCCTAATATATACAGTAAAAAGCCACCTGAGTGGCTTTTGTTGTCATTCAAATTAACTCATTTAAATAGCTTTTCATACATCCTAATATATACAGTAAAAGCCACTCTGAGTGGCTTTTTCGTTGTCATTCAAATTAACTCATTTAAATAGCTTTTCATACATCCTAATATATACAGTAAAAGCCACTCCGAGTGGCTTTTTCGTTGTCATTCAAATTAACTCATTTAAATAGCTTTTCATACATCCTAATATATACAGTAAAAGCCACTCTGAGTGGCTTTTTTGTTGTCATTCAAATTAGCTCATTTAAATAGCTTTTCATACATCCTAATATATACAGTAAAAAGCCACCTGAGTGGCTTTTTCGTTGTCATTCAAATTAACTCATTTAAATAGCTTTTCATACATCCTAATATATACAGTAAAAAGCCACTCTGAGTGGCTTTTGTTGTCATTTAAATTAGCTCATTTAAATAGCTTTTCATACATCCTAATATATACAGTAAAAAGCCACTCCGAGTGGCTTTTTGTTGTCATTTAAATTAGCTCATTTAAATGGCTTTTCATACATCTTAATATATACAGTAAAAGCCACTCTCAGTAGCATTATGACATCATCGTTATATTAAGACGAGAGCCACTCCCAGTGGCATTATGACATCATCGTTATATTAAGACGAGAGCCACTCTCAGTGGCATTATGACATCATCGTTATATTAAGACGAGAGCCACTCTCAGTGGCATTATGACATCATAATTATATTTAGTGACTAAGCGTTTTGGTCAATTTTTATATCATAGAGATATATCAAAATGGTACACTTTTAAGTTACTTTTTAAGAAATATCTCGAGGTTTTTACACTTAAAAAATGGTATTAGCGGTACTTGAAAAAATCTTGCTTGTGCGATAAACCCGACGCAAAGTTATAAAGCAGCATATCCTCTTTTTCACAGGTTGCGATGGGGGTCATAATCTGAAAATATTACAAGTGGAAAAAAGCATTTACACTCCATGTTTGATCAAAAACATCACACACACACAAATGGGTGGCTAGACTTTTAGTGATTGTGTAGTATAGGTTGTTTTTTTAGAGAACAAAATCAATATGAAAACCTACATTATTGCCAGACTTTAATGTTAAAAACAATTTACCTTTTGGCTGGTGACTGCACGTTGAGCGTAGACGTCTGTACCGATCGACATATCATGTTGAAATGACGCTGATATACTGAATTGCACAACAGACAGAAATAGGCCTACTGAATTGCGAAAGATTTTTCTGGAAATTTCCAAAGCTAAATTTAGTGACAGGCTATTCAACCCGAAGAATAGGCTGTTCACGGTCGGTTACCTTGCATATTTCAGTGCACAGTCATGATCGAACTAGAACGGGGTCGCAAGTCTTTTGTGTGATGTGACTGTGTCATGTATGGAGCGCCGATGGTATGGGTAGTATAAAATGAGCAAAAAGGTATGAAGCGCCAAAATGTCAATATCTCTCTCACAAGCCGGTGAGTCTGATTGCTTATAAATCCAAAAGTCTGACCTCTTAAAAAAAATTAAAAAAAATTATATTGATATATATAAATGATGAATATGATCAGGCCAATCGTAAAGGGATTTTCTAGATGGAATAAAGCCACGCTGCGCGATTACGTCCAGCGATATAATGTACCGTACAATCAAAATGTTGCTCTTACGCGTAAAGTCTACATCAACGGGATAAAAAAATACGAAGCTCAATTTAAAAACTTGAGGAAAAAGAAGCTACATGAGCTCAAACAGATTGTAGACGATTATGATCTAGAATATAACCCGTCGGGTTATAAAGGTCGATTTTTGAAAAAAGATTTGCTCTCGGCGATTCAAAACTCTAGGCAACCCGAGGATTTTCAAGAGGCTGAGTTCAGAGCGACGAGAAGATTTAGAAACAACTTTAGAAACTGGGAACTGATTCCTAGACTTTTTAACGACGATTTAGTCAGATTTTTTGATACGCACAAAGATCAAATAGTAAATAAAATCAAGTCAGAATTGAGAGAGCTAAGAGGTTTAAAAATGGAGCTCACAATCAAAATAAAATACGAAAAAACCAAACCGGATGGTACGATCGAAACGATCGAAGCTATACATTTTACCGATCAGAGAGTCGTTTTAAATCAAAGTCAAATAAAACAGGTTTTAAAAGCAGACATCGACCAGCTATTTAAAAAGGATGAAAGGTATATGAATCAAGGATCGGGTTGGGTTTTAAAAAAGATAATGGCGTTGTATATCAACATCAACAGGTTTAACCCCGTGAGGGGTAGTTCTTATATTGACCTACCAAAATGTATCAAACAGAAAACGGCGATGATAAACATTAAAAACAAAGACGACGAGTGTTTGAGATGGTGTTTGAGAGCCGCTCTTGGCTTGTATACGGATAAAGTAAAAAATAACATAAAAAACGATCCTAAATATAAAATTCATAAGGAAGAACCTGTTGTATACACCAAAGACGACGGACTCAAATTTAAAGGTGTAGACTTTCCAACACCGATCGACCAGATACCAAAGATAGAAAGACAAAATAATTTAACCATAAATGTATACGGTTATGAGGAGGAAATATATTCGTTATACGTGTCTAAAAACTATAAACCAGAGTCACGACCTATCGATCTGTTTTTGTTTTCTGAGGGCGACAAGCATCACTACTGCTGGATAAATAATTTTTCGAGATTGATTCACAACGTTACAAAACATAAAAGTAAGAAATATTTTTGTCGGAGGTGTCTGTGTCATTATAGAACGCAAGTAAAATTAGATAGACACATGACCGATTGTAACGGTATAGATACACATCCGTCAAAGATTGTATTTCCTACCGCTAAGCGAAAATATGTAAATAACGAGTGGATAGTCGACGAAAACGATGTGCCAATATTAGAATTTAAAAACTACAGGTTTAAACAAAAAGCACCGTTTGTAGTTTACGCCGACTTTGAATCGATATTAGAAAAAAACTCGGACGATAAAAAGGACAACACGCAAAAGACAAACATTCACAAAGCAAGCGGCTACTCGTTGGTAGTAGTTAGATGCGACGGCACCAATGCGTATCAAGAGACTTATAGAGGTAAAGATGCCGCATCAAAGTTTGTAAATAAAATGTTAAAAATACAAAGCGACATAAATTGCATATTTAAAAAACCCCAACCCATGAAATTTAACGAGCGAGCTAAAGAACATCATGATAAAACAAACACGTGTTGGATTTGCGAGAAACCAATTTATCCCAATTACTCGAGCAACTGTCAGTGCCAGAAACCCAAAAAACCAAAAACAGAAAAACAAATAAACGAACAATTTTACAGCAGCCTAAAAGACGAAAATATATCGCGAGAGGACTACGACAGAGCTAAACTGACGTGGAACGAGTTTAAAGTTAAAAACATGGGGGAATATCACGATTTGTACGTCACTACCGATACGTTATTACTGGCTTGCGTATTTGAAAACTTTAGGCAAACGTGTATTACAAACTACGCGTTAGATCCTGCTAATTACTACACAGCACCAGGATTGTCGTGGGATGCCTTGTTAAAACACTCGGAAGTTAAACTCGAACTATTGCAAGACGTAGACAAACATTTATTTTTTGAAAAGGCAAAAAGAGGCGGTATCTCGAGCGTGGGTGGTATGAGATACTACAAAGCCAACAACAAATACCTACCCGACCATAATCCAAACGAGCCGTCGAGTTACATCACCTACCTCGATGCAAACAATCTGTACGGCTGGGCCATGAGTCAATACCTGCCGTACAAAGACTTTAAATGGGCGTCTACAAAAACGTTTACCGAGTCCAAGATATTATCTCTCAGGAAAACGTCAAACACCGGTTACTGCTTCGAAGTAGACCTCGATTACCCGGACAATCTCCACGACCTGCACAACGATTACCCCCTAGCGCCAGAAAACATCGTCATACCAAAAGAATGGATGTCTGATTATCAAAATGAGTTATTGGATACCGAACCTAGTAGCAACGTGCAAAAATTAACGTGTACCCTTAATCCTAAACAAAAATATGTTTTGCACTATGTCACGCTGCAGTTGTATCTCAAACTCGGCTTGAAACTTAAAAAGGTGCATCGAGTGCTGCAATTTAAACAAGCGCCTTGGATGGCATCTTACATCGACAAAAACACGCAACTCCGAACAAAAGCGACCTCTGATTTTGAGAAAGACTTTTTTAAACTGATGAATAACAGCGTGTTTGGTAAGACGATGGAAAACGTCAGAAACCGAATCGACGGTTACCTACTCAGAGACAGTAACGATGACGATCGAGATAAATACCAAAAAATTATACAGAAACCGAGCTACAAAACGACGACGTCATTTTCAGAATGCAAGTTGTCATTTGTCGAAAAGTACAAGACTAAAACCGTGTTAAACAAACCGATCTATTGCGGAGTGAGTATCTTGGATCTCTCAAAGACGCTGATGTATGATTTTTATTACAACCATTTGAAAGACAAGTACAAAGATAAAATCAGGTTGATGTACACAGATACAGACAGTTTGGTACTCGTAGTGCACACGGACGACGTATACAAAGATATGCAGCAAAACGGACAACAATACGACCTTTCAAATTATCCGACGGATCATCCTTTGTACGACCCAACCAATAAGAAAGTGATCGGTAAATTTAAAGACGAGTTTGGAGGTAAAATAATCACAGAAGTCGTTTGTATAAGACCTAAAATGTACTCGATTTTAACCGCTGACATCAACTTGAAAAAAGCCAAGGGAGTCACAAAATCGGTCACCTCTAAGAAATTAAAACACCGACACTATTACGACTGCATCTTAAACAAGAAATCTCATTACGAAACCATGACTCACATTAGATCGGAAAATCACATCCTTTACACCGTATCTCAAAATAAACTATCGTTGAGTCCGTTGGACACAAAGAGGTACATTTTACCGGATGGAATACACACGCTCGCTTATGGTCACCGTAATCTAGATATTAATTAGGCGGTAATTGCGTGTCCTCGGGTACGACTTGAAGCTCTTGTCTCACAAAACTCCTTTTGGGCCGTCTTTCAGGTGATAAATTGTAGGACCCGTCGGGACTATTTTACCTTCAATCATTTTAAATTGACTCGTTCTTTTTTCCACGTTGAAGATGTCTACGCTCCAGATGGGATCCGTGGCTCTTCTAGAAGTTCCACCCTCTTGCTCGCCCGGGTAATATAAATATCTAACCATAGCGTCTTGCGGTAATTGTTGCTCTTTTGTTTTAACGGGGTTAGCCGGCGATTGCCGGACCTGTTTTAGTTTAACCGCCTCTGACGGCGCTTTAGCTATTAATCTCGTCGTTTCATCGTTTATAGCTTTGATCACGCTGGGTAATCGCTCGACCCATTGCGTGTTTCTACTCTCGGGATTTAACATTTCTTGAGCGTACTGATGACCAAACAGTCTCTCGGCTAGCGTTCGATTAAATCTTTCTACGATACCCTGCGATCGGTGGTTTCCGGGTTCGCCTACGATAATCTCGACGTTTTTTGAGGCCATCCATTTTTTAAATGCTCCTTTAAATTCGGTACCGGCGTCTACTCTCAACGTTTTAGGGTAACTCAAAGGCGACCTCGCGTAAATCTTGACGATAGCATCCTGGGTGGAATCTGCCGTTTTAGAAACCAAAGGTTCTGCTTCGTGGTATCGACTCGCAACATCGACAACCGTCAAAGCGTATTTATAAGTCTTGCGTTTTACTTTATCCCAGGGTAGGTATAGCACATCCATTTGGTGAAAGTCGTTTGGTGTTTCAAACTCTCGCGAAGTACTCGTAGGCCTGGGTACATACGCAGGACCCGGTAGATAAATTTGCCATATCGCTTGTTTTTTAAGCCAATCTCTGATTACCTTTTTATCGATTTTTGTTTTATCGTGTAAATGGTCGACGGCACTTTCACCTCTCCAATAACCGCTCGGGCTATAATACAGTTTAGATAATGTTTGCATATTATTTAATATAAAAGACGTTTATAATAATATGGCTAGCGTTGCTATGATGTTAGGAGGCGCGATCGTCAACGCCTTAGCTTTTACTGGTTCAAACTTTTTATTTTCAAATCTGAAACAGAGTGACGAGGAGCGTAAGAGACACGATTTAGCGATAGAACAACTGTCAGCCGCCAAAGATAAGTGGCAACGAGAACGAACGAAATATCTAGATTTTCTAAACGACCGTATCAGAAACCAAAATGCTTCTAAAGAAACATTTTCTAACGTAGACCGAGCGTTGCGTTACTACAACGAGGTGAGTGGACAATCTACCGAACTACCCGTAGGACTGCAACACGAACCCAAACTCGAAGATTTTTACGAGCCTAGCGACCAACAAATAGAAAGAGAACTGGCGTTTATCGCGGGAGGAACGCTATTGGTGGGCTTCTTGGCTTACAAATACCTTTAAATTTAAAACTCGTATAAATAAAATGAATGCGTATGGAAAAAAGCTCAATCCCAGCAGACTATTAAAAATACCCAGATCTATCAAGGGTGAGAGAAAAGAGGTGGTCATTACCCACAATCCCAGTAGTATATCGGCGGGGCAAACGCTGAGGGTCAAGTTTCCTCAATTGGGTGTAGACGACGTGATCGTACCCGACACTTGTAAACTAGCTTTCAATTTAGAACTCGAAGGTGGAAGCGACAACAATAGAACCATTTTTGGTAATTTAGCCAGAAATTTAGTCAGCGAAATCAGCGTCAGGCTTCAAGGTCACGAAATTGTGAGTTATCGTCACGCCGACGTGTATCACAACTTTAAAGACAATTGGATCAACAGCTCGACGACTCGAAACATGGCGTACTCGGGCATAGAAAAAGAAAACGTGTCTAAACTAAGAACTGGGGCTGAAGATGCTAACGCGGGCGCCAACAACGGTAAGGATCAAGCTATCGCGGATGCCTATGGTAACAGATATTGTATTCCCCTAGACATTGACATACTGACTTCGCATCACCCTTTTACCCCAGCGGTTTAAAACAACCTCTGACGTACGAGATAAAGTTTAACGATCACGAAAAAGTAGTCAACAGTTCAGATACGGCGGCGATGTATTCTATCTCAGACTTGTCTCTCGAATACGAAGTGGTGACCAACAGAGACCTAGCTATCACCATCAGGAATAAACACAAGGGGTTAATGCAATATCTGTTTGATAAAATCCACTCGCTAGAAGTTAGATCCGTCAACAAATCGGACACGCTTTGGAACGTCAGCGTCAATCAACCCATAAGGAGTCTCAAGGGTATTTTGTTTTTGTTTAAAGATCCCGCGGTCAAAAATCCGCAGCGATTTTACAATCCAAAAATAACCAAAACATCGGTGACCGTAGAAGGTAAACCCAATCAACTCTACAGTCAAGGCATGTTTCAGTATCAACACTGGAATGAAATCAACAAGTTCTTTGGAGACAGCGATACCGAAAGCGGGCGCGGAGTAGCTAAAGACTTAAATTTGACGGGTTTTGACCTCGGAGACTACCTAAAAGACAAATACGGTCTGTGGCTCGATTTTAGAAGTAACGACGACAATTCCGCTCACGGATCCGGTAGGAAACTCGGAGACGGAGGAGGCATCAACATTCAATTTAACAGAGAAGCCGAAGGTCAAGGTGACCTCACGATGTACGTCTTTTGGTCATGGATGCTCAATTGAACTTGGAAGACGGGAATTTTAAATCTCTGTTAAGTTAAAATGACACAACCGCATTGCGCTTTAATCGTCGGCAAAACAAATTCGGGCAAAACCAAATGGATTTTGGATCTGTTAGAGTCAGACTTTAAAAATACATTTGAAGCGATAGTCATCATTTGCCCTACCATATTTAAAAACAAAACGTACATCGAAAGAAAGTGGATTCAAGCAGATCCCGAGGTATACCTCTGCGATCCGGAATTGTACAAGATGACGCTCAACGAAGCGATCGATTTTTATAGGAAAATATTCGAAGGTGTTGCCACGTTGTTTATCGTGGACGATTGCTCTTCGGATCAAGAGATTAAATATCGTAAAAAGACGTGCGCGCTAAGCAAGATGGCATTTAGCGGAAGACACGTAAATCACAGCTGTTGGTTACTGACCCAAAAGTACAACAGCGTTTTAAAAGATTATAGAGAAAACACGGCTTGGTTGGCATTATTTTACTGCAAAGATAAAACATCGTTTGATCAAGCGTTAGACGAAAACGACGTCGTACCGATTGAAGAACGAGATTATATAAAACGACGTTTGAGAGATGTGAAATATAGTAAATTGGTCGTATACACCGAACCTCAAGTTAGTTACGAGCTACTTGAGTAGCTAGGTGAGTAACAATTAATAGCTAGTTGAGTAACAATTAATAGCTAGGTGCTCAAGTTAAATTACCTAGCTGCTTAACTAATAGGACCTAGCTTAGTAGCAACCTATTTAACAAACTACGCATGTATTACAATTTGTTAATCAATAAACGTCAACAAAATGTATTTTGCTGTTAGTAAATGATAGCAATATTCGAGTATTTGCAGTTTTTGGCTATTATCATCATATCACTTAATTTATCGCTTTACACCTACGAATACCTTCGCTTTTGTAACAAGGTTGCAAAAGCTACAACAAAATTAAATTCCTTTCTAATTAAATGGAGGACCTAAAACTGACTTTAACGAACGAACAAGATCACAACGCAGAACATAAAGATCGTTTGTGCGGTGTCGTAGCAGCCGGAAACTCTAGAAAGTACCTGGGAAAGGAATACACCGTTAAACATATCGAAGCTCTTGACAGTAAAGAACTCGACAAGCTGTATCATCTGTACGAAACTAAATTTGGAAATGAAATTGTTAAAACCGTTGGTAAATACACTTTAAGTCTATTTTCGAGAGTGTTAGCTGTTGTTACACCCGTACAAGTTTTAGGATATAACGTCACTATAGATTCTGAAGAAGAACTCACCAACGACTTGAGTTCTGATCCTATTATAAGCGCGAGTATGGCTGGTATGTTGAGCGACGTTTGTTACAAGTACGGAACTTTAATATCACCCCTAGTTGCTACGATTATCACAACAAAACATTTGAAATTTAATAAACCTAATATAATAAATGGAAGATCAGAAAGCAGCGACAGCAACGCCTGCAGCTCAACCAGCAGAGACAGAGACATCCCCACCGATAAAAACAACGACATCACCGACGGTAACGAGAGTGACCAAGACTAAAAATCCTAAACGAATACAGCAGGGTAAAGCTTTAGCTGAGCACAATAGACAGATGAAATTAAAATTAGCAAAAATGGACGTAACATCGGTCGATAATACGAGCTCACCAGACTACAACTCTTGGGCGATGTGGGGGGCTATAGCGTCTATAATAGGGGTGGGGCTGCTGGTACTAAAAAGTAAGGCAACTGCGCCGGTGATACAGCCAGTGCCGATAGTCACGCAACCCACTACACCCAGCGTCCCCACTAGCTAGACATGGAATAAACCAGCAATTTAAAAATTGTTATATTAAAAACGATGAGTAACTTTGACACCAACGGAATAGCAAATACGATTTATCACGGAGCCATCATATCGGGTCTTTCGATGGGATACGCTATGGTAGGAGCTAAATTATTCAAAATGAAAGCGCCGGATTTAAGCAAACTAAGCGTAGAAGATATGGGCAAATTGACGGGCATTATAAGTGGAGCTCTGGCCACGCAAAATTGGTTGGTGACCCAGGGTATACTACCGGGCAGTATAATGAAAACGGCATAATTTAAATAGGTTTATTAAATAAATGGCTGAGGGAGGATTTGACTTTGACCCCGTTGATGATTACGATTACGATGACGACGATGAAGTAGCAGAGACCAATCTGGACGACAACTTTGATACTCCTGCACCACCAATCCTCACTACCGACATAGATGACGTTTTAGATCAAGGAAGAAGCATGCTCACTAATGGGCGCGTTGATGAGTTTTACGATACTTATAACATATACAATAAACCAATATCTCCGAGATACGAAAACTTTATTCTCAACACAGAAGGTTTATTTTATGATACTGGTAAAGGCTTACTAAGGTTAACGGATCAAAGAAAACCAGACAGATTCTTGACTCTGAGGACTATAGAGTTAAATGTAAGAAAGATGGGTTTAAACGGTAGAGATTTTATTAGAAACAAATTAGGTTTTACGCATTACGAACGTAAGACACTCAGTGACGATCAAAGCCAACACCTGCAATCGATACAACCCGAGAGTATCCCCATGACAGAACTACCCAGAGTCACCGATGAGGTTATCGAGATTATAGACGATTTAGAACAAGACACCGGCGCTCAAACAGAAGGATTGAATTACAGAGAACTCCAGGGTTTAGACAAAACTCTTCAGACGTTGAGAGGTAACCTAGAACTTAATTTAGCGCGTCTCACAGAACTGGACCGAGAGATTGCGGCCACGAGACAAGAACTCGACGAATCTCACAGCGAGGAGGGTCGACGAGAGTTAAACGATAAATTGAGCGACTTGAACGTTGAAAGATCCGCCAGATTAGAAGCCGCAAAAGCCAACGAACGAGGGCTCAAAAGTCAGATCGCTAGAATCAAAGAAACGATTAATAAAATATTAGGCGACGACACGACTCTGGCGGAAAAGATTAGAACTCTGTTTAGAGAACAAGGTGTGACCGTAGTGAGTATTTTAGCCGCTTTGAGTTTAGCCATCAGCACGATAGTGAGTAGCATCGTCGCTAGCGTGAGAGGTGCAGGTGCCCCACCCGCGCCAACACCAGCACCAACACCAACACCAACACCAAAAGGCGGTATCAAAGAGTGGATTTCAAAACAACTTGCTAATTTTGCATCTGCTCTTCAAAAACTCGGAGTGAGCGCGTTGGGCGCTCTGCCGGGTATCATAGGCAGCGTACTCAGTTGGATATTTAACGCGCTGAGTAAGTCCGTATCGTGGTTGGCCGAACACGTGTGGGCTTTGTTTTTGGGTGTGGGAGCCTTGGTGTTTGCGTACCTGCAAAAACGATGGTAGTTATAGTTGTAATCAAGTTAAACAAAAAAAATAAGCCTTACCAGCACAAAGTTGGTAAGGCTTTTTTTTTTTGTCTTGTGAGATTAGAGTGTGACTTATCGCGTTGCCTCGTAAGCTAAAATACCCATGCCAACGATAGCTAATATTCCTACCGTCAACGATATTTTTTCGTCTTGGTGAGTTTGTAGTTTCGTGGGCTCCTTTGTTAAAACTGTAGGTGTTGATGCTGGTATTGGCGCTGGTGTTGGTGAGGGTGTAGGTGCAGGTGTTGGTGCTACAACATCGTTCGTCATAGGCTCTGGGGGTGTTGGTGGCGCGACGTCATCGGTGTCATCAAAAGAGTCGTCCGGTTGAGGTTGTGAGTTTAAAACTGGCACCAAACCAGTGTTCATACTCTGGGTAGCGATTTGAAGATTGTTGTTATAGCCGTCGTGCGTTCCAACCCTCAAGTTCATATCCGATGGAATTAAATACAACCCCGGTTTCACGACAAAATTTAAAGGCGTTCTGGCATACTGCAAAGAGTCTTGAAATTGATCGATACTCGTTTCCATGTCGTCTGCTGCATTGATGATATCTTCAACGATGACGTTAAATTGTCTCTGAGCGTCTAATCCGGTTCCCGGTGATAATACGCTCGTTTTTGTTTGAGCCTGCGCACCGAGTAAAGCGTACACGTAAGATCTAATTGATTCGTTGATCTTTATGATTCCCGCGGAGGTAAACGAACTCGTGTTGGGTATAAAATCTAACCAAGCCTTTTGTACCGATTCATTTTGTTCGATGTAAATAACCGTCCAAGGAACGTAAAGGCTTCCACTCTTTTTGGGACTGTCTAGACCGTGATAGCCGCCGTAAAGAACGTTGGGTTTGTTGGGTAATGCTTTATCGTATTCACCAACCGCCACAAACTTGCCTTTATTAAAGATATATGAGGTACCTAAACCGTTAGAGTTTGTGTCTCTCGTCTGTTTAAAAGACTTGTTTTGATCTATGCCAAACAACAAGCAGGTATCGGTAAATGCTTTGTGATTATAACTGTTGTCTAGAGCGTTAAATGCGTCATCTCCCGGTAAAGGAGCGGCAAAGTCGTACAGGATCTTTCTAACCGTAAAATATAAATGAAAGTTAAAGATGGCCCAAACGTAACGGTTGCTCGCGTTTAAAAGATCGAATCCAATACCGCAGCCCGTAGTAGCGCAGTAGATCGCAAAATTTAACTGATTTTGATAAAACGACATGGGGTGTGATTTCCAACGATCTACATCCTCGTCCGTCTCAACGTGAGGCAATTTATAGTCCGAGGTTAAGTCGGGAAACATGGTTGAAAACCCGTTGGTATTATTAACTATGACCTCCAGTTCACTGGGTTTAGTGCTGTTTAAAAACTTTGCTTGGGGTGCAGCTTGATGTTTTAGCTCGTTTGCCTTGGCTACATTTTGATTTACTTGTCTCGTTACCTGATCGGCTATCGATTGTATCTGCTTTTTAACGACTTAAAATCACTCATTATTTTAGTTTCAGTTTTAATATAAAAGACTTTAAAATAAATGCATTCGTTTCACTTGTTTCAAAATGAGCAGACGTTTAAATTAGAAGACGTTGTAGATAATTTAAACGGTCAAAAATCTATACGCGTAAAAAGGGTGTTGTTTAACGCCGGATATTTTAATATTTCCAGCGCCACGGAGATTGATTGGTTTACGCAAATAGATGGGAGACCCGCGTTTACCACAGATAAACCTCCCTCATACCCGCGGAGTTTCTTTCAGATGTACACATAACAACGCCGGATAGAGATTTTATAGAGCGATTGTTACCCGATATACCATACCACTATTTATTTAACGATGAAAATGTTTTACAAAAACTATAAACGATCTTATAAAAGCGTACGAAGACGATAGACTAGAATCCGTTTTAGAAGCAAACAAAGAAAAAGAGCTATTATAGCTGAACGGCGAGGGTTGATTTTAGCCGCCATGAATTCAGAAATAACAAAAACTGAATTAGAACTAAATACGCTTCAATCTTTAGTAAGAATATTATTTGTTAGAGAAAGAAAAATCTTTGAAGGTGAGGAATTGGCTTTAAAGTTTATTGAAGGAGAAATGGGTGCGAGCGAGTTGAGCGAGTTGAGAGATAGAGAAGCAGGAGTGATTATAAGAGGAAGTCTTATCGTGACGGGTGATGATTTCGATTTTATTCCTCCGAGTCATTTAGAGCCGTTGCCACTCGGAAGTATCGGTTCGGTCATCATACCGCCGGGGTGGTACGACGTCGATTGGTTCGATTTCATTTTAAATTCTATACCCGGGGTAAGTTTTCGAGTATTTAGAGAATCTAAAAAGGTGACGTTGGTGATAACCGACGTAAATCTCAAATTGCGCTTGAACAGAGAAGTATCTCGATTACTCAATTTACCCAAAGGAAGACTGGTACCCAAAGTGGTGTACACGGGGTATTACGACGTTAATCCGTTTAAATTTTTGTTTATTCGCTGCCCGCAATTAAGTACGAGTGAAAACTTTTTTAATGGTCGTCCTTCTGACATCTTGAAAATCGTACCCGTGGGTACGCACAAACCCGAGCCTGATAGAGTCGAGGATTTCAAAAACATTAAAAACGGTATAATCGACAAACTGACATTTTCTATCAGCGGTGAAAAAGGACAGGTATTCAACAATAAGGGTGAGGGTATCATTATCGAGTTGGAGATCTTTTAATTTTAAAATCTTTTATATTAAAAACATGAGTGTAGATGGTAAGGCGTTATACCCCGATATTTCTGGAGATGTACTCCAATTACGTAGTAACGAAGAAACAAAAGTGTTCAGACTTAAAAGATTGAAGAGATTCGATCTTTAATCTTGAAAGAGAGAGACCACCGTGAGCGCACTTATAAAAAAATAAAGAGAATGATCGACACTATTCATTACGTAGAGATAGGATTAGAAGGATTGGGGGCTATAGCGGGGGCTGTCAGTATTCCCGCTCTCTTGGGTGTTATATCAGCCCCCGTTGGATTGGTGCTAGAAGGAACGTTTATAGGTGCTTTTGGTGTAGATATTCTGCTTAGAATCACGTCTAAGCGATTATCCGCCAAGCTGAAAAAGCACGACCAGATTAAAATATTAGCAGACTCCAAACTTAACACGATTGAAGAATACGTGTCTCAAGCCATCAACGACGGAGATATATCGCACGAAGAGTTCTTATTGATTACGAGAGAGCTCGCAAAATTTAACGAGCTTAAGCAAAAATTAGAACAAAGACCAGCACAAAGCTTCAAAAATTAAAAACGATACAGACTTTGAAAAGAAGTTAAAAACGGGTAGACGAACGGCTGGCAAAAAAAAAATCTCTTATCGAAAAACTTACAAGTTCAAATTCTCGGTAAATAAACATTATGAAAGCGATCCGCCGAGTTATACCTCTATTTCACCTCTTAGGGCAACACCCTCGGCCCCGCCTTTATTGTAGTGGTCATCGTATCTTTTTAGTGCTTTATTAAATTGATTTTGAGTCACTTTAAATAAATCTTTAACTCGTTCTTTGTTCCATCCAACGACGTGATGATAACACGCCGCTATTAACGACCGTTTTACGCATCCGTTTCCCCTCAATGTTTTGTAATTAACGAGCTCGTTATATTTATTGATTGTTTCTTGGACATCTTCTGAGTCTTGCTCTGGACAAACAGAAAATATAAGTTTCTCCACAGTTTTTCTTTTGTTTCTTTTTAAAGTTGACCAATTGATACGATCTTCTTGCGCATTTTCTGCCGAAAAATCAAAGTAACGTGAAACTATTTCACCGCACGTTTCACAAACTAAAAAACCATTCTCGATGATTATATGATGATCGCACTGATCTGTTTTATTAGATAGCTCGAGGTTCATTTATTAAAAATGATTTATTTGTTTAAATAAAGTTTTTAAAATAGACAGAGGGAGATGCCTAGACAGAGGGAGATATGGGGTAAAGTCTGGTACCTGTCCCCCACTTATAATATAACAACTCGGAGAGAGAAGAGATATATTTGGGGAGCTAGAGGGGAGATATATTTGGGGAGGGAGACATATATATTGGGAGAGGGATCTATTTGGGGGCGGGGATCATTGGAAAGGGATGGGTACAATGGAAGGGGCAGAGACGGGGAGGGGGTAAAGTCTGGTACCCTGGCTTCTCCCCATTGGCCCTGTACTACCCCCAGACCTATGGCAAAGTCTGGAATCCCCCACTAATACCTACTCCCCCCCAAAAAAATACAAACAAATAAGAAGAATAAAGAGGAAGATTTTTTATTCGGGGGATTGAGCATCCAAAGAAAACAGTGATAAGGAAAGAACTGGAAGATCATTGGGTACGTGTAGGCCTAAAAAAAAAAAAAACGTTGTCCAAACACTTCCAAAGATTTGTCGTAAATGACACTTTTTAGCTGCTCCCATTTAATTTGCAATATGTGTTTTTAAGGCAACCTAAAATAATAACATTTAATAGGGAGCGTAAATAACACACTCTACTTGCTTTAATTTTGTGCTGTAGTATTAATTGCTACAAATTCATATCCTACATCCGATTCTCATAGCAAGGCGCACATGTAAACAAAGCGTGTCGTCGTTATTCCTGAGGTCTATTGGGCGACATGCAGATGTATCTTTCTTCCCATGCAACAGGCTTATTACACCGCCCAAGCACAGGTTAAAAAAAGCCGGTATATGCCCCCTTCGCTCTTGTATCACGATATTGGAACAAAAGCGGAGAAGTTGAACAGGCGAAGGCTTCCCATTTATACGTCATACGGTTTGAACAAAAAGGTTACGTAATAATACGAACAATGCGCTGTAGCCATCGTGAAACAAATACCGTATCTTGAAAGCAACTCTGCCACAGTGAAACCAATGATTTGATCCTCTGCTAAGAAACTGGTGAACAATTGTGTTCGGAAACAAAGCTCAAGAGTCGCTCGCGCGAGACCGAAACCTCTCCCCGCAGTCTTAAAGCAAAGTATACTAGGAATAGACAACACATCGTGACTAACATAACATGCTCCATACATGCTCATACAGTTACCGTCCCTCGATTATGTAAATTAGGCACTCGTATATGGTGAGCCGGGCCCGCCGCTTTTGAAATGCCTTCAGCAAAGCATTTTGCGATTCTTGATAAAAAAAAACGACAGTGAAAATCGAACCTGTCTTACAAAATGTTAGCTTAAAATTCTGCAACAAAATAAATTAATAGAACAGACAAGGTCAAAGTGAAAGGAAAGAGGAGAGCAGTCAGTGTTACTTAAACAGGGGCTTACCTGTTCAAACGTTTCGTGAGAAGTCAGATCAGTTCAGTTCATTTATTTCCAGTGTTCACAAATCAGTGTTACAATACATAATGTATATGGGTGTACATGTACAACAGAGGAGTGAAAACTAGCCTATGCATTTATAGGCATTGGCCCTTGAACACGTGTTCAGACACCAAGTGACAATAAAGCAAAAGTGCTGCATTTAGAGAAAAAGGTTTACATGCAAAGATAAACAAGGGTACAAAACAATAATTTTACAAGCCAACATAGGAATGTCAGGAATAAATAACTTCAGTTTCATATACCAAAGTATACATTCAGCAAACTAGATTTGTAACTAACATGTAGAACTTCTTCAGGAATCAGTGGAGAGTACTATAACTTGGTTCCCTTGTTTAGTTAATTGGTTTTAAAGCAAAAAACAGTGGTAAATGGCGGATGGAAATGAATAGTTTACGAGTAGAGTGATAATATTGAAATTCCGCGAAACAAAATGAATGGATTGAAGAGTATAAGGTATTGAAATAGACCAATAGGCCTATACTGTATTGCGGAAAAAAATACGGCGAATGTACAGTATACGAATACGAAATTTTAGCAAAAATGCATTTTAATGAAGCAGGTTCGTTAACAAGTCATTTAAAATCGTTTGTTTATGACGGGAGTTTAGAAGTTTAGAGGTTTCAAATGCATGTATGAAGGCAAAGCGCAGATTGAGCTAACAATCCTCCAAGTGTTTCCTATTATAGTATTATACTTGTTTAGTCTATGATAATTATGTCTACGTCAAAATGTCGCCTTATTCGCCTATGATAGTGTTTGCAATTTTAGGCTTTTTCGCAAAGTTTCAGAAAGCCTTTATTTTTGTCAAGATTTTCCGGCTCTCACTTTGGGCCTTAATCTTGATGGAGTGCAGCAGAGGAGAAGCAGCCTTGCTATTTGGGTGTTGTCCTTGGGCAAGACACCTTATCAATATTTGCTTTCTACCAAGTAGCAAATAGGGACCCGTGCAGGCAGAAATGGAAATGCTGCATGGTAAAGCTGTTACATACATAAGTTAAATATTATTTAAATTTATTTCTAAAAGAAAACCCTTTCGTTTTTACTGTACCTTATAAATTCTCCACTAGGGAAAAAATAAATGGATAAAGAAAAACAAAATTTATGTGGTGTTGACCAAGCATTCAGGGGTCACCCTATGTCTTGCTGCCGAGACAGCAAAAGAGCCCCGTACCTATGAGTAGATGCATAACCTGGACTTCGCAGACAGTCCCAGCCGGTGACTTAACTGATTGAGCTAAGGTCGGTTGGTATTTGACGACGGGAAATTAAGACTCTTAAAGTAAATGACAGAGCGTGTGTATTGAAAAACAAGAATAACACCAACGGGACTCGAACCCCGGACCCCTGGGTCTGTGGACAAGGAGCCTAACCACCAGGTAATTTAATTATACAGTCTTTTATCCACTGAGTGTTAATATATAGTTGGAAACACTTCTCAGCTTAGTCTGCGCTTTGCCTTCATAAACGTGCATGAAAACAAACCTCTAAACTTCTAAACTCCCGTCATAAACAAACGATTTAAAATATCTCGTAAACGACCCCGTTTCATTAAAATTCACTTTTGTTGAATTTTTTTTCGTATACGGTACATTCGCCGTTTTCCCCCGCAATGTAATCGGTCTATTTCCTGTACCTTATACTCTTCAATCCATTAATTTTGCTTGTCGGAGTATCAATATTGTCGCTCTACTCGGCAAACTATTCATTTCCATCCGCCATCTACTACTTTTTTCGGCTTCAAAACATATTAACTGCAAGGAAACCAAGTTATAGTACTCTCCACTGATTCTTGAAGAAGTTCTACATGTTTGCAAATCTATTTCACTGAATGTTTTCTTGGATATATGAAACTGTAGTTATTTATTCCTTACGCAATTATGCAATTATTGGTATGTAGATGTATACCCTTGTTTACCTTTGCATGTAAACCTTTTTTTCTCTGAATACAGCATTTTTCTTTAGTATTGGCATTTGGTGTCTGAACGTTAGTGTGATATAGGGCCCATGCCTAATGTACAAGCTGTCCTTTCTTATGGTTCCTCCACAGTTTCCACTCGTATTTGATACATGCAAACGTATACATTGTAACATACTGATTTGTGAACACTGGAAATAAATGAACTGAACTGAACTGACTTCTAACGAAACGTTTGAACAGGTAAGTCCCTGTTTAAGTAACACTGACAGCTCGATCAATCTTTCCTCTTTCTTTTCACTTTGACCTTGTTTGTTCTTTCAATTTATTTTGTTGTAGAATTTTAAGTTAACATCTGTAAGATAGGTTCAAATTTCGCTTCTTTTTGATCACGAATCGCAAAAGTGTTTTGCCGAAGGCTTTTCGAAAGCGGCTGGCCCGGCTCACCGTAAGACCACGAGTGCCGTATATTTACATAGTCGAGGGACGGCAGCAGTCTATATGAGTATGTATGGAGCTTGTTATGTTGGTCAGGACGTCTATTCTAAGACTGCGGGGAGAGGTTTCGGTCTCGCGCGAGCGACTCTTGAGCTTTGTTTCCAAAATACTATTGTTCACCGTTTCTTTACAGAGGATCAAATCATTGGTTTCACCGTGGAAGAGTTGCTTTCAAGATACGGTCTTTGTTTCATGACGGGTTCAGCGCACTTTTCGTAGAGTCACGACCGTGACGTAATTTTTTTGTTCAAAACGCGATTGGGAAGCCTTCGCCTGTTCAACTTCTCCGCTTTTGTTCCAATATCGCGATACAAGAGCGAAGGAAGCATAGGCCTATACCGGCTTTTATTAACCTGTGTTTGGGTGGAGTAGGCCTGTTGCATGGCAAGAAAGATACGTGTATACGGTATTGAAACTCAGTGTCTGCATGTCGCCCAGTAGACCTCAGACATAATGACGTCACGCTGTGTTTACATGTGCGCTTTTATAGCTATGAGAGCCAGGGTTGAATTGGATGTACGATATGAATCTGATGATACTACAACACAGAATGAAAGCAGTTAGAATGAGTTATTTACACTCCCTATTAAATGTTATTATTTTAGGGTGCCCTAAAACACACATTGCAAGTTATAGATGGGAGCAGCAAAAAAAGCGTCATTTATGACACATATTTTGACGTGTTTGGGCAATGTTTCAACCTTTTTTCTTTAAATGTACCCAATTATTTTCTACTTCTTTCATTATAACTTCTTTTGAATACTGCTCAATCCCCCCACCCACCCCCCCCCCAGTTTATTATTATTATTTTTTTGGGTGGGGGGCGTCCAAATAAGAAGCTTTTTATTTCAGGTTGCGTTTGCGCACAAACAGATCCGCCGAGCAACTGAACTGGCTTCCAGTCCATTCAAATTGAACATGTTAGGGTTTTGGGTACCAACCTATCATGTCTTATAAATATGGAAAAGTGAAGAACGTTTGCACTGCTCTAAAAGTTGCGAGTCTACGATACAATGCTTTGTTGTTGCGGAGGGGGGGGGGGGGTGCAAAAGCCGAAAATATCACAGGTCCAATTGTTAAAGATGTGTCCCCATGCCATTTGCGCGTTGATTATCCAATCACCTGGAACATTGATTATCCAATTGGTATTTTCCTAGAATCCAAGGATCCAAGAAACTGAATAATTAAAAAAAAAAAGAAATCGATTTATTAGTGGCCAGATATCAATTCGGCTCTCGCAGGGTGGGTTTTGTGTGCAAAATGGAATTTTCTCTTTAAATCAAACGATGCAAATCTAACTAGTAAACAGCACGTGTTGCCATCTTTAATGTCGTTTCCCCCCATAACCGTGCACGCCCAAGGGGGTTGCGAAAACTCGGGTCTTCACAGTGTCTGTCCAAAGAAATTTCGGAAGCCGCACCGGCGGGCGGCGGGCGGCGGGCCGGTTCACGTACGGCGCGTCGTCCCCATTCCCTGGTTACGTTGTACGACTGCACGGAGAGGTTTCGGTTTCACGCGAGCGACTCGAAGCGTTGCCGAAGGATCAAACCACAAAATGCATGCACCGTATTTCACCGTGGAAAAGTACACTTTTGCAAGCCCCTTCTAAAATCTATACTGTTCATAAACTGGGCAGGGATGTGATAGGTTCATATCTTCGGCAAGCTTACTATTACTGACTTAAAAAAACCCGGATATCATGACCTTTTTATTTCCTGCAATAAATTTTCCCCCGTTTATCGCAGCTTTGTGTAAAACACGAATCAATGACTTGGACCGCATATATAGCGAGCTGATGAACTCAAGATTTATAAAGTGGAATACATGCATGTGGAGCTTGCTGGGATTTTACTCACTGAGAAAAAAAATCGGTTAAAAACCTTGGCTCTGTCAATATGCCACAGGTTATTTGGGACATACATAAGAAACGGCAGATTTGTGGGGGCCCAATGGGGGCCATGCCCCTTCCCCCCCCCCCAAAAAAAACCCTTCAAACCCATGTCTTTGTTTTTTAGGAAGCCAACGCGTACATCATTACAATTGTGCTACCATGCACCAATGCCATGAAGAGCCTTCCCTCTGGTTTTTTTAAATCAAACTTGGGGCGAAATATTTTGGACTCACTTTTTCGGAGAACAAAAAAAGTTTGACCCACCCTAATTAAACACAAACCACCCTGAACCCCCCCCCCCACTATGTTCTGGATTTAGCCTTGTATATACGTGGGCGCGAGACCAGTACAGGACTGAAAGGTCGCGCGACCTGAAACGAATTGTTGATTGCAAGTAGCGAAATAAAAGAGGAATAGTTTGAGAGAGGGGTGCGCTTTCTCCATCGAGAATGAAGCTGAGTACTGCAATTCGGCGTAACAATCAATACGTTAACAATTACGTAACAGAGTGCGCTGTGAATGGTGTAACGCCCGACGTTGAAAGAGAAAGTGCGGCGTGTTCCTTGGTACTGTGGCGATTGGAAAGAATTCTATTACCGAGTACATTGTTCAATGACGATTATTTTGAGGCGATACTCTCGCTCAATAGACCTAAGATGTACTGACGTAACTCTTTGTTTAAAAGTGCGCTTTCCTGTGAGAGCTGGCTCTCATAGGAAAACGCACATGTAAACAAAGCGTGACGTCATTGCGTCTCAGGACCATTGAGGGCACTATTTAAGTTTAACGGTCAAGCCTACGCAGGTTTGGTTTTGGGGTTAAACGTACGAAAAGTAGTTCGAGCATAATTATCGTTTCGGCGACGTAGCTGCTGTTAATTACCTTTTGTATTAACATACGATTATACATAAAGGCTGTGTGATTACTCATAGAAAATTGGGCCGCTAATAAAGTTTAACGGTCAAGCCTACGCGCAGTTTGTTTTGGGAGTTAAAAGTACGAAAAGTAGTTCGCGCATAATTTGCTGTTTTTGGTAACGTAGTTCGCCAAAACAGCTCTTGTTAAAATACGTGTGTCGCATACAGGACAGTAGAAAACCTAGAAAAACCTAGAACCTCCAGAACCAAATGGTAACAAATGGGGATAGTGTAATACAACTATTAGCATCAAGCATTAAAGGCTCCGTTATATTTGAAGTGATCGAAAATGATGTCGATTTACGCGAAGTATACGGTACAACAACCAGCGGAATCCCAGAGAGGACGCCTCTCATTAGGTGTCTATATGGATGCAAACCTACAAATCGACTCCCGTAGACCTCGATGATAATTACGAGTATGTCCGTAAATTATTTTAAAAAATACTCACAACTCTCTGAGGTGTTTGAGACACCCTCCAAATCAAAGCTTATTTATTATCTTTTATTTTCTGTTCAATTTTTGTTCAATTATCCAATGACTGATGGGAGAAAATTCCATCAAAGGATGTCAGCCCGATAAATAGTCCATTGGCCCATCGCCATTTTAAAAAATGATGCCTGCGCTCTATTGCAAAGAGCAATATTAGGGCCCAATTTCATGCAAATTGCACAGAAATACGAGCTCAAACTCCTGTGTACGGCTTCCAACCCTCTTCTTATCAAGTACAAGGCCCACAACATGCTCTATTTTATGCATATACAAATTGTTATTTGGCCGCATATTATACCTTTAAAGTGTGTCATGGATGTCGATGCCACTAATCATGAGATAATTGTATGATGCACACGTATACATGTATACGTATACATGTGCATGTACAACAGACGGTTGAACACAGCAGAGGAATCCAAAAGAGCGTGTATTATAGGCACTGGCCCTATAACACAGTAATGTTCAGTCTCCAAGTACGTAGCAAATGGCCTAGTGGTTAGGCGCGTTGTCCACAGACCCCGGGGTCCGGGGTTCGAGTCCCGCGGTGTCATTTTTGGTTTTCAATACAGGCGCTCTGTCATTTACTTTAAGAGTTTTAATTTCGCGTCGTCAAACACCAACCGACCTTAGCTCAATCAGTTAAGTCACCGGCTGGGACTGTCTGCGAAGTCCAGGTTATGCATCTACTCATAGGTACGGGGCTCTTTTGCTGTCTCGGCAGCAAGGCATAGGGTGTCGCCTCGTTTCCTCCCTTAACGGTGCTTGGCCCTCCGGGGTTACATGGATGGATAGGGAAGGAGGTGTGGTGGGCCGGGGAATCCGAGACCCAGGAAGAGTACTATATGGGAGTCGGTAACCAATCGCGACCCCTGAATGCTTGGTCAACACCACATAACTTTTTGTTTTTCTTTATCCCCTTATTTTTCCCTATAGTCGAGAATTTATAAGGTACATTAAAAACGCTCTAACAGCAAAGAATTGAAGTATACATGTACACATTGTGATTTGGCCTGCATATTATACATTTAATGTGTGTCATGGATGCCACTAAACCAAACTCATGATAAAATCATGATAAAAATGTGCCAAGAAAAAAAATGCACAATGAAACTCGTTTTCAGACGGTTTCAGACGCCCTTAGGTGGAATAAAAGTACATTTCTCCTTAAAACAAAAGATGCAAATCGAAAACTAGAAGAAAAAGGTACGTAAAGAGCACGGGGTGTCATCTTTACGAAAAGGTCTTCAAAGTGTCTGTCCAAAGAAATTTCGAAAGCCGCACCGGCGGTTGGCGGTTGGCGGTTGGCGGGTGGCGGGCGGCGGTGGCGGGCGGCGGGCGGCGGTCCGGTTCACCGTTCGGCGCGTCGTCCCATTCCCTGGTTTGTTGTAAGACTACACGGAGAGATTTCGGTTTCGCGCGAGAGACTCGAAGCGTTGTTTCCAAAGGATCAAACCCCAAATGCATGAACAATGTGCGCTGTCATAAGTGTAACGCCCAATGTGTTCGAATTCCTTGGTTCTTTGGAAAGATGACGGTTATTTCTTTTAGACGATTGAGGGCACTATTTAAGTTAACGGTCAGACCTACGCAGGTTTGGTTTGTGGGTTAAACGTACAAAAAGTAGTTCACGCATAATTAGCCGTTTAGGCGACGTAGTTCTCCGAAACAGCTCCTGTTTATTACGTGTGTTCATATAAGGATGAGAGTTGTAGATGAAGGGAGAATTTGCTGTTGTGATTCGAAAGAATTTAATATGATTAAATAATAATTGTACGATGTGCAATGACGATCTGTTGTGTGATTACTTTTAGTTGATTGAGGGCGCTATTCAAGTTTAACGGTCAAGCCTACGCGCAGTTTGTTTTGGGAGTTGAACGTACGAAAAGTAGTTCGCTCATAAAAAGTTGTCATTTTGTATTAACGCTGTTCGCCAAAACAGCTCTTGTTAATCGCGTGTAGTTCATTTTAGGATTAAAAATAGGAACCGCTGCATTTCTTTGATTCTCATTTCAATTTTGATGACGTCATCATGTTTCACAGGTCACTGTACAAATAGTTATCATATCTTTCCCTCTCTATTTTGTATCTATTCAAAAACCATTACTCCATTCACACCTGAAAGAAAAACTTGTACGAGATAAAAAAATGAGCTACGTGGGATGCTGACGTCTGTGCCCATTGACTGCCCGTAGAGAACAATATTGTTACAATACATTTTAGCATGCTTAAAGTTACGCTTTGGTCAGAGACAGAACTAATGACTCGAAAAGGATTTGTTTCGAGAGGGCGCCATTGCAATATTTAGACAGTGCGAGCAGATGATGGCGAGTACATACAGGTACGAGCATCGAACTCATGCAGTGGCATATAAAACTGGGTCCAATTTGCTAGGTGGCCGTGGTGCATGGGGCCTCTTTATGAAGAGGGCATTCATTTGGTTTTTAAAAAATCACCCGATCATTTTAACTATCTGCTTCAACCAACACCATTTTAACCAGCGCTTTGAGAGTGTAGGACAATTTCCTTTTCATTTTTACCAGAGGTAGCCAAGAAAAAAACAAATATTCCCCTCTCTCTCAAAACCACCCTTAAAACGGTTGCCAAGCCCTGGGCCCGGGACCAAATCTTGTGGTATTTCCATTAAAATATGGATAACTTGTTATTAGAGTATGCAAATTATACGTCGAAATTTCAAAGTTACTAGTCAATAACATGCTTTTATTTCCATGCTATTGTTTTCTATTAATTTTCGGGAAACAATAAAATTTGACACACCCTACAAAAACACGGACCGCCCTTAAAATCCCCCACTATGTTCTTTATTTAGCCTTGTACGTGGGCGCGAGACCGGACTGAAGGGTCGCGCGACCTGAAACGAATTATTGTTTATTGCAAGTAGGGAAACAAAAGAGGAATAGTTTGAGAGAGGGGTGCGCTTTCTCCATCGAGAATGAAGCTGAGTACTGCAATTCGGCATAACAATCAATGCGTTACAATTACGTAACAGAGGGCGCTGTCAAAAGTGTAACGCCTGATAATGAAAGAGAAAGTAAGGGGTGTTAGAATTCCTTGGTACTGTAGCGATTGGAAAGAATTCTATTACCGAGTACATTGTTCAATGACAATCATTGTGGCGATACTCTCAGTCAATCGACCTCAGACGCAATGACGTAACGCTTTGTTTAAAAGTGCGCTTTCCTATGAGAGCTGGCTCTCATAGGAAAGCGCACATGTAAACAAAGCGTGACGTCATTATGTCTCAGGACCATTGAGGGCACTATTTGAGTTTAACGGTCAAGCCTACGCAGGTTTGGTCTGGGGGTTAAACGTACGAAAATTAGTTCGAGCATAATTATCGTTTCGGCGACGTAGCTGCTGTAAATTACGGGTGTTCATAATACCATTATAGATAAAGGTTGTGTGATTGCTTTAAGTTGATTGAGGGCGCTAATCAAGTTTAACGGTCAAGCTTACGCGCAGTTTGTTTTGCGGGAGTTAAACGTACGAAAAGTAGTTCGCGCATAATTTGCTGTTTTGGGAACTAGTTCGCCAAAACAGCTCGTGCTTAATTATGTGTGTTTCATATAGGCCAGTTAAAAACGTAGAACCTCCAGAACCAAATGGTAACCAATGGGGATAGTGTAAAAATAATTATTAGAATCAAGTATTAAAGGCTCTGTGATATTTGAAGTGATTAAAAATTAATATCGATTTACGCGGAGCATACGGTACAACAACCAGTGGAATCCGAGAGAGGACGCCTCTCATTAGGTGTCTATATGAGTGCAGACCTGCAAATCGACTCCCGTAGACCTCGACGATAATAACGAGTTTGTCCGCAAATTCTTAAAAAAGTACTCACAACTCTCAGAGGTGTTTGAGACACCATCCAAATCAAAGCTTATTTTATTATCTTTTATTTTCCGTTCAATTTTTGTTCAATTATCCAATGACTGAATGAGAGAAAATTCCATCAAAGGATGTCAGCCCGATAAGTAGTCAATTGGCCGCTTGTATTATTGGCATGGGCCCTATAACACAGTAATGTTCAGTCTCCAAGTACCTAGCAAATTTCCTAGTGGTTAGGCGCATTGCCCACCGACCCCGGGGTCCGGGGTTCGAGTCCTGTCGGTGTCATTTTTGGTTTTCAATACACGCGCTCTGTCATTTACTTTAAGAGTTTTAATTTTGCGTCGTCAAACACCAACCGACCTTAGCACAATCAGTTAAGTCACCGGCTGGGACTGTCTGCGAAGTCCAGGTTATGCATCTACTCATAGGTACGGGGCTCTTTTGCTGTCTCGGCAGCAAGGCATAGGGTGTCGCCTCGTTTCCTCCCTTAACGGTGCTTGGCCCTCCGGGGTTACATGGATGGACAGGGAAGGAGGTGTGGTGGGCCGGGGAATCCGAGACCCAGGAAGAGTACTATATGGGAGTTGGTAACCAATCGCGACCCCTGAATGCTTGGTCAACACCACATAACTTTTTGTTTTTCTTTATCCCCTTATTTTTTTCCTATGGTCGAGAATTTATAAGGTACAGTAAAAACGCTCTAATAAAGAATTTAAGCATACAAATTGTGATTTGGCCCGCATGTTATACATTTATTGTGTGTCATGGATGCCACTAAACTATAAACTCATAATAAAATCATGATAAAAATGTGCCCAGATTTAAAAACATGTGCAAAATGAAACGCCTTTTCAGAGGATTACAGACGCCCTAATTTGGAATAAAAGTACAAGATGCAAATCAAAACTATTAAGCCTAGAAAAAAGTATGTAAACAGCACGGGGTGACATCTTTACGAACAGGTCTTCAAAGTGTCTGTCCAAAGAAATGTCGAAAGCCGCACCGGCGGGCGGCGGGCGGCGGGCCCGTTACGGCGCGTCGTCCTCAATCCCTGGTTTGGTGTAAGTCTGCACGGAGAGGTTTCGGTTTCACGCGAGCAACAGAGGGCGTTGTTTCCGAAGGATAAAAACCTCAAATGCATGAACAATGTGCGCTGTCAAAAGTGTATCGCCCAATGTGAGGCGTGTTCGAATTCCTTGGTACTGTAGGCCCCTAGTGATTGGAAAAAAAATCTATTACCCCAAGTGCATTGTTCAATGAATATTATTTGTGATGATATCCTCAATTGAGGGCACTATTTAAGTTTAACGGTCAAGCCTGCGCAGGTTTGGTTTGTGGGTTACGTACGAAAAGTAGTTCGCCCATAATTAGCCGTTTCGGCGACGTAGGTCGCCGAAAGAGCTCCTGTTTATTACGTGTGCTGATATAAGGATGATTATAGAAAAAGAGGGTTCGTTGTTGTCGTGATTTGAAAGAATTGTATAGATTGCATAATTTGTACAGTGTGCAATGACGATCAGTAGTTGTGTGGTTATTTTTAGTTGATTGAGGGCGCTATTCAAGTTTAACGGTCAAGCCTACGCGCACTTTGTTTCGGGAGTTAAAGGTACGAAAAGTAGTAATTTGCTGTTTTGGTAACGGAGATCGCCAAAACAGCTCTTGTGCTATATGTCCGGTATTTCCTTTCTGAAGTGCGCAGCTCTGTTCGTTGATAATGACGAAAACGTTGAATGTTTGAGGCAAATTTCCGACCCGTGAGAGTGACCATGGCGTTGACAGCCGTCTCTTTGCATTCTTCATGCAAATCAGTAGGAAAAAAATCCAACGACACAAAAGGGATAACAACCGCCCAATTAATTGCTATGGCAACCGTTGATAAATTAACGGAACAACGGTTCTAACTTCATTAAATGTAATTATGTAAAAGGGTATGAAGCGACAGGGTATGAAGCGACACGGTAGCAGCCACTTTGATGATGAAAGAGCGATTCTGTCAATAAATCGAACGAAAAAAAAAAGCCGGTCAAATGCAGACTTGAATATACAGCAATGTGAATTCTCATTTAATTGAACTTTCTAATCACAGTCAAATACTTCATACAATTTTTGAAGATGACGGGTGGAGTTATATTTGCCGTTTTCATTTTATACAGGGTGAGTAAAAAAACCACACCGAAACCCAAATGTCGGGACCATTGTTTTTGTGAAGTTCTGCATGTAGCACTTTCATTTATTTGCGAAAATATTTGCGATGCCGCAGATATAATGATTATCGCAAATATTTGCAGAAATATAATTTCTTAATTGTTTTCTAAGACGTTTTCAAACGTTTATCGTTTAGTCCGAGATTTCACAACAGTACAGTGCCCTAAACAAAAAACCTACATTTGTAACATTTTGACAGCGGCACACCCAGGATTTGGCCGGGGGGGGGGGGCTCACAATTTTTTTCAGAAGTTTGCATATTTTTCAAAAAAATGTTGGCCCAATTTTTTTGCCGCAGAAAAAATATATTTTTGTTTTTGTTTTTTGTTGGGGAGAGGAGGGACTTTTTTGACGTTGGTGGCGCCATTCACGTCCCTATTATACTACTCGAAAATAGGCCACAAACATATCACCACGGTCATATCGTGGGACTAAAAGAAAAATCGACCCGATCCCCCCCCCAAAAAAAAATGAGGGGGGGGGGGGCTCAAGCCCCCTCCCCCTTGGGTGCGCCACTGCATTTTGACACAATATCATTCAATAGAATCAAGATTAATGTATTTACATTAGCTATATTGTTGCAATTACTGCTTAATATATAATCAATTTAACAAGAGACTTTACAAATAAACTGATAAACTAATACCGTCTTATGAAATAACATGCTAATTATTATTATTGTTGATGTACCCTAACGTGGCGCGGCCCCTAACGTGGCGCACTTTGATTTTTCGCCTGTAGCGCCTAGCTAGAGCAAAAGTTTTAACTGAAATTTCACAGAAAGTGAAATTTCATCAAATTATAAACACTCCCGTTCATAAATCGCGAGTTTATTTATCCGCTACAAAGTTAAAAGAAAGAATTATTTTGGCGTGATTTTCCGATTTTATTTTCTAGTGCAAAGTGAACCCTTTGAAAAAGCCCCGAAAAATAAGAAAATAATGCTGTGACAAACATCTGGCTGGGTATGTAAGTAGAGATAATAATGATTTATCAGAATTTATCAAGTTTACAGAAATTCTTAAATGTTAATTTGGAATTTTCCGAGATTTATTTAAGTGCGCCACGTTAGGGAACACTCCGCCAAATTGTGCCCAATTTCCGGACGCCACCGTTTTTTAATTTCGGCTTAAATTTTATGAAACTGAAATTGTTCACAGAGGTTAAACAGCAAGCATTAATAAGGTAAAAGTACCAGTATTTCACTGCATGAATTTAAGGTTTGTCAACAAAGAGGTTTGGCAACACTACACGAAGAAATTTGGGTAAGCTTCGAAGTGCGCCACGTTAGGGAACACGACTATTTCATTTTATCACTGAAAGATAAAATACATTATTCTCCACGAACACACGGCTGGCTGAGTTTCAAAATGTCTGTTAATCAGCGGATGGTTGCTATGGTATGGAATTAGTAAACATATTGATTGCCCAAATTGCAGCTGGCCATTCATTGCTGGCATCAAGCCAAAAATGCTGTTCATAGGCAGAAGTTGATGTAACTTCAAAGGGAGATATAAATATTGATACAAACGTGTTAAGTCCACGCGCGCGCACAGACGCACTACGTGCACGCCGTGGATGAAAGGCCAGTTCGGCGTAGACTTGGCCAAGTCTGGGTTGCGCTCGGTCTGTGCCTAAATCCACTCACAGCGCATATCGCATATACGTCCCATCCTTACAGTACATAACGCGCGCCCTCATGCGTCGAATCTGGACCATCATGTTAAAAACGTACATGTACATGTTATTTTCAAGTGATGCAGCAACCCAGACTTGGTCAATCTGCCAAGCGTACGCGCTGGTTTGTTCCACGTTTGTACACAGTCTATGGAAATTAATTCTCGATGTGATTGGCTTCTACCGATTTCGGTAGAAGCCAATCATATCACAGTATTTCAGGTAATGAGCGTTTTTATTCTTAAAAACGCGCGCAGATTGTTTTGATAATATTCCTAACACGCAATCAGCGTTGTCTGCGTATTCGCGCATCCAAAGTTTCGCGGAGAACGCACACGCATCCCATGGTGAGGAGTAGCAGATACACGCACGCGTACGTTCGAATGCTTTGAAACGGCTCTGGGTACGCACAACACGAACCGCGTATCAATGGATCTCAACATCTTTTACAGGTTAACCCCAATAAAAATTCCCTTTTGTTTTGAATTACATTTGAATGTCATGTTCTGTATCAATTCCATCCAAGAGCAGCTGATCAAGTTAGCATTATCATCCAAATATAATGTGTTTGAAATCTACAAATTAAGATTACGTTTTTAAAACTTTTGCAGATTGTTATCCAGCCTTCCATACCTACTGAAAATAATAAACGAGTCTTAAAAAAATGATTGGTCAAGCGATGTTGCTGCATATGCATAGAGACGGTGTTGCATATGCATCGATGAATACAGGCGCGTGCACGCGAGGGGGGGTGCTGATGGCAGATTGATCAAGTCGGAATTGCTAACTTTTGCACCACATGTATGCACATGCTCTGCAATACATGCACACACATGTACATGTACGTATAATACGCGTATTGTACAATGTACATACATTGTGTGCGCATTGTTTTACGGCACTGAAGTGGAACGCGCTCTGAAGTGTACCTTGTCACTGCTTGTCGGGCTTCTGGAAAGACGTAAACTTAGTGATTTTTGCTACTTTAAAAAAAAAATTAAGATACCGACTTAGAGCAATTCCGACTTGAGTCAAGTCTAGTTCGGCGTAGCTTTTTGAGACGCAACAACAAAAATAAATTTCTCCTGGAATAAGCGTTTGTTCGCTTACATTCCATGAATTTTTCGTTCACATTTGAACTTCGGTTAGTGAACTTATGATTTGCAAATGTTATGCAGCTGACTTCAGTGATCTTTTGGGGTTTTGGAGACGGCATTTACGTATATCCTTCGTCAAGTACGACCATACAGCTTTTACAAGTTGCCTCGTCAGAACGTCAGCCCAAGCGATCCGCTCGCTTGTCGACATTTCATGCGATTTGTCACAGCCGTCCAAGGTTTCCAGAACATGAATTCTATCAAGTATCAGCGTTTTAGGCCTAGGCCTACTCGTACTTTTTCGAATGCTGAATCACCACTGGATTATGTCAGCCGTCCATGATTGAAGCTTGTGTAGTCCTACTTGAATCATGGCCCGTCATAAGTTTACGGACACCGAAGTCCAGGCGCCAAATCAACGGTCATGACGGTGCGTTCCAGCCGAGTCCGGGCAGCGCATCTCCTCCCAGCTTTCAATCCGCCCCGGTGCTGGTGGCTGGTGTTCTCCGCATGCTTGACCGCGGCAACGTGTCGGCCTGCAGTGTGAACGCTGGATCTTTGTTCTTCACGACCCTCTCTCGAGATTTCCCGCTTGGTGCACTGGGTTGGACATCATGCTCAAACATGCCATGCATGATGGAATTCAAGGTGAGAATTTTCCAATCACACAGCATTTGTTTTGGGCCCGTTTGTTGTACTGTGCAATATCGTGTGAAGTTTTTGTTCACCGTTTTTATGATTTTAGTTTTAACGCTAGGCCTCAATTATACGCAGCCAGCGGTAGGGCCCTATCGAAAGTGCGGAGATCGATCGACATTTGATTGAATCCTACAATTTCCTTTCATACCTCCATGGTTTGACCTAATTTGGATAGTTGAATTAATGATTTTGATATTTAAACTGAACAAATTGTCCAATATGTCTAATGAGTTTTACGGCACATTGAATGTAATATCACCATGATTTGATACAAATTCGATCATTCGGGGACCGTTAAGCGCGATAGTTAAAATGCCTATCCACTGCAAGCTGAAGGCGAATCATGGCGATTAGGCATCACTTGATCACCGAGGCCTTAACTTTGGTAGCCTACTGAGTCAACTTTATACCTGGGTAGCTTAATTGTTTGCCATAATTAATAAGCCTAGGCCTACATCCTGGTTTCCTGAAGCTATGACTATGAGCTGAGCTATTCTAAGTGTTCAGTTGACTTGTTCATTCACTTTTGCAATTACTTCCCTCAACGGAGATACCTGGTCCCTACTTCATTTTATTTTAAAAAAAAAAAAAAAAATTATTATTGAATTGTATCAATAGTTTTGTTTTTGCAGCCAGCCATTTATGTTTAATAATATAATTAATACTAATAGGCCTTTGTTGGCCCTATATTACGACATGTTGAGGCATGCACTGGGGCTTGAAAAAGAAAAAAAAAAAAAAAAAAACCAAATCCAATAAGATACTAGAGCTAAAACAGCCCTGGGCAATTCATTAATTTTTCAGACCATTTCTAGTCTGACAAATGTTATTGTTCTTCAGCTAATTTGAGCCGATCTTTCGGCATTGGTTCCTAATACAATAAATAGGGGCCCGGGGCCTGTAATAACACCGCTGTGCAACCTGAGCAGTTTTTAGCCAGTGCATGTAATGCCAATTACATAGTTATAAACATAATCATGATGATATTAATGGTAGGGTCTACACAATTAAATGTAAAGACAGCACTTTAATGCAAATTAAAAAACAAAAACAAAAAAAAACAAAAAAGAAGAAGAAGAAGAAGAGTGACAGTGTCCCCACTGGCATGATTAATCTTGACAGTTCCTAAGATAAGATAGTACTTCCACATAAATTTGCGATTTTGGCCAAACATGACATGATCCCTGTTTGTCAGAGCAGCTGCTTTCGGAGCAGGTTGGCAGATCTGAGATCACTGGATGGGCACTATCTTAACCTATTTTGAAAAGGCATGTTAATTGTTAACCCAAGGAACCTGGCCAAAGAGTCCAAAAACGCAGTAGGCTCCGACCGCTTGACAATGTGTAATTAACCCAACCTTGTGTGATTGCAGCAAAATGCTAGATTCTTTTTCACACAATAAAGGGGGACCTATTCATTCGAGGCATAGTTTCTCTCCTGTTTAGCTTGACATCCTTTTCTGTCACCTAGGCCAACTTGTGAAGCCATAGGAATTTATACTAACATTTAAAATTATAATGAAATACTATACTACAAACTTTAATAATTAAATAGTAATAATTTCTACTAATGCTATAACAGCGAGACTTTACCGTAGACTTGTGCACAAACCTAGACTATCACCTAATCCAAGTTTACCTCTTATCTTTTCTTCACGAAATTTGGTGATTTTCTCGAGCTAGATAATTTGCAACACAAACATTCCTTGTCCTAAGGGTCGTTCTAACAATAGGGTGACTCCAATTTGTCACCCCCACATGGCATGTTGCCAAAATCCAGATGTGACTTGCCAAATAAATTAAAAAAAAAAAAAGAACCTGTCGCCCATTTGTGGGATGCTGTAGATTATATATAAATAATGATAATAATGATAACAAACACCCTGACAAAACAAATAAAAGAAAAAACCCACCCCAACAAACAACCAACCTAACGAACACATAAACAAAAAATAAATGAATACATTTAAAAGATAGATATGTTTGCAAAGGATAGCTGCTGCTTTGAGTATTTTCTGTTGCAGGATGCCAGGGGATAGCACACGCTACAAATTGGTTTGGGACCGGGACTCATACCATCGAATGCTCTTCAGATTTGCAACATAGAGGTCTTCCAAGGTTGGACATCTTGTCAAGTTCGGTGGGTACTGATCGTCCAGCAATTTGGCCAGTTTGGCGTCCAGATTATAAACTGTTGCCGAAAGGCGAATATCAGGAAAATAACTGTCAACAGGATAAAAGCTGTCAACAGAAAAAGCGGCACACTTTTTTGACCATGACCTATTAAATTCTTTGGACATCCATTTCAATTAAGTTGACGCGATTTAAAAACATGATGGCATTGAGGAGGATAATACAACATAAAGTATACGCTAAGTCATATGATCTGTAGACACATACATTTAACCACATGTTGCGCGTTTACGTGCTTGACCCAGATCTTTAGCAGCCCAATTGTACTATTCATATGTAGGCCTACCTGTAAGTGTAATAATATTTCCCATTGTCATGTTAACGTTGATGCACCGTACTTAAGCCTCCTGCTGGTAATGATTTTTCCAAAGAAAAAAAAAAAAAATTGGGCTTCAAAAACAAGGAACAGATAAAGCTGGTTAGAAACATTTCTTGACATGAAATGAATATTGCTAAGTAAATTACAACTTGGAATTTTCTAAATTGCATTCATGCTTTTAAAGTCATTGTATTGGGTTGTAGGTTGTACATAGTCCTGGCTATTTTGTACTGTATTTTATTTTACATTGAACACGGAATACTCATCTTCAGGTAACAGTTTAAATGACTAACTATAGCTATACATTGACTGTTTACATTTAATAACGGCTACTTCAACAAGTTCATTGTTTTAAGGGGATTTAAGTAATAATTGTACTTTTGGAAGATAACATAAACAATTAAAAAGTAAAAAAAAAAAAATCTTTATGCCTCCAGATAATTTTGCTCCTAAAACTACAAAGAAAACTTGGTCGCCTATTTGGGGGCCGGAAGGGAATTTTTTCGATCTTTTCCACCAGAATGGGTTTCGTACTGGCTTTTCGCCTTTTTCAGGAGCAATAATAGCTAATTTGTTTAGTTCACGTTAGTGATACTCACAATAGGAGGTTGATATGTTGGGGATAGTTCCCCTTACTGATTTAGATTAGATCTACCCACGGGAAAATAGTACATTTCGTCCTCTTTTTGTCCACGAATGGTTTTGCCACTTTGCAGGCCAGCTTAGAAGGTAGCCACTAACATTTCCTCCTTTGTATCAATTGAATCTATATCGATCAGGATTGGTTTGAGAAATATATAAAAGTATTTAATCAACATTTGTAGTTAGTTTTACCTCTTTTGACAACGTTATCCAATGATCAAGTTGTGGCGTATGATTATAATACCTAACTTTGTAATGTGTATTATTATTATGCATGTTTAATTTTCAAAAATTTCAAAGAGGCAGCTTGTGTGGTTTAGGAAGAGTGCCAAAGATTTGTGGCAAGCATGCCGATGAGGTTACAGCATTAATGATGTTTGCAACATTAAATCTTTAAAAAAAAAAGAAATGGTAGCAGTTCGCACTCTATCCTCAGTTGGTAATAGTTATACACAACTCCAGTATTACCCTGGCGCTAGTATTTGTTTCGTTCACTCTTTCTCTTTGGGGTTCTACTCTTCGGGGTAAGGGCGTGAGGGTACTGCCTGTCGTCCCATGGGGCGCGCGTTGCGCGTTTGGCGAAGTTGGCTGGGAGCGACGGGCAGTGCCTCAATTCAAACTAAATAAACAAGTTGGGTGAATAGTTCTTAAGTAAAACCTTTGAATTTGGACGTTAAACATTTAACAAGTTGTGTTTAATCTTTGTAAAAAAGTACGCCAAGCACCCATTTGTACTGATGGGGCATGCCAACCGTATCTACGAGCGGTGGACCAAATCGGTGTGCTTTAACTACAAATAACTTCTTGAGTAATATAGGCATATAAATACTAAAGTCACGTGACAAATACTTAAGTCATGTGACAAAACACTTTGGCTAGCATCCACTTGTTCTGGTGGGGCTAGTGAATGGTTGGCAAGCGTGCCAAGGTTTCGGGCCCAGTGATGCCAAGCATGGCAAGTATTTGGGGCAAGCGTGCCCCGTTTTTAGCTTGTTTAAAATGTTTCTAAGGCAAATATATTTTAGCAAATAGGTAATTATTGGTATGTTATAGCTTGTTAACGTATTTACGGACATTTAATACAGTTAAACATTGACCGAGGAGAAATAAATTAGCGGCTCAAAAAATCTATGCCAGAAAAGTCAAATCAACTCTCACTGTGTGGTTTTGTGTGTTGTCTGAGAATAATTCATTTTATCACTGAAAGATAAAATACATTATTCTCCACGAACACACGGCTGGCTGAGTTTCAAAATGTCTGTTAATCAGCGGATGGTTGCTATGGTATGGAATTAGTAAACATATTGATTGCCCAAATTGCAGCTGGCCATTCATTGCTGGCATCAAGCCAAAAATGCTGTTCATAGGCAGAAGTTGATGTAACTTCAAAGGGAGATATAAATATTGATACAAACGTGTTAAGTCCACGCGCGCGCACAGACGCACTACGTGCACGCCGTGGATGAAAGGCCAGTTCGGCGTAGCTTTTTGAGACCGCAACAACAAAAATAAACCCACCTCCTCCCCTTCAACCACCATACTTTTTTACTTCTATAAATGGGCGAAGTTGGCTGGGAGCGACGGGCAGTGCCTCAATTCAAACTAAATAAACAAGTTGGGTGAATAGTTCTTAAGTAAAACCTTTGAATTTGGACGTTAAACATTTAACAAGTTGTGTTTAATCTTTGTAAAAAAGTACGCCAAGCACCCATTTGTACTGATGGGGCATGCCAACCGTATCTACGAGCGGTGGACCAAATCGGTGTGCTTTAACTACAAATAACTTCTTGAGTAATATAGGCATATAAATACTAAAGTCACGTGACAAATACTTAAGTCATGTGACAAAACACTTTGGCTAGCATCCACTTGTTCTGGTGGGGCTAGTGAATGGTTGGCAAGCGTGCCAAGGTTTCGGGCCCAGTGATGCCAAGCATGGCAAGTATTTGGGGCAAGCGTGCCCCGTTTTTAGCTTGTTTAAAATGTTTCTAAGGCAAATATATTTTAGCAAATAGGTAATTATTGGTATGTTATAGCTTGTTAACGTATTTACGGACATTTAATACAGTTAAACATTGACCGAGGAGAAATAAATTAGCGGCTCAAAAAATCTATGCCAGAAAAGTCAAATCAACTCTCACTGTGTGGTTTTGTGTGTTGTCTGAGAATAAATATACTTTATTCATAAATACCTAATACAGTTTACCCATTCCTATTGCAATGGTCGAGAACCCGTCACATGGCCGGTCTTAAACGGAGGATAAAGACAGCCTGGTCTTAAACACTTTTTCAGTGTCACGTGAAATTTGGACTCCCATGAAATCCGTTGCCTTTTAACGTTTCATGAACGTCCACATTCCTCACGTAGGCGTGCGCAATACTACCAGTGAATCAGTATTTCATAGTCCAAAATTCACACTACACCAGCAGTCCAGCTGCGTTTTGCGCCGTCGCGCAGTACGCGCGACGCGCACGCAAATCTCCTTATAAGGTAAGGAGCTGTAGAGAGACATTCCATATTATAGTGAAAGGGGTGTTTCATAAAACCAGAAGTAAAATTGTTGAAAAAAATGGTTGAACAGAAAAGATTTGGGGGTTTTTACCGAAAAGGTATTTATGAATGGGAATAAATATGTGTTTGGTCGGCATTAAACACTCTGTTTAAGACCGGTTGGAGTCTGCAGTGCTGATAGTTATCACCCATCCAGACTCCAACCGGTCTTAAACAGAGTTTTTAATTGTTTCTACAAATTACCTTTTCAGTTCAATATAATTATCTAGTCAAAACCTTAGTACTAAATTTACCAAACTGATTTCTATATTCATCTCAAACACTCGCCCAACGTAATATGGAATAATTCAAACGATAACATTAAATACAGCTTGAGCTAACACTATTACAAGAGTCGAAAAAATTGCTATAGCGAGTGCAATATATATTCTTGTAACTCCCGAAAAAACCCTCCAATTTTATTATTATTTTTTACTATAGCGGGATGCCGCTTTTGCGACAGACGTACATGCAACTTTAACTACTGGGAGACTTTTGCATGTGATAAAGCCCAAATTTTTATAAAATGAATTGTCGTATTTCATAATTACGGGTTTTGTATGTTTGTTTTTTGTTCTTTGTGTTTTTTTGTTATAGTCGAATACGTTGATGACATATGGATTTATCATCGTATGACATTTCTGTGAATCTTGAAATTGATCAGGTAGGAATTCCTCCCGTTTCCGAAAATGTCCGAACTTAAGTTTACCGAATGCATTTCGTCGTCGGGGTATTTCCGGGTATAAAATAGGTTGTATTTACCTGCCATGCTAATTAAAAATGTTTAGAAAAATAATTTCATATTATTCATTAAAAAAAACCTTGAAATTCAAGGACGACTTTGTCCATTTCGGCTTCACCTGCTATTTGGGTCCCTAACTGTGAAAATCCCAGCTCAACATCATATCAGTCAACTGTATAATGTACGAAGCCAGTGTTTTTTTAAAAAATTTGATGCAAACATTAAAAAAGCCAAACGAAAACAAAGCCGAGCTTTGAGAAAGGGACATCATGTTTATTTTTAGCCGTGGCGGCTAATTGACCTACCACTCATGAAAAAAAGGCGCTCTTGAAAAAAAGTCGCTCGTAAAAATAAAAGGGCGCTTGTGAAAAAAAGGGCGCTCATGAAAAAAAGGCGCTCTTTAAAAAAGCGCTCGTGAAAAAGGCGCTCGTGAAGAAAAGGCGCTCGTGAAAAAAGGCGCCCGCAAAAAAGGGCGCTCGTGAAGAAAAGACCCTCTTGAAAAAAGCGCTCGTGAAAAAATAGCAATTGTGAAAAAAAAAATCGCTCTTGAAAAAAAATCGCTCGTGAAAAAAGGGCGCTCGAGAAAAGGGCACTCGTGAAAAAAGGCGCTCGTGAAGAAAAGGCGCTCGTGAAGAAAAGGCGCTCGTGAAAAAAGGCGCTCGCGAAAAAAGGGCGCTCGTGAAGAAAAGGCCCTCTTAAAAAAAGCGCTCGTGAAAAAAGAGCAATTGTGAAAAAAAAAATCGCTCTTGAAAAAAAATCGCTCGTGAAAAAAGGGCGCTCGAGAAAAGGGCACTGGTGAAAAAAAGGCGCTCTTGAAAAAAGGCGCCCGTGAAAAAAAGGGCGCTCGTGAAAACTGAAGGCGCTCTTGAAAAAAGGCGCTCGTGAAAAAAAGGAGGCGCGTGAAAAAGGGCACTCGTGCAAAAAGGCGTTCAAGAAGAAAGGCGCTCTTGAAAAATAGGCGGGTGGAAAAAAGCGCGCGTAAAAAAAGGTCGATCGTGAAAAAAGGCCATCGTGAAAAAAAGGGGCGCTCGTGAAATAAGGGCGCTTATGAAAAATAGGCGCTAATAAAAAAGACGAAGGTGAAAAAAGGGCGCTCGTGAAGTAAGGGCACTCGTAAAAAAAGGTACTCATGAAAAAAGGCGCTCATGGAAAAAAGTGCGCGTAAAAAATGGCGTTCATGAAAAAAAAGGCGCTCTTGAAAAAAAAACGCTCAGGAAGAACAGGCGCAGGTGAAAAAAGGCGCTCGTGATAAAAGGCGCTCATCGAAAAAGGCGGTCGTGAAAAATGGGCGGGTGGAAAAAGGGCGCTCGTGAAATAAGGTCGCTCGTTTCACGTTTGACCTGTTTTCACGAGTGACCTTGTTTTTTTTTTACTTGGTGCGAACGTTGATTGCAAAATCATTGTGCTACATGAAAAGCGCCACGTATTGTTCGCCACCAATTGTCCACTGGTGTCATGTATATGCCCCCCCTTTGATTTTACGGAGGCCGGATGACCGGTGAAAAAATCCTGTCTACCTTTCGGCACGGATGAGGCGAGTGCCCTTTTTCACGTCTACCCCCAAATCAAAATGACCTTCCTACGCAACTGCTGTCAGGTTGGTTGTGTGGGGGTGTGTTTACATTGCTCGTGTAATTATGCTAAGCACCCTCCCGAGTTGCCGGCGAGGCGAATCTTCGTTGTAAAATAGCCATGCGACATTGGTCGTACTCGGTATACGAGAAACTTTCTAAGCATAGCAGCAGTACACCCACGATTGCGCAGCTGGCCTAGTTGTGTTTGCTATGGTATCCTGGTAACACTCGTCGCCTGTTCTTGACCCACATCCAGTAACTGACGCATCACGGTTTGGTGTCGCGAAGTACAGCCAGGTTGATGATCTGAAGCCGTTGTCGTACGCCTCCTTCAGTCCGGCCAGGGTGCAGGGATGAGCTCCCTGATCGGAACATCCACTAGCCTGTCCGGCACGGTCTGCGACAGCATACAGTGATGCAGTGCGGACTGGGTCACGGTAGACGTACGGGATGGAGCAGCATAAGCCGGGAGACGGGTCGGGCGGCGGGTCGTGGTAGGTCACTCCGGTATCGGTCAGCACGGCCAGGCTGTCAGGATCAGCGTACCATGAGGGAGGTGTGGCCGGGTAGCCCTCCCCAGAGGCGTGGACAAGTTGCGACTGAAGGCATAGCTGTTGGCCGGTCTTGCTGCACTCAGTGGCTGCCGATGCGTGAGTGTGGTACCAACAGTCGGTCAGGCTAGGAAAACCTATCAGAATTCAAAATGTCCAGGAGTAAAATTTCACGATGCTGTTATAAAGCTCGCATATTTACCAAGTCAAATTAACACGATGTGTTCTGCTTGTGAATGGTTCTCATTTGCCGGGTACGCAAAGTTTCTGAGCATGAGTTTCTTCTCAGTACAATAACTATGTAATGATCTCGTGAACCTTTTACTATCCACATGCAACATATCTTTTGAGGAGGGGCACCAGCGAATGTCTGTATATCGTTTCATTAACAGAGCAAACATCATACACATTTCCCCTTTTTTCAACGGACCACGCCATTAAATTAATAAGAAATAAAAATGCCGTTATTGGTTCAGAAATAATGATGAAAACCTAAGATTATGGTCTAGGCCTATACGTTGTCCTTACCAGTCTTAAATTCATACCTGTGTTATCCCCGGATGCCAGGAGCTGAACAAGTTTTGGCTGAAATTAGAATGAGCGGGGAAAAAAAGAAGAAGTTGATAACAGAAATAATCATAAACATCAGGATTCGACCTTTTCTGTTGTCCTTGTCCCAATAATTTGCAGTGGCATGACGTAGGCCTATCTTCCATGTTTATTTAGCGCAGTTTGCGATGAATAGCGCCACAGTGGCGCACCCAGGATTTGGCTGGGGGGGGGGGGGCTCACAATTATTTTTTTAATTTTTTTTTAAGAAATTTGAATTATTTCAAAAATGTGTAAAAAATGGTTTTTAAAAAATAAATGGGTTTTTAAAAAAAATGGGGGGGGGGGAGGACGGACTATGTTGACGTTGGTGGCGCCTTTTACACCCCTTTTATACTACTCGAAAAAGAATTGAAAAAAAAAATGTAAAAAAATTCGAACCTGGGGGTTCAAGCCCCCCAGCGCCCCTTGGGTTCGCCACTGTGGTAGCCTCGTCCGCCTTTAACACAGACTGGTTCCCGGTCTCTCCATTATCCTTCGGACTTGTGGCTAGAAGTGAATCCCGAATCAATAAGTAGGCAACAGGGCAATGCGCAATTTCTGTGGTGATGAGCTTTGATTTCACTGAATTCGACAGTGTCTCTGGCAACTATCAATTAAGAGTAGGGCACTGCTCTTCAGTATTTGAAACCTATGCAGTTGAAATGCTTGAAGGTTGCCCTCGAGGAGACAATGGCGATTTGGCCTACTGGTTGTGGTAAGACTAAGAGTCAGTTTTTGGATAACCATGTGTTCAAGGATCATCATGCACAAAGCTGTAAATATCGTTTCAAAAATAAACAATCACTCCGAGCACGCGGTACTAGCTAGTGGTACCCATATTTTAGGGGGGGGGGGAACCAGTCGACTTTAAACATAACAGCGACCCAAAAGTCAGATGGCATATTGACTTAATTGTGGGGTCTTTTGTCCCTATTGTTGCTCTGTGCTCTTGGTGCCACAAGGAGCAATGCGTGTGTACAGCCCAACGGGCAATTATTTCGCTCCAATTACCGTGCTGAAACTCCATTTTATTCTTGCATTGCGAATGACAATAGACCTACTCCCTCCGCGATTTATTTTCGACTCGTTGTTGATGAGGAACGCATGCGTGACTTTTGACAATATAGCAGCGCTAACTGTAACAGGGCCGGTCTTTCGAGGCAGCTAGCGTAAATATTGAAGAAAACCATCTATATTAAAATTATTGATTTTTTGGTTTTTGACGTATTTGTTCAATCAATATTAGGTTTTTGCCCTTCACCGTCGTATAAACACCGTATACTCAGAGTGTAACCTCCTGAGTGAAAGTTGGAAAAATCACGCGAACCCACGACCTCCTGCTTTCTACGGTGCAGACGTCTTACCACTCGACCAACGAGCTTGCTTGATTGGTTGGCTGGTACGAATCTGATGTAGCCCCGGGTACCGCAATTAAACTATTCATAAGATGGAGTGTTTTTTTCTCCAACTTTCACTCGGGAGGTAACACACAGTGTTCATACGTCGGTGAAGGGCAAAACCTAATATTGATTTACATCACCCCGACGCAAATTCCATATTATGAATAGTTTCATTGCGGTACCCGCTGCGATCAGATTTGAACCAGCCAACCGATCCCAGCAAGCTCAATGGTGATCGAGTGGTATTACGTCTGCACTAGAAAGCAGGAGGTCGTGGGTTCGTGTCCCCCTGGAGTGATTTTTTTCCAACTTTCACTCGGGAGGTAACACACTGAGTAGACAGTGTTTATACGTCGGTGAAGGGCAAAACCTAATATTAATTTACATCACCTTAACGCAAATTCCATTTTATGAATAGTATGTTCAAAGATTGTTAAGCTCTTGTAGAAGCTTTTACTTGACACTTGACGGTCGGTTTGTCGGTCTGTCCCCAAAAATTGACCTAAAATATTTGAAGTGTTGGTCACATAATTAAATGCGTGCCCACAGTTGTCGGAACACCGGCTATTTTTCGATCGATGCGCATGCGCGTCTATTTTGCATATGTCTGTCCCCGAAAATTGACCAAAATAAACCCTCTAAGTTTCCCATAAAAATTAACTACCAAATTTAAATGTTCAAAAATAAAAGCAAACAAAATAAATTTCATACTTAACAAAATTGTTTCTAACAATTCGGAAAGATGTTTATGATCAGTTTGTAAATGGAGGCAAAATATGTGCAGTAATGTTATGGCACGTGAATATATGAATTGGATATAAAAGTTCTGAACTTGTCGAACAGTTTTGAATAAATTGGATATTGGAAGTGAACCACCAGTTAATTGCCATCTGAAAATGAGAACATTGATGTAAGTACCAGTTTACAAGTCAACCAATCAGATAACAAGGATTTATTCAGGTGTTATATAAAACAAATAATGAATGTTTCAAATTCGTGCAATGGAAAGAAAAAAATCATTCGGTGACAGATGGAAGGATCCATTCCACCCGGCTTCGCCTCGTGGAATGGAATATTCATCTGTCACCTCATGAAATTATTCTTACCATTGCACTCACAAACATTCATCATTTGTATAATACTTTATGGGAAACTTAGGGTCATTTTTTGGGGACAGACTAGCGCAGCGTGATTTTCGCGTGCACCGTTGGACTGGACTGGAGCTTATTGTGCACTCTCACTCATTTTAATACGTGCAACTAGCTCACGCGAAACCCAAATTTTGTGATGATAATTCTTGTTCAATGTTCGTGCTCTGACTTCATGTTCATCGAACAGAAAGTTCCTGATGTCCATTTTAAAGGTATGGTCCATCATTTGTAATTTGTGCATTTTGCTCGTTTGAAGCAACAAACTTGCTCAAAATTTAAAGAAGGGTGCTGAACAACTAACCCGATGAAGTTTCAGCTCAGCTTCAGCTGTATATTCCGAGAAAAACAGCACTCTATGATCTCGATTTCAAATCAAAAGTTGCTGAATTATGTTTTGGATTGGGCCTGAATTCAGCGTCTGAAACACGTTCTCGCTGAGCCGATTGCAGCTACGCGATGTCGCGCACTGATCTGACGAATTATAGCAACCGCGCGCTCGTGTGCGTCGTGTCAATGCTTGCGCGCGTTTCGCAGAATAAAAAAAACAACTACTAACGGAAATTTCCAACGGTGCTAAAATGACAGCTTGCCAGAAAGAATAATTTCACAGGGAGTTTAGTTCCTATACGATCGTTCAACCAAGTATGTTTTTCAACACTTATTACGTCAGTTACTTTTTGGATAGCTGCAAATGATGGACTGTAGCTTTAAGTAAAAAAAAAGACGAGAACAATAATTTTCCAATATTTCTAAAGTTGCACCCCGTGCTATTTCTGAGATTCACCCGAAAAATTTCAATTGCTATTTTCCTAGCAGTTTAAAAAGGATGACTTTTGTATGTGTCATAGAACAAAAAATCAATCGACGTTTAGTTATTGAATTCGTTCTTGACAAAATTCGAATTGTAGGTTTTCCCGTTCAATTGAAACAATTTATGATGATGCATTTTCAGATCATCATTCAATTAACTTAAAATCAAAATAAACCCCTCAATTTAATGTTTCGATCACGTGATTGGAAAAATATGGCAATCAAATTTAAAAGTACGCTCATTCAAACTGAAATTTATCGGCGAAGAACATTCAAATTTGCCTAAAGCCTTGAGGCGAGAACGTGTGGCGAAATGAGTTCATCAATGGACAAAACATTTCCGACATTTTGGGATTGGAATTCAAATAGGCCTACACAACGTACACCATTTTTGGAGAAGAATCACAGAAAAACTAAAAGAATATATCTGTAATTCCAAGAAGATATGCTTAGATAACGAAACATATTTTTATTCGTAAGCATCTTAAGAAGTTGATATAGACATATTTATCAGAAGAAATACATGTATAGAGCAATGATGAAAGAATAGATGTCGAAGAAAGTTTTGGGCCAAAATGTTTTGAAAAAAATGTGACTTCTAAAAAAATTGAAAAAAAAATTAAAAAATTGTGAGCCCCCCCCCCCCAACCAAATCCTGGGTGCGCCACTGAAGTGAGTAATTCATACCTCTTCCGGACCGTAGTAGAATATACCATCCATCTCAGTCAGAGCCATCGGGTATCGCGACGCTGTAGCCCCGTTCAGCTCACACCGCATCTCCCCCTCCGAGTAGTGGAAAGAGAAGCAGCGATCATCGATAAGACACTCCCTGCCGCACAGGACCGGCGAAGCTACCGTCAGGTTGCTGTAGCCGTGACCGGGCAGGACGCGGTTCGCTACACCGTTGAAATAACGCTCCAGGCCCCGTTGGCAACCATTGGTGCACGATTTCGATTGCCCATCTTGGCAGTGTGACTCGAAGAAAGCCTCGGTCACCAGGCCAGAGATGGGTAGAAGAAAAAGAAGAAATAACATCTTCTCTTTCCTTTCGGTGTTATAAAATTCGTTTTATTCTGATTCCTCTTCGACGTATGCAACTCTTTTCGTTGCTGACTATGATGAGGTGAAGGATTAGAATGAGGCAAATGAGGAAAAACGATAACGGTGATGGCTTAAGTCTTAATTTCTGACCTTGCAGTGGATGACGCTCGTCTTTGGAATCCAGTAAGAAAACCTAACGACGCAAAAAAAGAAAACAACCTCACCATTTATTGCTATGGCAACCGTTGATAAACGGAACCACGGTTCATGCTTTATTAACTTTTACCGCGTTGGTTTAATTGTTTGGGTCATCAATTAGTAAATTTTCGTTGGCGCACGAATATAAAAAAAATCAGTCAGCGGGTATGAAGCTGATGGCAGCCACTGTGTGTGGTGTAAAACTGAAATAAAATAAGCTGGTTAGATGCAGATAAGGATGTACATCAATGAAAAATGACACCAATTTTAATTTAAACGTTCACCATAAATTAATACTTATCAATTTTTTGAAGGTGAGTGATCAAATACTAATGTATAAAATAAATAAACAGATTAATTTGAGACGTATAACTCTTGTATTTCTTGTACCAAATGAAATATCCTCTTTGTCTAAAGTGAGGCCGATGTATTTTCTTTTCTGAGTTCAGAATACAGACTCTGTAGAAACATCAATGAAAAAGATGTAGCAAGGCTTCTCAGTTAAGGCATCGTGTTTTGTCTTATTGATTGAGAATTCAAAGAATTACAGGGGCGTAGCAAGGTCATTTAATTTTTTTTTGGGGGGGGGGGATTTCTTGAAATGGGCACTTGCACATCCGTGCTGAAATGCAGACATTTTTTTTCTCCGGACACTTGGCCTCCGTAAGATAGTGGGGGCGGGGCTGGCACCATCTGTCGATGGGACGCTGTTCAAAACCGACCATTATGCGCACTAACAGACAATATTTGATGCTTTTCAGGGCGATACATGCGCGAAATTTAAAAAAACCGGCACCCGTGATGACACAAAAAAGGGCACGACTTTTTCTTACAAGGGCACGACTTTTTCTTACAAGGGCACGCCTTTTTCTGAAAAAGGGCACTTTGGTTCAGAAAAAAAGGACACTAGTTAACAAAAGAATGGCACTCTTTACAAATATTTTTTTGGGGGGTAAGCGCTGGTAAAAAAAGGCATTTGAATAGAAAAGGGCAGTTTTCACAAAATATTTGGGGGGGGGGGGGTAAATACCACCCTTAACCCCCCACCCCCACCCCACGCCGGCTACTCCTATATTTATAGTATATATTATTCTATGAATTATTTTAACTTATTTTCAGCTCTTGCAGGAGCTTCTACATGTCAACTGGTGGCAGTGGCAAACCGGGGGGGGGGGGGGCTTATGGGGCTTGACCCCCCCCCAAGAGGTTGTCATTTATTTATCTATTTATTTTTTGTATTTTTTTTTTAGTCCCACGATTTAACCTTAATTGGTGGTATGTATGTGGCCTATTTTCGAGTAGTATAATAGGGGTGTAAGTGGTGCCACTAACGTCAAAATAGTCCGCCCCCCGAAAAAAAGACTCCAATTTTTTTCTGCGGCCAAAACTTTTGGGCAACATTTTTTGAAGAACAAAAATTGAGCCCCCCAAAAAGACCAAATCTTGGGTACGCCACTGCTTGGTGGTCGGTCGGTCTGTCTGTCTGTCTGTCCCCGAAAACTGACCAAACATATTTTACCAAAAAATGACCAAATGCCATGCCGTCGTAAGTATCTCAATGCACGCTGGACGAACATTATCTGAAAATGTCTCAATCGATGCACATGCGCGTCTATTTGGCATATGTCCGTCCCCAGAAATTTACCAAAAACGAGTCCCAAACAAAAGAAATGAAATACTTCACAAACATTGTTCGTAACAATTAGCAAAGTTGTTTGTGAAAATTTTCTAAATGGAGGCAAGATAATGTGCAGCAATATTAAAGTCATGTGGCATATAGCGCGCATTTTTATGGGAAACTCAGGGGGCTTATTTTGGTCAATTTTTGAGCGTGATTTTCGCGTGGGACGACGGCCCGGGCTTGTACGCACAATCATTTCATACTAGACTTTCATGCAAGGCGGCCAGAGCTTATTGTGCACTCGCACTTGTCGACAATAAAGGCCTTTTTTACAGTGGGCGATATCAATGTCAGTTTCCACAATAAAAGGCAAATCTGTAAAGTCCTCGGTCAAAAGCGCTTAAGCCACCGCGTCGCGAGCATTTTGAGTTCAAGAATTTGCCAACAATTTTGCACCAGTGGTCAACTCGCTAACTTTTTTTCTGCTTCCTTTTTTTTTATTCACTTATACATCAATTTCAGCTAAAAAGCAAATAGGTTACAACTGCATGTATATGCAATAAGCTATATTTTAATTTCATACTTAGTACATAAATCCATTAAATGTAACATGGGCTGCTTTATATGACATTAAAGTATACAAAGCGCCCCCGCGTTATCAAACGTTTGAGATGCTTTGTGTTCGCTTGTGAGATGAGATGAACGCGTTCTCTTTTTCTGTCTGTCTGCTTGAAAATTGAATGCAACATCATTACAACATGTTTTAGAAAACAAAAGTGTAAAACCTTGAAATCAAGTTCCAAAGAAATGAAAACTGAAGGACAATTCCAGTTTGAATCAGATTATTTATGTGATGATGTTCACAAACAACTTTTGAATTCAATGGTTTTCAATCAGGATGACTATGGGTAGGTCTATTCCGAATCCTTTAAAAAAAAATTATGGGAAATGGTTATGCAAAAGTCGCCAGAAAATAAATAAGAACTGGGTCGATCACTTGAAAAATTCGAACCAAAGTCCTCTAAATAACTTCGTTATCTGTCTGCCGCAATGCTTAAAAGTGTTAAAATAGCAATGTCAAAAATATATATAATTGATTCAAGAAATACGATTAAAAGGCATTGCTTTTTAACTATACCGTTTCAAAGAGAACTTCTAGAAAACACAACTATGCTGCTTCGTAGATACAACCATCGGCTAAATTAGCAATAAAAAAGACACCCACTAATCCATAATTCTTCAAGTCTGATAGCTTTTTCTTGCCATCGATTTTCCTCATGTTGAAATTTACGAACCAAGTTCAACCGTTTTCGCTATTTTGCCGTCGGTGTCTTTACTAGTTAGATGACTAAGGTATGCTATAACAGATTCAAGAAGCCCAAGTGTGTCAGACCAGTCTGCCTGTCAACGTAAAAGAAAGAATACCATCACTCCCAACTATAGTTGCGATCGTCGGGAGCGTTTTGAGTTCAAGAATTCGCCAACTCACTGTGTTTCCCTTTTTCTGATTCACTTATACATTAAACTAAGCTAAATAATCAAGCATAATTAACAACACTATGCAATAAGCTGTATTTTAATTCAATACTTAGCACATCAATCCATTAACTGCGATATGGGCTGTCTTAAATGACATAATCGACAATTATGAACGAAGATGACATAGGAGCCTTCACTAAAAAAAGATATGAAAAAATAACCTTAGTTACCACACTATCTTACTGAACATCAGAATCCATGCTAGGATATTTTTGGGCTCACATTTTGTCTGCTTTAAAATTATTGTTGGACTTTTAATCCAAGTACACTTTGAGAGTCAGATTGCATTTTGTTCGCCTGTGAGATGTGTTGATACAGTTTTCTCCCCTGTCTCTCTACTTAAAAATTGAATGTAGCATCAGTGCAAAATGTTTTAGAAAGCAATAACATTGAAGTCTTTGTAAAAACTGCAAATCTAGTTCCAAAGAAGCGAGTACTAAACTACAATTCCAGTTTGAATTAGATTATCTAAGGGATGATGTTGATGAACGACACATTTGATGGTTTTTCAATCAGAATGAATATTAGGCCAAACAAAAAATAAGTCGGTCTCTGGTCAGCGCGCGCGTCTATTTTAATCATGCGCGTCAACCTTTTTTTCCTTCAAATTCTCCGCGGTAGCTACAGCAGCGCCCTCTATTGCCGCACCTCCTCAAATTTTTCTATCAAGGAATGGGGAAATTGCACCAAGGCAAATGATGGAGGGCATCAAGGCAAATTATGTAGGCCCCCAATGTATATGAGGACACAACAAACGCAAAATAGTACCCACCTTGTCTGTACAATCCAAGCTTCCAAAAAAAAAAAAAAAGGCAAAAAAAGGAAAAAAAAACCGCGTCGCCGCATCAATTCCGGAACTTTGGTCTGACCAGAGTCCGAATTTTTTTTTTTGGCCTTAGCATTGTTGTTCTGTTTAAAACACATATTCAAGAAAATGATTTTTCAAAAGTTTCCAGAAAATAAATAAGAATTAAGCGGATCATTCGAAGATCTAATTACACAAACTCGAATCGCAATCCTCCAAATAACATTTTCTCTCCCGAAAAAGGTTAAAATAGCAAGATAATATAATTCAATATCATTTTAAAATTGATACTCGAAATACGATTAAATGGCATCACCTATCAGCTGCCGTTTTGAAGAAAACGTTTAAAAAATACAACTATGCTGCTTCATAGATACAAGCATCGGCTTAATTTGCTAAAAAAGACCCAAAATAATACACAATTCTTCAGAAACTGATTGCTTTTTCTTGCCATTGATTTTCCTTCGTGTAGAAATTCACGAACCAAACTTCATCTGTATTCGCTATTTTTGCCGTTGGCGTTTTTATTAGTCATTACCATGTTATAACCCATTAACAGTTGGACACAATTCGACGGCGGGGGCCCGTGAATTTTGTTTTCCCAAACGACATCCGTTTCCCATCTTCTGATTGGTCCAATTACATGCATATCTAATGCGCTGCTCTCCACAACACACAAACCAAAGATAGGCTTTTTTGGTGAGAAATGTTCCTTCCGCACTTTAGTTATTTAAAAGGTAAAATGAGAAGAAGCGAAAACGCTGAGAATCGAAATTTGTTCACCTGGTTACAAATCAGGCCTTCCAATCAGTCCACGAATCAGCTGCTAATTGTCAGTGATTTAAACACCATTATTCCTTATTCTCTTATATAACTTATTCTCTAAAGCCCTGGACATCATGAATATAACGCAGAGAGAGCGCCCTCTTTTGATATTGTCCGATCTCGTTTGGGAATGAATTCGCATCCCCGGCAAGGTTACGAGTGGCGACATCATCTAGCCGGAGGTCAGGGAGTAACGTGCGGGATTTTTCCCCCGACAGATTTGCCACACGTGAGTGAGGGCACAGAGTTGCAGCCTAACAACACATTTAGTTGAGACAGTCCCAATAAGTTGGGACCGATTGTCTAGTTTGGGCCTAAGACTGGTTCATTCGCCCTTCTGTGCGAAATCACGATGTTGTAATAAACTTTGGAGGGTGACTTGCAATTTTACTAAATAAAGACACTTTCACATTGTCATCGTACTATTGCAAAACACAAACAGATTGGATTAAAAACAAAAATAGCCAAACTTGCACTTCGTTGACTACAGCTGAAATTATGTAGCTGCGTGCAATATTTTCAGTCAAATCACAATTATTTTTTTTCCGGTCAGAAGTCTTTTCTTCTGAGAATGCAGATTAATAAACCGTCAAATAATAACCCATTCAGTAGTGAAGTAGGCACAACTGCAGCTCTTCTAACCCAAACGTGCAAAGGCAAATGTGGCTGACATGCATGGAATTAGGTACGGTTTGGGCAGCAGTACACTCGCGCACGCGCGGTCGGTCTTGGTGTGTTTGCTATGGTACCTTGGTAACACTCGTTGCCATGATGAATAGTGCAACCAGCAACTGAAGCATCACGGTTGGGCATCGCGAAGTACAGCCAGAAGACCCTTATGTAACCTCGATCATAAGCCTCCTTCAGCTCGGTCAGGGTACAGGGATGAGCTGCCAGGTCGGAACAACCACTGGCCTGCCCGGCACGGTCGGCGAGCTTGTAGCCCTGCGGAGTAATGACTGGGTCTCGGTAGGTCATCGGGAGGGAGCAGCACAAGCCGGGAGACGGGGCGGTCAGCGGCAGGTCGTGGTAGGTCACTCCGGTCTCGGTCAGCACGGCCAGGCTGTCAGGATCAGCATACCACGAGGGAGGTGTGGCCGGGTAGCCCTCCTTGGAGGCGTGGTCAAGTTCCCATTTCAGGCAGAGGTGCTGTTCTGTCTTACTGCACTCAGAAGAGACTGATGCGTGAGTCTGGTACCAACAGTCAGTCGGGCTAGGAATACCTAGTAAAAATAATCCAAGATTCGTTTCAGGTGTCGATTTCATAGAGCTGCAGCTAAGCACAGGGTATTTGTCAAACCAAAATATCACGATGTATGTTATGACTGGTTATCAGCATAGTATGCCAGCACGCAAATTTACTGTGCAAATATTTTATTTAATAATAAGGCGATGAGTTAAGACACCCTTCAAGGCCTACTTGGAGGGCACCAGTGGTAGTCAGTGTGCCGTCCATCCGGTTTGTTAGTGTGACGTCACTTCAGTTTAAACCACACCCACTGCATATTAACGAGGTTGGTAGCACCGAAGCCATTGAAGCCGGAAGTTATCGCAACTTGAGTGTTTATCCAGTGGGATCTTGTAATAAGTGGTGCGCGTGCGTATGACGAAGTCACTACCCAGTAAACAGTGGAACGTGATAATGGGCCTTATTCACGAGTTGGCCATTTTTGTCGAGTTCCCTGAATGTATTTTATTAATTGTTAACTGTTGAATTGGAAGGCGCCAGACTTTTTATGCAGGCGCAATGCAGGCTTATTTTACTGTCATTATTTTTTTAAATATGGCTTTAAACATTAGGGAATGTTTAATTACAAAATTAAAATTATTTATTGAGGCAGACTGGAATTGATTATAAATTAAGTTGCTTTAATTTTTCTTCGCAAGTTCCAAAAATTAATATTTTACCTAACTTTCAATTCAATATGGCCGACTTGTGAATAAGGCCCATAACGTAAAGTTCACGTTAAAATCAAGTAATTGAATTAGTGTGAATCACGTTCTGCACATACGTAATAATCTAGTTATAGGCGTTAATGCGTCCCCCCCCGAAAAAAAATCACGTTACCTAAATTCTTGAAACTTGCGTAAATATCACCTCTTTTTGCACGTTACTTTAGCACACTTTATATTGCTCCGTTCCTTTATCACGTTCGGCACACCTAATGGCTACGTTATTGAGCTACACTCTAAACACCTAATATTCACTTTATGGGATCGTTTGTAAATCGCGTTATAATGCACACCTAATAGCCACGTTACTTGCTCATTCTCAAATCACATCCTGCGCACTTAATAGTCACGTTATTTTCTCGATCTTAACTAACGTTCGGCACAACCAATAACCACATTATTGGTTAGTTTTTTTAAATTATGTTCTGCGCATCTAATAGTCACAATAATGACTCGTTCTTGAAGCACGTTTTGTAAACACAATCATCACGTCAATGACTCGTTCGTGAACCATGTTATACATACCTAATAGTCACGTTAACAACGAACCGGATTCGCCAGAGTGAACTTTCTTAAATTAAAGACGGCCCCGCTATTAGCAAATCAAATCCTTTCGTTAAGGACACGAAGGCTGTCGATTGGTTGATAGCCGTCACAGTGATTGGTCACAATCTGAAGGCATATTGTACATAATGATATGCTGAGGTGGTGTGACAGGCTCACGTCCTGGACTACGGTTCACGCACATTCCTTAACGATGCATTTATACACATACATTTAACACACGCGATTACAGACAGTAATTTTGCATCCTACTTTATTAGAACATTTTTCACAAATTAGTACCTGAAAATGGGTCACTACCTTTCGGCAGATTGTCACCACACCAGTTACAACCACACTTTTACTTCTTTTCGCTTCTATGAGGAGATCCATGCCAATTATGAAACAGATTCACAACAGCCTTATAGCGAAACCATGCCCGGTGTTCACTGGGCCGTTGCCGTTCTCGGGTAATCCACGAAAAGTTTTCTCGGATTGCAGATTCGAACAACCAAGTGCGTGTGGATCGATTGGAGCTGCAGGGCCGGTAAGTCAAGATAGTGTCAAGATGGCAGCCGCCATATTAAAACGCCGAATGAAGACAGCCGTGTGGTTGCGAAGGCCTAAGCGTCGCGGTTGTTGAACAAAGCGTCACCGACACCACGAAGTAACACTCTACAACCATTTTTTTTCGATTTTCAGGTTTTTACATTTTTAAACATTATTCATCAAGGCCTACCATTGCACGAAGTTTCAAAGCTTCAAGAGCTTTACTTTCATAATTACGCTAGTTATCCATGGCAACTTTTGCGCGAAAGTGACAATTTTCGTTTTCATTTACCATTGTAATGCATGGCGCGCACTCTTCTCAAATGCGAGCAAAATTAAACGTTTTCACGAAGCAACACTCTTCTTGTTTGAGCGCGCGCGCGCTGACCTCCGTTTCCACGAAGTAACACTAATCTAGTGTAATATTGAAGCGTACTACTTCTTGAAAACAGAAATTTGTAGTTTTGCAGCTTTTTTGGTTTCACAAACCATCACTCATCTTTTTTTTCTCTTATTTCTTGTTGATTTAATAAACAAACGGGTGCAAAACAGCAAATTTAATAAATTTTATACATCAAGTGTCCACAACGAGAAACGCAACTGAAAAATCAGCAGTTTTGACGCAAAGTGTTGTTCTAGAAGGCGTTCAACTTTAGATGCCGTTTTCTCCGATTGCTAGTTTTGACTGGTTTGTACATGAGTGTTACTTCGTGGTGTCGGTGACGAAAGTTAATCCGATTACGTACTAAGACGCTATAACAGTGAAAGCCCCCCGAAATTTTTTCTAGCCCCCCCCCCGCCCAAAAAAAATTCCATAAAAAAAATTGCATTAGCAAAAAGAAGGAATGTTACGTACATGCGAACGGTCTCCCCTAAAGAAATAGTCGTGACAAGGGTGCATTTGTAATTAATTTAGTGTGCCATTTCATTAGCTCTCCCCATTGAAAATATGGCACTAGCCCCCCCCCCCCCCCACCCCACCTATTGATTTTCGGAGGCCTAAGTGTCTGGAGAAAATAACTGGTCTACATTTCAACACGCCTCCCTGAAAAAAATTCTGGATCCGCCCTGCTAGCCCCCCCCCCCAAAAAAATATTGGCTCGAGAACCTACGCCCTCGTACATCCACATGTCTGTGTGCATGTTCTTTCATTCAAAATAAAGTATTACGTAGCCTTTAGAAATCGGCCTTCGGAACCACACGGCTGAAGAGAGGGGAAAACTAGCCAAATAATCATATGAAAATAATTTATATCTCGGGACAGCTATGAAAACTGGCAAAGACAAACCCACTCTATGCCCACGTATAACCTTATTCTTTATCATTACTGCTCCTGCATTGAATATGTTTTTGCGTACGCAACGCAAAGTAATTTTCATTTCTCACGTACGCAAAAGTTCTCACGTTCTTAAGTTGCCCTAGGTCGGATGGAGGTCAAGGGACCAAGGTTAAATGTGAGTTTAATTAACATGTCGCGCACAAAGTGTCGTTTTGGATTAAAGCGTTGAGATTGACTCCATGCCCCAATTTGTGATAAGAGTATGTAATTTGTCAAAAGGTCTGAGAATCATTTTAAGAGGTGGACCCATCTTGAATCTTGCTGATTCTGGGCGTAGCTTGATTTTAAATACGGGGGTAATCAGAATAACTGTATTAAACATTTAATTGTCCTTCTTTTTCCGTGCTTTCAAATAGACTTAAGACATGACATAAAACATTCTAGCATTTTAACACCTTCATAATTATTTCCATCCAATTTGTGGGCGTGGCCTAAATGTGAAAAGGGTGCTGTATTCGAGTGGTTTCATCCAATTGTGACAAGCTGACCATAATTTATGAAAACATTCTATCGTTAAGGAACTTGTTACTGTCACCCACTTGGTGGGCGTGGCCTAAATACACTAGGCGATATATTAAAGCAGTACGAGTCAAACGAGGCCCAAATCGTCATTAAAGGTAGCAAGCATTTTTCCTCTTTTAAGATGGAGCGACATTTCAAGGTAGGGGATTAACATTCCATACATTTTGGTACTAACTCAAAGTGCTTTAATGGTAGATCCTTCATTCAAATATATTAAGGACTTCAAGCTTATGTCGTCTATGTGTACATCTTAAATCAACTGTCAAGAGTCAAAGAGCATCCTTAAAGGCACGAAGATACATTTGCATATAATAAAGATGAAAATATATGGATAAACGACCAATTCCTTGCCCAAATTAAGTTTGGGACCTGCTGGTACCAAAATTAGTCTCTATGAAAGTGTTTCGTTTATGAGAAAACATTGAAGGTGGTTTGAGACAATTTTCTCACGTGCAGTTTTTACTAGCGTTGGCAACGGTATCCAGTTAATAGAACGATTTTTGGTCCACTTTTGGTCAAAAACAGGTTTCAATTGGATAATTGCTGGAAATAACTGGAACTTGGTTTGAACCACCGACCTCCAAATTATCGTTGTAGTGCTCTACCTACAGAGCTATCCAGCAAATGTAGGCGGTATCCCAATTTCTTTTTTTTAATCAGAAGGCGCTTGTTAGATGCCATTAACCATATGCTATATAGCTGGGATCACGCCCAAAGTCGTGATACCAGCAACATATTAGCAATGATGCAAACCCGGGAAATCGACCATCGGGAATCACTCACTCTCAGGGTACAGCTTTGATTACAAATTATCAAATAAACCATGGTATGTGCATTATCTTGACCAATTCATTTAATGTTCATATACAGGGTGATAATAAATATAAAAAAACGCATCCCAAATGGGAGAACCAATTTTTGATTGAAGTTTTGCCTGTAGCACTTTTAACATCTAGGATATGAAAGCCCAGTCATCATTTAGCTTTCATTAACCCTAAAAAGGGCCGGTTTATTTCGAACATCTCTCAGCCGGGGGCGGATTCCGCCCCCCACGAAAAATGTTGAAACTTGGTACATGCATAGAGCAACTCATCATGAACATACCCAAGAAATTTCATGACTACAGGTCAAAGGGTTTTGGAATTATGGCTAATTAATTATTGGTAATTCTGCTCTGTGTTTATACACGACATAATGGGAAAATTCAGTTTTCACGGCGCCTAGCACTGGAAAAGTTTTCGCTGCGTAGCAACCCTTGGTCCGATTTTTATGTTTTTGGTATCAAAAGATGCGCAAGGCTCGAGGCTAAAAAGTCATAACAGCTCGGTTTACGAAAAAAAAAATCAAGGCTATCGCAGAAAAAGTCGGGGGGGGGGCGGATTCCGCCCGGCCCTTTTAGGGTTAAGTGATTAACTGTTCATTCAGCGAAACGAAAACAATTCTCATTGGGATGCATGTGAATTGTATTCGTTTTGCTGAAAGAACAGTACCTTTTTTGTGATCCTTGAAATGAACTTTGTGTTTTTGTGTTCAAAAAGCCGTTACTTGACAAGTACATAAAGTGATCTGATTGATTCTTGCACTGAAAGAAAGCTCATTAGTTGGGCTTTCTTATCCTAGATTTTTGAAAGTGCTTCAGGCAAAACGTCATTCAAAAATTGGTCCTGCCATTATTTTGGGATGCGTTTTTTTTTTACTCACCCTGTATTGATACATATACTGGAAGGTCAGCCCTAAATCAGAAATATTTAACTGAAGTAGATAAAACTACTTTGAGTCAGTGCCGTATATACTATTTTTCCCCTACAATGTCCTTTAAAATGTAGCGCCACCATAAAAGGGAAAAAAATGTTATACATTTAATAATATGGTCTTTAAATTGTATTCTAAATGTACAGTTAACGAATGCAGAAATTGTGGTTTTACCACCAAAATGACGAGCTGAGCCTCGTTAGAATCAAGGTGCTATAAACCGCCTAGAATTTAAGCCACGCCCACCATATGGGTGACAGTAACAAGTGGTTTAACGTTAGAATGTTTTTATTTCACATGCTAAGCCTAACTGAAAGCATATAAAGAACAATGAATGCTGCAGACAGAGGTTTTTCTGGATTTCATGCACCCCTTTTAACTCTTTCACTACCATGGGCTCACTTTGGCACCAAAGTTCGACGCCACTTCCTTACCAGTGGCCCCTTTTAAATTTTGGCACCAAGCCATTTTGCATTTTGCGCAAATGTGAATAGCGCCCCATATAGACGAAATGTCTCTCTGTCATTATTTCGCTCGTACCCACTGTAGACGAAATGTCTGGGAAACGCTGATGAGCTTCACAGAATCTTGTGAAGGAAGTGGGAAGTGGCCTATGATCTATGTGTATTAAAGCATCTGGCTGCAGCTGTTTAAGACCGCAGTTAGCCAATGCACGCAAATGCTATCCGAAAATGTTTCCATAGAAATGCACACATTCCATACCGGATGTGATTTCTGTTTCATTGCGGACCATGTGGACAAATTTTGAGCGTCGCATTATGCAATCTGACCCATCGTGAATTCGAAACGGAGCCTGAGCAAGTGACGAGAATTGAAAATGTACACAATATAGATTTTTCTACATTATTACGCTTTTCAACGATATAAAACATAAATGAATGGGAATAAAAGAGTAATGAATCAGTCTTAACGGCCGTTTCAAACCTTGCAGAGTCATGGCCGTGATGACGTGAGGGTCACAGGTCATGCAAAATCCATCCAATCAGAGCGTGAATTCATCAGCGGATCCCAGCGTCCTGTTTGCAGGGCGGGGGTACGAGCGAATGGCATTATAATTATGCGTTGCCATGTGTATAGATAAGTCCATGGTTGAAACACACAAATAGAGTACTGAATTATGTGAATATAAACGTTCTTCCTCCCCCTTCAATGTTGCTAGGGGAATTAGCCAGTTTGCCTGCACGCCCGATTTCCAACAACATTGAAGGGGAAGGGGGGGGGGGCTTGAACTAGTTCCTAAATACATAGATTGGTGCGTGTCCGGTTGCATAATCTTGGTAAACACGTCAAGGGTAATAAACATGCAGGCGGTTTGGAAGTCCACGTATTGTTTACATTTGCTGGGCAATCAATGGGCTCATTCCTCCATGAAGTACGAGGATGCCACTCAACTGATATTTTTCCAAATGGGGCTGGTAATGGAGAGTCAAGAGTGCTTTATGCTCCTGGCAGCCAAAGGGTTATAATTGCTCCACCCCTCAGTGGACAAATTCCAAAGTTGATCTGTCTCGTAAAAAATATATTCAGCCCATTTTAAGTTCACCATGCAGGCATGCAAATTTTCATAGTTTTTTCAAGAAAATGCGCGATATTTGTCACAATTGGATCAAACACTTGTATACATCACCCCTTAACACATTTACGACACACCCACCTGACAAATTGGGCGGAAAATATGACGCTTTAAAATGTTAAAATGTTTTATGTCATGTCTAGGTTTATTTGAAAGCACTGGGAAAAAGAAGGAATATGAATGTTTAATTCAGTTCTTTTGAGTTTTTATTCCTCTCAACCACTTTTTAAAAATGAAGCTCCGCCCCTAAGTCGGCAAGATTCAAGGTGGGGCCACAAAATGATCCTCAGACCGTTTTTGCTCTGCATGCCAAATTTCATGCTCATATCACAAATTTCGGCACGGTTTGGGCAAAAATCATATAAAGGGCCGAAGCAGCCCCACCATTACCCAGGCTATATACGTGTACATTTGTATATAGTATATATATCAAATATATATAATTTGTAAAATCTTTAAATCATTCTTGGTATCATGGGGACAATCTCAACACTTTAATCCAAAAGGGCACTTGTGCGCGACATGTTAATTAAACTCGAAATTGTTGACATATGACTTTGGTCCCCTTCAGAACTACCCCCCCCCCACAGACGGACAATGACTTGGTACCATTAAACACTTTGTGCTCAAATCGTTAATGAAACTCCACCTAGCTGACTATTTGGAATGTTGCTGTCGGTCCCTCTTTTCAAAAGCTGAACATTTGGCGGAAGGAACATTTGCAAACCGCCATGCGCGTGTCGGAATAGAGGTCGGTTCGGAGTAGGTCGACGGTTAGGTATTTACTCTTTTTTATCAAAAATGGTCCGACCTAAAGAATTTAAGTTTTATTACTGATGAGGCTACCCTGCTTAACCTTTCAATTTCCAAACAGACTACAATCATGCGCTGCATGCTCAGCCGATACCGATTCGTCAAGATCTTCTGTTAGCAGTCCACAGATGACAATTGCCGTACGCTTTGCATCACAGCAACAATGCCATTTCATTCAAAACAACTCTAATGTTGTAATTATTCATCCGTCTTTGTACTGCTGCATGTAGAAATGAAATAAACGACCTAACGTTTTGCATATTTATAAACTTCAACAATAGAGACACAACCATTAATTTCCTCTGCCCGCCGCACTTTGATAAAATTTCATTTTAGTCTCAGGGTCGGGTATTAGTTTCTAGCACACTGTAAACACGTTGGGCGAAATGGGTTGATATGTAGACCAACGTTGGTCAACATATCAACAGGTTAAACTCTTGGGCAAATTTCTTCCCAATTGTTGGGAAATTTTAACCCAAAAAAGGTAAAGGGGACGAACCTGTATTCACAGGAACGGAGTGCCCATCTGTCTTTCATAGCGATTGGGCCAGACTCATATGCTGATGTGGGGGGATCGCCACACCTCCTCCACAGCGAGTCTGTTACCTTCCCAGCATTGAGCAATGCCGGTACCCATTTAACACCTGGGTTGAGAGGAGTAATTGAGGTGAAGTGCCTCACTCAAGGGCACAACACGCATGGCCACGGTGGGGTTCGAACCCACAACCTCTCGATCACGAATCCTGTGCTCCACCGCTAGACCACACGTGCCGACTTTTTAACCCAAATTGGGTGATTTCAAACCAATGTTGGGTAAAATTATATTGCCCAACAGTGTTTTACCCATTATTTTTTACAGTGCAATGCTGTTCAATATTAATTTAGATATTGTGTCAAGTCAATTTGCGAAGTTAAACCGTAATTTACATAATTCAAATTGTATCACAAACGTATATTAATATTCACTCTACCTGTTTCAAACGAACAAAATGCACTAATTACAAATGATGGACTATAGCTTTAAGTAGGATCCACCCAGCCTCGACTCCAGGGGCGCGTGCTCGTTCCTTACACTAACCCCTGGCTGTGATGATGACGTAAATGACGCTGAATGGCTATTCACAGCGTACTGCGCGGGCATTTCGAAGATTGCACGCCGGGCGCGCCCATAATGCGCTCGCGCTCGCGTGCTTAGCTTTGCACGTAACGTCACGTACGAAAAAAAATTATGATTCAAAAGTCGCGATGCCTGTACGATATGGATTATGTCAGCCGCGTTTTTCGCTAAAAAAACCCCTTGTATCTGTGGTTGTAAAGGCACGAAAGGGGTACGTACATTTAATACAAATCTTTGCTAAACACAACGTCCAAACGTTGTGTTTGAAAGGATTGATTCTTCAAAATCACAACTTTAACATTTTAAAGATGGCGTCGGCACGTAAAACGGATAAACTGCAGCCCTAATTATAATATACCGTATAATGGTAACAATTTGGTTGTCACGGCAGAACAGCCCGCGGCTACATCTGGTTTGGGAGTTTCAATAAAAACTTTTAAATGACACAAAATTGTGTCACGCCCCTATTTGGGGAAGGGAAAAAGGTTCCACTCCACCAAATACGCGCTCATAGAAAACAACACAAAATCGGTTTTCAATTTTCCCAGAGATAGCCGTATCATTTAAATTTTTATATATATTCCCATCCCCTTAACCAACCCTTTGCCAATCTATATGGGCCCAGGCAATGTAGCCCCGCCTCTTGCTAGCAAAATAGGCCCACAAGTTAAGGGTTTTTGTGAACGAGCCTCCCCCGAGTTGGAATTCACAAGTCACTAAATGCTTGACCTCCAGATATATTTCTACAATCTGTCCCAAGTATAGGCCGCAAGGACTTATTCAAAATTACCCGTGGGATCACAAAAGATTAATGAGGTCACACGCAGTAATTAGCAACTTTTTGGTAGTTTGCACACTGTGGACACAAACACAATCATCATTTAGAAAAGGTACGCGAACGGGATACATAGCGGCTGGGAAAGAGTTGCTCGTTAAATCACCATTTTGTGTGGTTATTATTTTCACCAAACCCACATATTTATAAACATCTTGACGTCAAATGCACATTGCCCATAGTATACCAGATAAAATAACCACGGAAAAAATGTTGATTCAATAAGACACTTTTCCCAAGCCGCACACACACTTTCAATGGGGGTGTTGTTCAATTGCAACGATTATTAACACTAGGCCTATATTATAGGATAGTGTACAAATACCCCTGTAACCCAGCAGGTTATATCCGTATTTTGTGCACAAGCGTATTTTAATACCAGTATAATTGTTTTGGGGAGTCAGAGCGGTGGGGGGAGCATTATTTTTTTATGAATTTCTATGGAAAAAAAAAACCTAATCCGCGCCTGACATCCAATTTTCTATAATAATGGGCAGCGGAATTTTCCCAGGATTTATGGGATAGCAACACAAGATATGAATTTTAGAAAAGAATAGCGGAAATTCATCCACCATTATAATTATTCAAATGAAGTTACAAATGAACGGACACATTCCTGAGTAAAACGTTCAGCTAACCATAAATTAGCTAAAGACTTAAATTCATACCTGTCTTATTCCCAGATGCCAGGAGCCGCACAAGTTTTGGCTGAAAAGAGAACGAGGAAAAAGAAGCGGATGTTTGTGAATATGCCTACAAACTTACTTTCTCCAATACTTATTCATGACCTATTTGCCCTGCTCGTGTCATGTAACAAACCCCCTTTTACTTACAAGGCGATTCACTTATGCAAATACAGAGAGGATGTGATAGTGTCTGGAGAAGCAATCAAAGTGTTTCTTTGTGTAAGTAAGTGGTTTAAAATGTGGCAGATTGTTTAAACGTTGGTTGAAGATTTTGGCCTTTTTTTGTAAATGGATGTCACATGGACAAACATTGATGTGAAAGCCACTGTTCATGAGTTGCACTGAGTAAATTATAGGATGTGGTGGCTATGCATTGTCAAAAATCTGATTGCCAAGTAGGACAAATAATGATTGCCTTGACTAATAATTATATTAATAACTTGATTTATGACGCGCATTTTCACAAGATACAATGCACGACTAAGGACAACTCCCGAAGACAAAGTTAAGCACATGGTGACAAGAGATAGGTTTTTAATTTCACCCCTATTGTCATAGAGAACTAAAAGTGCCTCGTTCCAGTTATAACAAATCGCGGTGACACATGATTCATACATTTGCGCATGCCTTTGCCACCCAGCTTGCAAATATTTTTCTGTAGACTGTAAGTCATTGACCGTTATATTTTACATTGTCCCAGCCCTCACCTTTGTCTGTTACATTACAGTTGTTCTACCCGTGCTGGTTTCGAGTTTAACTCCGAAAAAAAAACGGTTATTTTTTCAAACTGCTATTTTTTTCTAGCAAATTAATAACTATTAACTCTTGAATGAAACATCAAAAACTAAAACCTCCCTTGTTATAATAGTTCTGGAAGAATTACTTTAAATATTTCGAATTACTTGCGGCCCAACAATATTTCAGACTTATCTGATTGTGTGTTGTGGAACAATCCCAAATAAAAGCATTTTTTGAGAAGGTTGAAAACGTCAAAAAGCGAACAAAATAGCCGTTTTTGTTTAAACATAATATACACATTGAGAAAAAAATCGAGTGAGTTGGAAAGCAGGGGCACATCAATCTGCCTTTGATGTATAAAAAAAGGAAACACAAGTCATACAGACCAAAACAAGCAATATTTTGCTCCAGAGCTCGCGTTGAAATACAAATTGTTCTGTTTGAGATAGACGACTCAGAGGCAATATTCTGTGTGGAAAAATCGATCTTTTGAGTTACGAATGACAATACACACTTCGCGGTACAGTTTCGACTTATTGTTGGAATCCATGCACCACTTTTGATAATAATGGCAGTGTTGACTGCAAGGCCCGTCTTTCGATGCAACTGCCGTAGATATTAAAGAAAAACAATCTCATTATTAAAAACTATTGATTTGTATGACTTCTAACGTATTTCAAAGTATTTTATGAGATGTGACCGAATTTTAAGAAAGCATTTTGAAAGTCTGTATAAGGGTTGGCGATGGTTTGATTTTGTTTTAACGTATTTCAAAGTATTTTATGAGATGTGACCGAATTTTAAGAAAGCATTTTGAAAGTCTGTATAAGGGTTGGCGATGGTTTGATTTTGTTTTTGATTTTTTTGTACATGGGTTTAAATGAGATTTGTTTTACAAATTAAAATCGGATTTTAAAAACTTGTTTTTACTTATGAAATATTTATTTGTCTCAAAATTTGCCTAAATCTTCCCACATACCATTACACCCATCAACGAGAAGTGTTCAGGTTCCTATAATACCAAACAATAACAAAACGTAATTCAGTATTCGAAAATTTCCAAACAAAAATTGCCAATTAAGATTGATAAATGCTTTTGAAAAAATGCATTGAATCCGTTAATATTAAAAAAAATTCCCTTGATTTCATTTACATGTACGTCAACCTCATTGGTACAAGGGTGCATACATATTGAAGAAACTCTATTGATACGGTCGATATGTACATTGTGTGGTGGATATGGATAAAACACGAGTTAGTTTTGGTAATTTTTTTACCAAAAACTATGAGCACAGTTCTCCCTGTGCATGTATATTTAAAAAAAAAAAGGTTCTTATTTCAAAGCGACGGCACTGATGCTTGCGAAACTTTTAGAAAGAACGTTTGTTTGATGGATGGTCCTTCATACAAGATGGAGTCCGGAGAAAATTATTTGATGAAATCAGGCCTAGCACCTTTAAAGGTATTACATAAATCTAAATCTAAATTTTTATGGAAAAAAGTTAGAAATGAAAGTGTCAATTGGGACATATACCTTTAGGTGGTTTAGGTATAAGCCTACACCTGCAAAGTTGATTCATATTATTACTGTTAACAGATCTTGGAATGATTAAAGCAAAAGTGAGTGTTCTGATTGAGCAATTCATTGATATTGTAGAAGAGCTTAAAATTCAAACTTCGAAGAAAAACATTTAGACTTCTTGAATTTAATCCAAACAAAGATTTTGGATAATATAATGGCTGCACGTACGTTGAGTCGATGCTGATGAGGTATAGAGGTGTTGGAATGTGTTACCGACACCGTACACTTTTGTTTTTAAATAGAATCAGTTTAATGATTAAAATGACCCTCAATCAATTTATTTTGCAAAAATAATATTTCTACAAAAAGTGTTTTAAATCAGTGATTTTTTTAAGGAAAACAAATTATTTGATTTTAAATTGCGATTCAAATTAGTAAATATAATTCAACGTGATTTAAATCAGCCAAATCCTGGTCTGTGTCTGGATAAAGGAAGCGCTACGCGGTGGTCACGAGTTTTTGTTTAAGTCATATAATGCTCTTTTTTAATACCTGAAGTTGCTACGTCCTGAAGAGTTATTTACTCATTTGAAGAAGTAAGTAACAGGCAATTTTGAATCCTCTGCAAGGGTTCTTGTCAAAGAAATCGAAGCCTGAAAAGCTACCATCATTAAACTTACATGACTCGGTGATATTATGTGAACCAAGCAGGGTAAGTGAGTCACGAGTAAACTGAGATACGTTTTAAGGCCTTTGAACAGCTGAGAATCTTACACAATGGAAAATTATATAGAAACAGCCAACCTTTCTAACCACATATCTGTATGAAATAAAAATATGCTTGGCCGGTTTAACTTTAAGACCGGATGTATGGACGCTGATAATAGCCCGAGCCGAAGGCGAGGGATCTTATTGGCGACCAGACCCCCAGCCGGTCTTAAACGGACTTGTTTAATACCGGCCAAGCACATATTTATTCTCATGCATATATACCTTTTCGGTCAAAGAGTCAAAAGAAATATAAAAAAAAAACATTTCCAACGATTTTGAGCAACCTTTTTACTTCATGTTTTTTAAACACCCCTCTCGCTATGTTATGGTATGTGCTTCTCGCAAGTTGTCGAAAACAACTCCATATATGAAGATTGGTGCGCACGTGGCGCGTACTGCGCGATTTGGCGCAGAACGAAGCTGTGTGAATTTAGGACTATGAAATACTGACCAATTGGTAGTATTGCGCAAGCCTCCGTGAGTATTGCGAACAATCAACCAATAAAAGGGTAACTGAGAAACCAGATTTTATAGGAGTCCAAATTTCATGTGACACTGGAAAAATGTTTAAGACCAGCCAACCGGTGTTTTATGAACCGTTTAAGGTATTTATGAATGATAATTATATAATGTATCAAAAAAACAGATTACGCACTTTTTACTGCATGCGAAAAACTGATTAGTAAAAAATTGTCCTTAAGACTCATTTTCTGCAATCCGATCACATTTGCTTTGATTTTGTTTGTTTATTTATGCATGACAAAGCCTTTAATGAACAGAAAAACCTGTAATAGGAACAGAAGTGAATAATTCATACCTCTTCCGGACCGTAGTAGAAGATACCCTCCATCTCAATCAGAGCCATCGGGTATCGCGACGCTGTGGCCCCGTTCAACTCACACCGCCTCTCCCCCTCCGAGAAGTGGAAAGAGAAGCAGCGATCATCGATAAGACACTCCCTGCCGCACAGGACCCGCGAAGCTACCGTCAGGTTGAGGTAGCCGTGGCCGGGCAGGACGCGGTTCGCCACGCCGTTGAAACCACGCTCAAGGCCCCACGAGCAACCCCTGACGCAGGTTGCATTCTCTTGACAGTAGGGACTAAAGAATGCATTGGCCAAAGCGTAACAGGCGAAGGTTATGAAGAAAACTGCAAAAATCTGTTTCATACTTCCTTTAATTAGCTAAAAACATCTAGAGATTTGGTGGTAATTATTGTTTAAATGGCTAAACAGCTCAGTAGCCGGACAACGTAAGCCGTGGCAAAAGTGAAGATCAGCATCAGGAGATCAATCCTCGGACTCCAGAGTGTGAATGTTTGATGCAGAGTGGTCTGTGGTATCACCGGCGCATCCGACGCATGCGAACGAAACAGCTTTCGGTGGGTGCGCCGGTGATATCACGGACCACTTTGCATAAAACATTACGAATGCCATGCCGTAGTCAATATTAATATGCTCTCTTGACGAAAGTAATCGGAATACGGGCTTTTTCTCGATCGATGCGCATGCGCGGTTATTTTGCAAATAATTGTCTGTCCCTGGAAAATTTACCAAAAACGAGCCCCCTAGGTTTCCATGCATAAAATTTAAATACCAAATTGTATTTAAAGAAAAAAGCAAACAAAAGAAATGAAATACTTCACAAAAATTGTTCGTATCATTTCGTAAAGTTGTTTATGAACATTTTATAAAGGAAGGCGAGATAATGTGCGTAATGTTATAGTCACGTGGTATATAGCGCGCTTTTTATTGGAAATTTAGAGCTTATTTTGGTCAATTTTAGGGCGTGATTTTCGCGTGGGACGACGGCCCGGGCTTGTACGCACAATCGTTTCATGCAAGACTTTCATGCAAGGCGGCCAAAGCTTACTGGGCACTCGCACTTGTTGACAGTAAAGGCCTTTTTTTTTACAGTGAACAATATCAATGTCAGTTTCCACAATAAAGAGCAAATATGTAATGTCTTGGGCTAGAAGGCACCACGTCGGAAGCATTTAGGGTTCAAACATTTTGCACCAGTGGTTAACTCGCTTTTTTGTTTCCATTTTTTTATCCACTTATACATTAATTTCAGTTAAAAAGCTAAAAAGTTACAACTATGTGCAATAAGCTATATTTTAATTTAATGCTTAGTACATAAATCCATTAACTGTGATAATAATAATAATAATAATCGTAGTGCTTATATAGCGCTTTCCATCGTATAAGCAATCTCAAAGTTTTTTACACTTATTTCCCCGTTTAGCAGGCCACGAGACCACGCGGCAGCCGATATCAGCGCCCAATCGGTCCTCGACCCGCACAGGTACCCATTTATACTCCTGGGTTGAGGGGAACAATTGTATTTAAGTGTCTTACCCAAGCACCGTGTTCCTGGCGGGATTCGAACCCACGCACCATATCCGTGAGTCAAACACCGTAACCACTGGGCCATGGCGTTCTATGGTATGGGCTGCCTTAAATGCCATTACGGCAACAGCGCCCTCATGTTGTCAAACGTTTCAGAAATGATGCTCTGTGTTCGCTTGTGAGGTGAGACGAACGCGTTCTCTTTTTTCCCGTCTGTCTGCTTAAATAATTGAATGCAACATCGATGCATCATGTTTTAGAGAAAACAAAAGTGTTAAACCTTCAAAACAAGTTACAAAGAAATGAAAACGGAAGGACAATTCCAGTTTGAATCAGATTATTTAAGCGATGATGTTCACAAACAACATTTGAATTCAATTGTTTTCAATCAGGATATTCTTTAAAAAAATAATAATAATAGGAAATTGTGCAAAAGTCGCCAGAAAATAAATGAGATCTGTGTGGATCACCTGAAAAATTTGAACCTCATTCCTCTAAATAACATTATCTGTCTGCCGCAATGCTTAAAATGTTAAAATATATTAATGTAAAAATATTAAAATTGATTCAAGAAGTACGATTAAAAGGCATTGTTTTTCAGCTACCGTTTCAAAGAGAACGTCTAGAAACTACTATGCTGCTTCAGATATAAGTATCGGTTAAATTTAGCTAAAACAAGACCCCCAATAATCCACAATCCTTCAAAATGATGTCTTTTTTGCCTTCGATTTTCCTTCATGTTGAAATTTAAGAACCGACTTCAACCGTATTCGCTATTTTGCCGTCAGTGTTTGTATGAGTAAGATTACTAAGGTATGTTAAAACCCATCCAAGTAGCCCAAGCTTGTCTGACCAGCCTAATTCAACGCAAAAGGTTTGTTACGTCCCAACTATGCCATCACTCCCAACTACAGTTGCCATTGTCGGGAGCGTTTTGATTTCAAGAATTTGCCAAATAATTTGCAATTCTCGGGTTCAACGCATTCTGTTTCCCTTTTTCCTGATTCACTTATACCTTAAACTAAGCCAAAAAATATGAAGCATTATTTACAACAATATGCAATAAGCTGTTTAATTTAATATTTAGCACATAAATTCATTAACTACGATATGGGCTGCCTCAAATGACATCACCGACATTTATAATCAAATATTATTAAACAAAACGAAGATGACAAAGAAGCCTTCGCCGAAAAAGTTATGAAAAACAACCTCATCCCACCATCTAATTGAATAAGTAAATTTCAGAATCCATTCTAGGTTAGTTTTGGGCCTCACATTTTGGCTGCTTTAACATTATTGTTTGACTTCTCATCCAAATACAGTTTGATAGTCAGATTGCTCTTTGTTCGCTTGTGAGATGTGATGACCAGATATTGAAAGACTGATGTTGGCTCTAATCAAAACCAGAAGGAAAATATTCTGGGACTCCTGGCAAGTTAACTTTTTGAGGGACAAAAATAGGGTAAAAAATTACATTTTTTGCAAGTTCTAAAAACATACTTTAACGCTTGTCTAAGAGTGACATTTAAAACATGTTTTTTTTCTCGAGTAAGGGCAAGGATGATACTTTGTAATGACATAGTTGATTTTGTGATATAAGTGTGCATTTTGGACAGGTGATTTTTTTACAAATAAGTTGAAAACCCTAGTTTTTGAGGCCCCCAAAACTGGCTAAAATTGCCCCCCCCCCAAAAAAAATGGCCTGTTATACCATGGCAACGGGCCATAGAAAAAAATAAGTTCTTTTTTTGGTTATGTGCTCACCAAGTCCTTTCATATCTAAAAAAATATTTAAAAAAATAGGACACTTATATGAAATATTTACGTGGACCCACTCTTAAATTGTAGTCTTTGTAAAAACTGAAAATCTAGTTCCAAAAAATCGAGATCTAAGCGACGATTCAAGTTTGAATCAGATAATTTAAGGGACGATATTGATGAACGACATTTGACTTCAATGTTTTCAATCAGAAAGAATATTAGTATTGTTGTTCTTTTTAAAACACGTATTCAAGGAAATGATTTTTCAAAAGTTCCCAGAAAATAAATAAGAATTAAGCGGCTCACTTGAAAATGTAATTACGCAAAACTCGAATCACGATCCTCTAAAATAACCTGAACTCTCTCGCCACAATGCTTAAAAAATGTTAAAATAGCAAGGTAATATTTCAATATCATATTAAAATTGATACTTGAAAAACGATAAAATGACATCACTTATTAGCTGCCGTCTCGAAGAAAACGTCTAGAAAATACAACTATGCTGCTTCATAGATACAAGCATCGGCTACATTAGCTTAAAAAGACCCCCAATAGGCTAATCCACAATTCTTCAAAAACTGATATTTTTTGCCATTGATTTTTTTTCATGTAAATTCACGAACCAACTTCATCTGAGTGTATTCGCTATTTTGCCGTTGGCGTTTTTACTAGTCATGACTATGTTATACCCATCAACAGTTGGAGCAAAATTCGATTTTTTTTTGGTCAGAAACCTTTTGTTCTGAAGATGTAGATTAATAAGCCGCCACATAAAAACCCATTCAGTAGTTAAGCCTGCAAGTAGGCCAACAGTTCAAAACCCACGTGGAATTAGGTACGGTTTGGGCAGCAGTACACTCGCGCACGCGCGTATGGCCTTGGTGTGTTAGCTATGGTACCTTGGTAACACTCGTTGCCATTATGAGCAGTGCATCCAGCCACAGAAGCATCACGGTTGGGTATCGCGAAATACAGCCAGAAGCCCCTTATGTAACCTCGATCATAAGCCTCCTTCAACTCGGCCAGGGTGCAGGGATGAGCTGCCAGGTCGGAACAACCACTGGCCTGCCCAGCACGGTCTGCGAGCTCGTAGCCCTACGGAGTAATGACTGGGTCTCGGTAGGTCATCGGGACGGAGCAGCACAAGCCGGGAGACGGGGCGATCAGCGGCAGGTCGTGGTAGGTCACTCCGGTCTCGGTCAGCACGGCCTGGCTGTCAGGATCAGCGTACCATGAGAGAGGTGTGGCCGGGTAGCCCTCCTTGGCGGCGTGGTCAAGTTCCCACTGAAGGCAGAGGTGCTGCCCTGTCTTGCTGCACTCGGAAGAGACCGATGCGCGAGTGTAGTACCAACAGTCGGTCAGGCTTGGAATACCTATTAAATAATCCAATATGATTCGTTTCATGCCTCGATTTCATAGAGCTGCAAAGCACAGGGTATTTGTCAAACCAAAATATCACGATGTACATCGTGATTGGAGTTTCCCATCAGAATTTTCTAATTTGCTGAGGAATAATTTCATGCGATGATTCCCCCACAAACCCTGCACACCCCAAACGGAGGCGCACCAGTGGTAGTCCATTGGCCAGATTAGAGCGTACTTGTGTTATGCAAATTTCAATTGGAGCCTTTTGCTAGAAACAACATCGAAGTCAAGCAGTGGCTGCCAACTGATTGGCCACAACCTGAAGGCATAAGTGCATTATTGCATTTCTTGCATAATTAACTGCCAAATCCGAACGCATTATAATCATACCGTTTCGTTCGATTTTCAGTTTTGTTTTTTTTAGAAAGTTTCACATCACTGAATTAAATTAAATTGCCTTTTAATAAAGCTTTTTCCGACTACACAAACCAAAACGCGAGGCTTCCAGTAAGCGTTGCCGAACAGGCTTGCCTGCCCCCATCAAACCAACACATCGCAGGCTTTGGACATCATGTACCAAGACGTGCAGCGGATCATCCCCCAGGATGGTGCAATTGATAACAACAGAGGGCGCTATTGGCAAATGAAGTCGCGCTATAGGCAAATGAAGTCAACCCTTTTCAACTGAAGAAAGGAAGGAATGTAAGGAAAGAAGAGCAGGAATTCTTCCATCATTACGCTAATTATTTAAAGGAAATCACAAGTTAGCCACGCTCCTTAGACAACCCTGTGGACTTTTTGTTTGTCTCAGATTTTGCGCGTTCCGCGTCCATTTGTATATCATGTAATTGGGCAATGTTTCACAAGCTGCGAAGACGCGATTCTACCGCGATAGGTCAGTTAGAAACATTCATACGTATATCGTTTTAGCTAACCACAAATTAACTAAAGACTTAAAATGCATACCTGCTTTACTTCCGGACGTCAGGAGCGTAACAAGTTTTGGCTGAAAAAAAAATTAAGGGGAAAAAGAAACAGAAGAGGGTAATAACCATAAACATCAAAAGATTCGGCGTTTTTCTTTTGTCTGTTTTTACTAATTATTTTCCCCCAATTATTGCAGTACATGACATAATAAGCCCTGTTTCTGTGATGTAACAAACATCTTTGACTTACAAAAGGTAACTTCGGTAACGGTGCAGCACTCTGTATGAGAAAAAAAATGGTTCTTGACTTTCACGTAAACGTACGAGAAATGTATAACAAAATGCATTTCATTTGTGAAACGGTGTAAGTAAAGTTGCAAATTACAGTAATTGTGTCATTTTTTGTGTTTCTTTATTTCCCGCTCCATTTTGTAGGAATGGAGTGATGGAGACAACATTACCTTTCAAACGAATGAAGAGGTACCGCCTCCAACGCTCCATTCGAGGGAAATTAATGGAGCACTAGAACAATAGGGTGACGTCACAGGTGGAGTTTAAGTGTGGAAAGATCGATCTTCCGAGTTGTGAATGACAATACACGCTTCGCAGTACGTTTTCGACTTAATGGTTGGAACGCATGCGTCACTTTTATCAATGGCAGCGCTAGCTAAGGTCAGGCCCGTCTTTAAATGCAACTGCGGTACAAATTACAGAAACCCATCTCTTTATTAAAAAGTATGGATTTTTGTGTGTGAGATGTGACCGAATATTACAAATCACTTCGACAGTCTGTATCTTAAAGCGCCATGTGGTGCTCACGAGATAAACGGAAAATGTTTCTGAGGGGAATTATTTGAATCTCATATATTTTGCTCTTTTTAAGTACCTGAAGTTGTTACGTCCTGATGAAGCGTCACCGTGTCTTCGCAAGAATTATGTACAATGTACTAATTTTGTTGAAGTATTTTTTTGAAACCCGTGCAAGGGTTTTTGTATAGAAACAACTCGAATCCTGAATAGCTACATCAAGCTTATATGACTCGTGATATTATGTGATCCAAGCAGGGTAAGTGAGTCACGAGTAAACTGAGATACTTGGTTCTTGCAGCGGTGGCGGAACAGTTTTCAAACGTGGGGTTTGGGGCATCACCAAAAAAAACAAAAAGGGGAACTTGCTCAGTAAAAGGCATCCTCCGTCGGTAGAGCAGCGTATCCAGCATTTTCTTGCACATTCGTGCGGAATTGTTGTCACGTTTTTTTTTCACCGGACACTTGGCCTCCGTAAAATATATTTTTTTAGGGGGGGAGGGGGGCAAGTACCGTCTTCCAAAATAGGGGCGCTCTTCAAAACCGGCCGTTATGCAAACTACGCATCATGTGCCCATTTTCAGGGCGCATTGTAAGGGTTTGGGGGCTTGGTTTTCATATTCCCTGTTCATATCAGAACGCTCTAGGCCTATATCATTTTGGGAAATAGTTACAGAAAACAAATTATCGAAAATTTGATGACCAGTTTTGGCCACAGTTACGTCCGCAAAAGAGACACTTGGGTAAATTGGGGCGGGGGGGGGGGGGGGGAGTCCCCCCCTTCCCCCTGATTCCGCCGCCCCTGAGTTCTTGAGGCCTTTTAACAGCGGATAATTTGACACAATAGAAATTAGTATTGGAACAGCCAACCTTTTCAACCACATTTCTGAACATATGAATGATAAAATATATACATGTATATGTATCAAATTAAACAAATCACGCACCTCTTACTGCATGCTACAAACTAATTAGTGAAAATTCGTCCTTAAAATAAATTTCGTGGAATCCGATCACGTCTTGCTTTTATTGTTTTGTTTGCTTATTCATGACATCATAAGCCTTAAATGGACATAAAAATCTATAACAGGAACACAAGTGAATTCATACCTCTTCCGGACCGTAGTAGAACATACCCTCCATCTCAATCAGTGCCATCGGGTATCGCGACGCTGTGGCTCCGTTCAACTCACACCACATCTCCCCTTTCGAGTAGTGGAAAGAGAAGCAGCGATCATCTATAAGACACTCCCTGCCGCACAGGACCCGCGAAGCTACCGTCAGGTTGCGATAGCCGTGGCCGGGCAGGACGCGGTTCGCTACGCCGTTGAAACCACGCTCAAGGCCCCACGAGCAACCCCTGACGCAGGTTGCATTCTCTTGACAGTAGGGACTAAAGAATGCATTGGCCAAAGCGTAACAGGCGAAGGTTATGAAGAAAACTGCAAAAATCTGTTTCATGCTTCCTTTAATTAGCTAAAAACATCTAGAGATTTGGTGGTAATTATTGTTTAAATGGCTAAACAGCTCAGTAGCCGGACAACGTAAGCCGTGGCAAAAGTAAAGATCAGCATCAGGAGATCAATCCTCGGACTCCAGAGTGAGAATGTTTGATGCAGAGTAGTCTGTGGTATCACCGGCGCATCCGGCGCATGCGAACGAATAGCTTTCGGTGGATGCGCCGGTGATATCACGGACCACTTTGCATAAAACATTGCGAATGCCATGCCGTATAGTCAATATTAGTATGCACTCTTGACGAAAGTAATTGGAAAACGGGCTTTGTCTCGATCGATGCGCATGCGCGTTTATTTTGCAAAAAATTGTCTGTCCCTGGAAAATTTACCAAAAACGAGCCCCCTAGGTTTCCATGCATAAAATTTAAATACCAAATTGTATTTAAAGAAAAAAGCAAACAACAGAAATGAAATACTTCACAAATATTGTTCGTAGCATTTCGTAAAGTTGTTTATGAACATTTTGTAAATGAAGGCAAGATAATGTGCAGTAATGTTATAGCCACGTGGTATATAGCGCGCTTTTTATTGGAAATTTAGAGGGCTTATTTTGGTCAATTTTAGAGCGTGATTTCACGTAGGACGGCGGCCCGGGCTTGTACGCACAATCAGTTCATGCAAGACTTTCATGCAAGGCGGCCAGAGCTTATTGTGCACTCGCACTTGTTGACAGTAAAGGCCTTTTTTTTTACAGTGAGCAATATCAATGTCAGTTTCCACAATAAAGAGCAAATATGTAATGTCTTGGGCCAAAAGCCTCCACGTCGGAAGCATTTAGGGTTCAAAAATTTTGCACCAGTGGTTAACTCGCTTTTTTGTTTCCATTTTTTTTATCCACTTATACATTAATTTCAGTTAAAAAGCCAAAAAGTTACAACTATGTGCAATAAGCTTTATTTTAATTTCATACTTAGTACATAAATCCATTAACTGTGATAATAATAATAATAATAATAATCATAGTGTTTATATAGCGCTTTCCATCGTATGAGCAATCTCAAAGCGCTGTACACTTATTTCCCCGTTCATCAGGCCACGAGACCATGCGGCAGCCGATATCAGCGCCCAATCGGTCATCGACCCGCACTGGTACCCATTTATACTCCTGGGTGGAGGGAAACAATTGTATTTAAGTGTCTTACCCAAGCACCGTGTTCCTGGCGGGATTCGAACCCACGCACCATATCCGTGAGTCAAACACCGTAACCACTGGGCCATGGCGCTCTATGGTATGGGCTGCCTTAAATGCCAACAGCGCCCTCATGTTGCCAAACGTTTCAGAAATGATGCTCTGTGTTCGCTTGTGAGGTGAGACGAACGCGTTCTCTTTTTTTTCCCCGTCTGTCTGCTTACATAACATCGATGCATCATGTTTTAGAGAAAACAATTATAGTGTAAAGCCTCCAAAACAAGTTCAAAAGAAATGAAAACTGAAGGACAATTCCAGTTTGAATCAGATTATTTAAGGGATGATGTTCATAAACAACATTTGAATTGAATGTTTTTCAATCAGGATGTATATGAGTATTCCGTATTCATAAAATAAAAAATTATAGGAAATGGTTATGCAAAAGTCGCCAGAAAATAAATAAGAACAGTGTGAATCACTTGAAAAATTCGAACCACAGTCCTCTAAATAACAGTATCTGTCTGCCGCAATACTTAAAATAATAAAATAGAAATGTAATGATTCAATATATTAAAATTGATTCATGAAATACGATTAAAAGGCATTGTTTTTCAGCTACCGTTTCAAAGAGAACGTCTAGAAACTACTATGCTGCTTTATGGATACAAGCATCGGTTAAATTAGCTAAAAAAAGACCCCCAATAATCCATAATTCTTCAAAACCGTTTTTTTCTTGGCATCGATTTTCCTTCATGTTGAAATTTACGAACCAACTTCAACCGTATTCGCTATTTTGCCGTCGGTGTTTTGTATTAGTTAGATGACTAAGGTATGTTATAACCCATCCAAGCCAAGTTTGTCAGACTAGTCTATATCTTTCAACGTAAAAGGAAGTTACGTCCCAAATATGCCATCACTCCCAACTATAGTTGCGATCGTCGCGGAAGCGTTTTGAGTTCAAGAATTTGCCAAATATTTTTAACTACTATAAAGTGTAAATCTGATGAAGAAACTCTAACTTTAGGAGTACGACAATTTTTACTTTTTTTTGCAATGTGAAACTTGACAAAGTAAAAAAAGATAAAGAATCTGTTTCCATCTGTTATGGGAACTCGGACCTAAACTCCTAAGCCCCCCAACTATTAACACTATACTATATAGTAAATGCAAGAATTCCCGGGGTCAACGCAATCCGTTTACCTTTTGTTCTGATTCACTTATATATTAAACTAAGCTAAAAAATCAAGCATAATTTACAACACTGCGCAATAAGCTGTATTTTAATTCCATACTTAGCACAGCAATCTATTAACTGCGATATGGGCTGTCTTAAATGACATCACCGACAATATCAAATATTATTAAACAAAACGAAGATGACCTATGAGCCTTCGCCAAAAAAAGTTAAGAAAAACAACCTCATCTCACTATCTTATTGAATATGTAAATTTTAGAATCCATTGTAGTTTATTTTCGGGGCTCACGTTTTGGCTGCTTTAAAATTATTGTTTGACTTCTATACACACTTAGAAAATCAGATTGCATTTTGTTCGCCTGTGAGATGTGTTGATAGTTTTTTCCCCTGTCTCTCTACTTAAAATTTAAATGCAACATCGATGCAAAATGTTTTACAAAATGAATAAATTCTAATGATTTTTAAACTTTCAAATGAATTTCCTAAAGTAACGAGAACTGATAACGACAATTCCAGTTTGAATAAGATTATTTTAGGGATCATGAAGAATGACATTTGGATTCAATGGCTTTCAATCAGAATGAATATACATGTATTGCTTTTTTTTTTTTAACATGTTCAATGAAATGGTTTTGTTAAAGTTGTTCGAAAATAAATTAGAACCATGTGGATTACTTGAAAATTTAAGTAAACAAACTCCAATCAGTCCTCTAAATAAGATTATCTCTACTGTCGCAATGCTTAAAATAGAAAGATAATATAATTCAATATCATTCAAATTGATACTTGAAATATGATTAAATGACATCACTTATTAGCTGCCGTTTTGAAGAAAACGTCTAGAACATGCAACTATATATGCTGCTTCATAGATGCAAGCATTGGCTAAATTAGCTTAAAAAAGACCCCAAATAATTCTTCAAAACTGATGGCTTTTTCTTGACATCGAGTGTCATTCATGAAGAAATTCACGAACCAACTTCATCTGTGTTCGCTATTTTGCCGTTGGCGTTTTTACTAGTTAAATGACTATGTTATAACCCATCAACAGTTGGGACCGCCCACCTAAAGTGTTTCAGTTTGCGCGGTCCAACTGAAATGTGAAGCAGGGATATCGGCGGGACGCGATTTTTTTTCTCCCAAACGACATCCACATATGGGTGTACGTTATGGCGTTTTGGACTTAACTTTTATAAAAACATGAAAAGAAAATATAAAATTAGAAAAAAAAGGTGAATTGAACGTTATGAAATTCGGACTTTATCTCTCTTTCAAAAAAAAATCCTCCAAAGCTTCAGGTTAGAAAAGGAATTTTTTTCAAACATTCGAACCCGCAACCTCGCGATGCAAAACCCTACGATCAATCGACTGACTGCATTGCTCGCCAAAACGTGGGGAAACAAATAATTATATGCCTGAACAGAAAATTTGCCGGCGGGACAGGCGGGACCCGGCAAGGTTATGAGTGGTGATGTCATCAAGCCGGAGGCCAGGGAGTACAGTGCGGGATTTGTTCGACGGATTTTCCTACTTATATTTTCAACTTGCTGCACAAAGCGATTACAAAATAACAAACTTGCCAAAGACGACAGTGAAGTTGCTTATTATGGTTGCTGTGAATGGATAATACTGGGTTTCAATACTGATTACCATCGACGTAGTTGGTAAAAACGCACCCACTAATGAGCCACGCGTGAGTGAGCGCACAGAGTTACAGCCTAATGAGTGTTGCAGTTGGGCCGGCTTGACTGCAACACTTTAGTTGGGACATCCCAATTACATGTGTATAGTTGGGACCGATTGTATAGTTGGGGCCTAAAGCCCGGTTCATACTTCATGCGAATGCGAAGCGAATTAATCGTCATGAAACATTCGCTGCGAAATTCGCCCGATTTGAATTATGTTCAACTTTTACAAAAGTTCGCAGTGCTAATACTTGCCATTACGACTCAAATTCGCGTTCACCTTTGTGCGATATCGCGATGTTGTAACTGAAGGGAGGGCGACTTGTATTTTATTAAATAAAGAAACTTTCGCATTGTCATAATACTATCGCGCATAAACAGATTGGATTAAAAACAAAAAAAGCCGAACTTGCACCTCGTTGACTGCAGCTAAAGTTATGTAGCTGGGTGCAATATTTTCAGTCAAATCCGATGATTTCTTTTTCGTCAGAATCTTTTTCTTATAAGAATGTAGATAAATAAGCCAAAAAAACACATTCAGTAGTTAGGCTTGCAAGTAGGCCTACAACTGCTCTTCTAACCCAAACGTGCAAAGAGCAAATGAGGTTGCACACGTGTAATTAGGTACGATTTGGGCAGCAGTACACTCGCCTAAGCGTGTTTGGTCTTGGTGTATTTGCTATGGTACCTTGGTAACACTCGTCGCCCCCATGATGAGTGCATCCATCAACCCTTGTGTCACGGTTTGGTGTAGCCAAGTAGCCCCAGTACAAACTTCGGTAGCCGTGGTCGTAAGCCTCCTTCAGCTCGGCCAGGGTGCAGGGATGAGCTGCCAGGTCGGAACAACCTCTGGCCTGCCCGGCACGGTCGGCGAGCTCGTAGCTCTGCGGAGTGATGACTGGGTCCCGGTAGGTCATCGGGAGGGAGCAGCACAAGCCGGGAGACGGGGCGGTCAGCGGCAGGTCGTGGTAGGTCACTCCGGTCTCGTTCAGCACAGCCTGGCTGTCAGGATCAGCGTACCATGAGAGAGGTGTGGCCGGGTAGCCCGCCTTGGAGGCGTGGTCAAGTTCCCATTTCAGGCAGAGGTGTTGTCCTGTCTTACTGCACTCAGGAGAGACTGACCCGTGAGTCTGGTACCTACAGTCGGTCAGGCTTGGAATACCTAGTAAATAATCCAATATTCGTTTCAGGTGTCGATGTCATAGAGCTGCTTAGCACAGGGTATTTGTCAAACCAAAATTTCACGATGTGTATCGTGATTGGTTATCAGCTGAGTTTCCCATCAGTAGTTTAGGGGGACTGTCTGGTACGCTTTGACCTTTTCTAAAGAAATATGTAAAGGTCACATAAATATGTAAATATGGAAATATGTAGATATAAATATGAATTAAGGGTGTGGGAATTTTTAACACAGTTTGACCTAATGAATGGATGGGATGATTAGGGAATAGGTGTGGGTATAAGAAACCGGGTACAGTTTGACCTATTCTATGGGAAAGATTGCATAAGGTATGGAAAAATATTACAATTTCAAATAGAATATGTATCTACATGTAATTGCAACTGAGTGGTGCATGTGATTGAACAGCTGGTCGGATCTTTAATCCCCCCAACAATAGACGGGAAGTGGTGTTGTATAACTGTCCATGTGGTCGGTGGACTATGGATTGGTGGTTAATCCGATCGATTGCGCACGAGCCTAGTGGGCTGTCGGCACGTTATGTGGGGATTAATACCGGACAATGGGCTGTAAATGGTGCGCGAATTGGAGGACAGTACACTACCGATCGCCGAAGTGAATTTCTTGCGACGGTGCAATCCTTGTAAAGTTAGGGAATTTTTAGAATAAAAAAAATCATCGTTCTGAAACAACATCATTATGTCTAACAGAAAGCGAAAGCGGTCGGAAACACCTCCACTAGTTGAGTTAGCTGAAACAAGCAATCGTTTTTCTCGATTAAATTATCTGGCTTCTGAGATAACGGAGAAACAATTGAGCAAACTGGCGTCTAATCTTTTAAAAGAAAACGATCACGTAGCTACACGATTTGGAGGTCGACCGTGGGAAGAGCTTGTTTCCTTTCTCGGTTTGTCGGCTGGGGTAAGGGACCGGGTACAGTTTGACCTATTCTATGGGAAAGATTGCATAAGGTATGGAAAAAATATATATTTTTATGGTACATTTGGATCTTAGCCCGAATATGAGTTTCATACGTTAGTCCCTGTGAACGAACAGCTGGTCGGATCTTTAATCCCCAAACAATAGACGGGAGAGGGCGCGTGCCAAGTCAGCGCACTAGTATTGTTACGAAGTTAATCCGATCGATACAAAAAGTAATTGGATTTCCGAATGCTCGAAAGCAGAAAGCAGCGATAGATGGCAAAAATGAACTGTGCGTTGATCAGACTGAAACGAGTATGATTGTAGAGTAGCATGAGCACGGAAAAGAGTAGGATGAGCACGGAATAGAGTAGGATGAGCACGGAATAGAGTAGGATGAGCACGGAGTAGAGTAGGATGAGCACGGAAAAGAGTAGGATGAGCACGGAATAGAGTAGGATGAGCACGGAATAGAGTAGGATGAGCACCAAATAGAGTAGGATGAGCACGGAATTAAGAGCGCACAGGCACACAGAGAGCATGCGCAGGGGGAAATGTGGAAATGAGCTCAAACAGACAGGTCTCGGCACAATATATTTTAAACCAATTCATCCGTTTCTTGTCATTCGTGAATCAGCCTTTATAACTTCAACATGAATACTCTTTCTGCAGTCAAACCCCATGCTTGTAACCAGTGTGATAAAAGCTTTGGACGGAGATATAATCTCTGGCGACATACCGAAAACGCTCATGCTAAAGATGAATCTAAAATGAATGGGGTTAACGATGATTCTGAAATTGAGGTTATTCAATCTGATCATCCTGACGTGGATAAATGGGGCTCGGAAACGGACTCGGAGGTAGAAGATGACGATGAAGATGAGTCTAGTTCTGAATTAGAAGACAATGCTACATTCAAAGACTGGTTGGAAGAGTCCAAAGAAGCGACTCGTGAAATCTGGAGCGAAAAACATGAAAAGTACATCAACGAGGGTATGGGTGAAGATCAGGCCAAGGAAAAGGCCGATAGGAAGACCCTCTGGGCAGTCAAGCAAATCTTTTTTGACAAGTACAAGGATTTTCTGTCAAGCTACCTACATCTGAAAGATAACGATACTCATCAAGATATTGTGGACAATCTCGAAGAAAAAATATATAAGGGCATTAGCGTACAAAAGGCTCTCGGCAGAATTATGCCTAAACACCAGATGAAATTTGACGGACTGTTCCATGAAGATGAAGAAGACGTCAGCGAGGAAGACAGTGACGATTAAAGACTAGTCAACATTACAATGACGATATAATTGCGAAGAAATACATTGGGACAGACAAATAAAAACACGAGTGTTTTAATAAAGCAATAATAAAGTCAATAAAGCAATAATGTCATAACGTATATACTTTCTGTAGTTGTATTTTTCTTTGTTTGTGTTGTCTTATCAATCGTAAAAGCCTACTCTCAGTCATAAAATTAGCGCTTGGACACGCCCTCTAAATAACCCCCGTAAAATGGTCGTAAATGAAACAGTCATCCTCGATTTTGTAAACAAATCTGGCACGGAGGTACAACTAGGGTTCGGTGCATTCCTATACAGACAGCGTTAAAGGGGCACCATTTTTACCACGTTACGATTGAATTTTTAACTATGGATAGGCTATAGCTTGGTTTTGGGGTCGTTCTAGTACGAAATATTACAAAATGCACAGTTGTAAAGGATGGTTGTTATTCCGATACACTAGCTCAATCGGGCACTTTCCAGGCTGTAGTTTCCTTTAAAAACCACATGCCCGCACGTTTTGTTATGGCTTTAAACCACTGAATCCATTCCTTATTGTACGCGCCTCTGCAGACTATAGAGCCTAATCGATAATTTAGCCGTCACGGATTAAGAACGCTTGAGCGCTATCTGATCGGACGGCCGTAATGTATACAGTAGTGTGCAAGTGTACTAGCATTTGCTCTGGCTGATGCCAAAACCTTCCCTTTTCTAAGATCACCGCGCACAGACATATATTTTTACTTGGATGATTCTGGTGGCAGTGTAGAAGAGTGCCATTGGTATTGTATCGATTAACAAGAGGAATATAGGCGCACGGACGGAGTTATTTGCTCCATGATCGGTGCGATCATCGAGGGGGTGATCGACCACCGGTCTCCGTTCAGACGCATGGATTATGGATCGTGGATTTATCATATACCCCCATGGCCGACACAGGTTGTACCCTGCAAGTATGCTGCGGTGGGTGTTTGTTTATAACGCAACGTGCACAATACCCATAAACCCAATAAAAATGACTTTAAAATAAGTCTTCAAATAGACAATCATACTCGTTTCAGTCTGATCAACGCACAGTTCATTTTTGCCATCTATCGCTGCTTTCTGCTTTCGAGCATTCGGAAATCCAATTACTTTTTGTATCGATCGGATTAACTTCGTAACAATACTAGTGCGCTGACTTGGCACGCGCCCTCTCCCGTCTATTGTTGGGGGATTAAAGATCCGACCAGCTGTTCGTTCACAGGGACTAACGTATGAAACTCATATTCGGGCTAAGATCCAAATGTACCATAAAAATATATATTTTTTCCATACCTTATGCAATCTTTCCCATAGAATAGGTCAAACTGTACCCGGTCCCTTACCCCAGCCGACAAACCGAGAAAGGAAACAAGCTCTTCCCACGGTCGACCTCCAAATCGTGTAGCTACGTGATCGTTTTCTTTTAAAAGATTAGACGCCAGTTTGCTCAATTGTTTCTCCGTTATCTCAGCCAGATAATTTAATCGAGAAAAACTAGTGGAGGTGTTTCCGACCGCTTTCGCTTTCTGTTAGACATAATGATGTTGTTTCAGAACGATGATTTTTTTTTTAATTCTAAAAATTCCCTAACTTTACAAAGATTGCACCGTCGCAAGAAATTCACTTCGGCGATCGGTAGTGCACTGTCCTCCAATTCGCGCACCATTTACAGCCCATTGTCCGGTATTAATCCCCGCATAACGTGCCGACAGCCCACTAGGCTCGTGCGCAATCGATCGGATTAACCACCAATCCATAGTCCACCGACCACATGGACAGTTATACAACACCACTTCCCGTCTATTGTTGGGGGGATTAAAGATCCGACCAGCTGTTCAATCACATGCACCACTCAGTTGCAATTACATGTAGATACATATTCTATTTGAAATTGTAATATTTTTCCATACCTTATGCAATCTTTCCCATAGAATAGGTCAAACTGTACCCGGTTTCTTATACCCACACCTATTCCCTATTCATCCCATCCATTCATTAGGTCAAACTGTGTTAAAAATTCCCACATCCCTTAATTCATATTTATATCTACATATTTCCATATTTACATATTTATGTGACCTTTACATATTTCTTTAGAAAAGGTCAAAGCGTACCAGACAGTCCCCCTAAACTACTCCCATCACACAAATTTGTTGAGGAATAAATTCCATGCGATGATTCCCCCACAATCCCTGCACGGCCCACATGGAGGGGCACCAGTGGTAGCCACACTATCGTCCATTGGCCAGAGCAAACTTGGTTTATGCAAATTTTAATTGGAGCCTTTTGCTAGAAACAACATGAAGGATGTCGATTGGTCTATAGCCGTCAGCTACCGAAGTCAAGCAGTGGCTGCAAACTAATTAAGCGTTGCCGAACGCAGCGTTTAAACAGGCTTGCCCGCCCCTTCAGATCAAGCAAATACATGTTCATCGCCGGCTTTGGACACCATGTACCAAGACGTGCAGCGGATCAGCCCCCAGGATGGTTTTAAGCCCGGTTCATACTTCATGCGAAAGCGAACGCGAGGCGAATGTCACGTCATGAAACATTCGCTGCGAAATTCGCCCAAGTTGAAGCATGTTCAACTTTTACGAATTCGCAGCACGAATACTTGCCATCACGTCACAAATTCGCGTTCGCTTTCGCTTAACTCTTTTCAACTGAAGGAAAGAAGAGCAGGAATTCTTCCACCATTATTACGCTTAATTATTTTAAAGGAAATTACAAATAACTGGAAACATTCATAAGTATATAGTTTAGTTACCCACAAATTAACCAAAGAGTTCAAATTCATACCTGTTTTATTTGTGGATGCCAGGAGCTTAACAAGTTTTGGCTGAAACAAAATTAAGGGGAAAAAACAGAAGAGAGTAATAACCATAAACATCAAAAGATTCGGCGTTTTTCTTTTGTCTGTCGTTACTAATTATGTTCTCCAATTATTTCAGTACATGACCTTTGTGCCCTGTTTCTATGATGTAACAAACATCTTTGACTTGCAAGGTAGCTTACAACTGAAACATCGAGGCCAGATTGTTTTGAATAAGCCAAAAAGAAAGAGCGTTTCTTAGTATAGTGTAATTGAAGGTTTCTAAATGTGGCAGATTGTTTAAACGTTGGTTGAAGATTTTGGCCTTTTTTGTAAATGGATGTCACATGGACAAACATTGATGTGAAAGCCACTGTTCATGAGTTGCACTGAGTAAATTATAGGATGTGGTGGCTATGCATTGTCAAAATAATATCTGAGTGCCAAGTAGGACAATATAATGATTACCTTGACTATTATAATATTGATAATAATAATAAGGAATATTAACGCGATTTATGACGCGCATTTTCACAAGATACAGGAGAACACCCGAAGATAAAGTTCTTCTTCTTCCAAGTTTTGCGCCAACTTCATATTGTTGAAAACTAAGGCACACGATGTTGGGTGCACAATTTGTGGATGGAGTGTGTAGCCTACTATTTTGACACTGGAGACCCAATGATGGTGACAATTTACCCTTATTGTCGGGAATTTGCATTCCTGACACGTATGCGTATTGGCCTACGTGTAAAGTCATACGGATACAGATAGGTGCATTATTTTGTCCACGATTTGTTGCCGAACCCCTCAATAACTTTTTATACCGCACGCTACACTCGGGCAGTACGGTATGATACGCGGCGGCGTGGCGTAAGCCAGTTAAACCCGGACAATTACCGGCTTGGTCCCTTTTTTTGACGCACATGCATATTGGGACCGAGGTTGCACTAAATATTTCCCGCTTGTACCGCACGAACGCTACACGTAACCCCTGGACGGTACTGTATGCGTATAGTGCACATTGTCAACGCCAGTGCCGGTACGCAGCGGCGCGGCGCAGGCGGACTAAACCCTGCCAATTTCAGGCTTGATTTCGAGTCTATCGTACCCCCGCCCTGCAAACAGGACGTTGGAAAGGGCTTATCTCTTTGTCACATCACGCTTCGCTGGTCTCAAACTATAACCCAGACAACTTTCATGCCTCAAAAAGCTACGAAAATCCCAACATTTCCCGCAATATCACCCTCAATATCACTCCCAAGGCAATGTGAGATGTATTATGCGTCATATAATAAAGTTAGAGGTAATTAAAGACAATATTAATTCGGCACAAGTTTGGTGTAAAATCGAGAAACTTTCATGCGTATCAATATTCCTGCATCACGTATGAAAGGGCGCAACAAGTGATGACGTCACACGCACCATCCATACGGATACGAGATTGGGGATTAATCTCTGCGGGAACGTTCAGTGCAACCTCGGCCCAAATAAATTATGTGCGTGCGTCGATTCCAATACTGACTTGAAACATCTGCAAACCCTTGTACACACGTTTATGGAGCTTGTCACCAAAATTGGACGGAGCACTCTGATTGGCTAAGAATCAGGAGGATACGAATAGTTATCCGACTTAAATTGCAAAAAATTCCATTTTAGAAACGTTGTAGTATGCTGTATAAGATTTTTAAATAAAGGGTTCTTGACTTCCATGTTATACAAACCGACGAACATGTAAAAGAAAGGGTATAATTTTCCATTAGAGAAACGGTGTAGCATTCTGTATATATGGTAGCAGACCAGTAAATAAACTTCCATAGACCCCAATGGTAAATGCTCCCACTTCAAAAATTCGGGAAAAATACTCACAACTCTCCAAGGTATTCGAGACACACATCAAATTAAAGCTTATTTCGTCATCTTTCATTTTCTTTCAATTTTCGGGGGGTCAACTGATGACTTTTAGGAGAAATTTCCATCTGAAGATGATCACCCCTGAAAATAGTCCTGAAGCCCATCGCCATTTTGAAAAACGATGCCTACACTCCACTGCAAAATAGAGCGCTTTTAGGGTCCAAATTACATCAAAATTACACAGAACTACAAGCTCCCAGTCCTGTGCACGGCTTCCACCCATATTTTTTACAACCCTCAACTTGGCCCACAGCATGCTCAAATACCGAAGATTTTGAGGGCATGCAAATCGTGATTTGGCCGGCGCAGGCAATTTTGGACCGATTTACTGGTCTGCACCCATATGAGGGGGGAAAATGGTTCTTGACTTTCACGTAAACTTACGAAAATGTATATGAAAATGCATTTCATTTGAGAAACGGTGTAAGTAAAGAGGTGCAAGTTTGCACAGTAATTAGGTCATTGGTGTTTCTTTATTTCCCGCTCCATTTTTTTGTAGGAATGGAGTGATGGAGGCATTATTACCTTCCAAAAGAATGGAGAGGTATCGCCTCCAACGCTCCATTCGTGCGAAATAATGAAGCACAGGGACAATAGGGTGACGTCACAGGTGGAGTTTAAGTGTGGAAAGATCGATCTTCCGAGTTGTGAATGACAATACACGCTTCGCAGTACGTTTTCGACTTAATGGTTGGAACGCATGCGTCACTTTTATCAATGGCAGCGCTAGCTAAGGTCAGGCCCGTCTTTAAATGCAACTGCGGTACAAATTACAGAAACCCATCTCTTTATTAAAAAGTATGGATTTTTGTGTGTGAGATGTGACCGAATATTACAAATCACTTAGACAGTCTGTATCTTAAAGCGCTATGCGGTGCTCACGAGATAAACGGAATATGTTTCTGAGGGGAATTATTTGAAAGTCATATATTTTGCTCTTTTTAAGTACCTGAAGTTGTTACGTCCTGATGAAGCGTCACCGTGTCTTCGCAAGAATTATGTACAATGTACTAATTTTGTTGAAGTATTTTTTTGAAACCCGTGCAAGGGTTTTTGTATAGAAACAACTCGAATCCTGAAAAGCTACATCAAGCTTATATGACTCGTGATATTATATGATCCAAGCAGGGTAAGTGAGTCACGAGTAAACTGAAATACTTGGTTCTTGCAGCGGTGGCGGAAAAGTTTTCAAACTTGGGGGTGGGGGCATCACCAAAAAGGTGAACTTGTTCAGTTAAAGGTATCCTCCGTCGGTGCAGCAGCGTATCCAGCATTTTCTTGCACATCCGTGCGGAATTGTCGTCACGTTTTTTTTCACCGGACACTTGGCCTCCGTAAAATAGTTGGGGGGGGGGGGAGGTGGTGGTGGTGGGGAGGTCGGGGGGGGGGGGCTGGCACCGTCCTCCAAAATAGGGGGCGCTCTTCAAAACCGGCCATTATGCAAACTACGCATCATGTGCCCATTTTGAGGGCGCATTGTAAGGGTTTGGGGGCTTGGTTTTCATTTTCCTCGTTCATATCAGAACGCTCTATATATCATTTTTGGGAAATGGTTACAGAAAACAAATTATCGAAAATTTGAGGGCCATTTTTTTTCATCTCGTGGGGCCACAGCTATGCGAGGGGGCACATTTATGTCCACAAAAGAGACACTTGGGTAAATTGGGGAGGGGCAAGTGCCCCTGCCCCCGATTCCGCCGCCCCTGAGTTCTTGAGGCCTTTTAACAGCGGATAATTTGACACAATAGAAATTAGTATTGGAACAGCCAACCCTTTCAACCTCATTTCTGTACATATTAATGATAAATATATACATGTATATGTATCAAATTAAACAAATCACGCACCTCTTACTGCATGCGAAAAACTAATTAGTGAAAATTTGTCCTTAAAATGAATTTCATGGAATCCGATCACGTCTTGCTTTTATTGTCTTGTTTGTTTACGCATGACATCATAAGCCTTAAAATGGACATAGAAATCTATAATAGGAACACAAGTGAATTCATACCTCTTCCGGACCGTAGTAGAACATACCCTCCATCTCAATCAGATCCATCGGGTATCGCGACGCTGTGGCCCCGTTCAACTCGCACCGCCTCTCCCCCTTCGAGTAGTGGAAAGAGAAGCAGCGATCATCCATAAGACACTCCCTGCCGCACAGGACCCGCGAAGCTACCGTCAGGTTGCGGTAGCCGTGGCCAGGCAGGACCTGGTTCGCTACGCCGTTGAAATAACGCTCCAGGACCCACGAGCAACCCCTGACGCAGGTTGCATTCTCTTGACAGTAGGGCCTAAAGAATGCATTGGCCAAAGCGTAACAGGCGAAGCTGAGGAAAACTGCAAAAATCTGTTGCATGCTTCCTTTTATTTAATTAGCTAAAAACATGTAGAGATTCAGTGGTAATTATTGTTTAAATGGCTAAACAGCTCAGTAGCCGTACAACGTAAGTCGTGGCAAAAGTCCAGATCGGCGTAGGGCATTTATCAGTCCTCAGACTCGAAGGCTTAGCTGAGAGTGAATGTTTTATCGCTTAGTGGTCTGTGATAGGCTATCACCTCCCATCACCAGCGACCTCGTTCGCATGATCCAACTTCGTTCCCGTGGTGTCGATCGAGTAGGCTCCCACCACTACCTATCACCCATTAATAGATCATCTGCATAGTCAAAAATTACAAGCAAAGTGGAAAAAGGGGAATGGTTTGAGGTGGAGTGGCGTACGTAATAAATCACATTGAACGTTAATACACGATATCAATCCATTACTTGTTATTGCTGTGGCGAATCAGGATACAGGAATAATGTTTCCCACCCTGGAGTAACTAAATGGAAACGAGGTTAAAAATAAAGTAACCCCGGGACCAGGTAGCACATTTTATCTACTTCCCGCATTGGCCATATTTGAGCGAATGAGGGCCTTAGCTCATTCGCTCAAATTAAAAACAGTAAATATATCATGACAGCACTTTTAAAATTGTATTTCAATCTAAACTTTACAGCTAAAAAAAAACCACTGTAAACTGTCGTCGGTGACCTGAGATCGCGTTTTGTTTGTACTCCGAAAATGTCGTCTGACAGCGTCATACTTCAGAAATATTGCCTATTCAACCTCGTTCCCAATAGTCAGTGGTTACTATTGCTTCCCATATGCTGATTCATCACTGCAACTTCATCTATTTTACATTACATGGTTACTGAGCGCCCTCTTCTATACTTATATGATACTAACGCAGGTATTGTAATATTTTTCCAAGATTTGTCGAGCAGTGCGACTGTTGGATAACCTCCAAGCTCACAAATCACCTGAGATTGACAACATTTCGCCTATGCTCATTAAATTGGCTGCCAAAAGTTTAGCTTATCCCTTGACCAAGATTTTTAACTCTTCTCTTGCTACGGGCAAGGTACCATCGGAATGGAAATTCGCCAATGTTGTTCCAATTCATAAAGCTGGGACTCCTCACAACCCCTCTAATTATAGACCAGTCTCCCTCTGTTCTGTGGTTAGTAAATGTCTCGAAAAAATCGTACCTAAACATCTTACTGATCACATGTACAGAGGTGGTATCATTTCCGACTGTCAGCATGGTTTTCTTCCAAAAAGGTCTTGCGTTACTCAACTGACGACTGTTTATCATGATTGGGCTAAAACATTAGATACCCCTAATCCACCTAGAATCGACATCATATACTTGGACTGGTCGAAGGCCTTTGACCGTGTAAGTCACAGTGCCCTCCTCCAAAAGTTGCACAAATACGGCATATGTGGTTCTGTTTTGCAATGGGTCCAGTCTTACTTACACGAGATGTCAGCAACGTGTGCAGTTTTGTGGGTCATACTCGGACTGGGTCCCAGTTCCTTCTGGGGTCCCTCAGGGGTCTGTTTTGGGCCCACTTCTCTTAAATATCTTTGCCTTTGATTTACCTTTTTGTGTAAATTCAAGTTTAAGGCAGTATGCGGACGACACTGTGATTTATAGGACCATCTATAGCAAGTATGATGAGCTCACATTACAAAATGATCTATGTAGCATAGTTACCTGGTGTAATCTCAATCATATGAAGCTTAACATTGACAAATGTAAACTGGTGTCTATTACTCGCTCCAGAACCCAACATAGACCCACATATCAGATTGATTCTCGAAACTTGGATTTTGTTGATCACTATCAATATCTTGGGTTGGTTATCTCGCGAGATCTTTCCTGGAGTCGTCATGTAAATTCAGTTGTTTCAAAAGCTACTAAGATGTCTGGTTTTACTAGAAGACTGGTTAACTGTAAAGACCCTCAGATTCTTGTCACACTTTACAGCTCTTTTGTCAGACCTATTCTTGAGTATGCTGCCCCAGTTTGGTACTCAAGTTCTCCTTCCCAACTAACATCATTGGAAGGAGTTCAGAGGAGATTTACTCGTTCCTGCTTGGGCCTTTCAAGACGTCATTTGCCAAATTCCAGCAGGGAGAGTACTCGATCCGTTGTTCCAAGCTGGGTCTGTCCTACTTAACGAATAGGTTAAACTTCTTGGCAGTTGTTTTTGTAGCCAAATGCATCTATAACAAATTCGACATCGAATCAGAGAGCTACATCAACCTTCATCCTAGACACGTTGACGATGTTAAATTTATTCACCACTATTCTAGAACTAAAGCTTTTCATAAACTGAAGTTTTCGACTTATGTAAATTTTTAAGTGTCTAAATATATATATAAATTGTTTTTATGTGCACATTGGGAAGAAGAGTTTCACTTTTAAAGTCTTTTAATTGTGATGAATAAAATATTGTATTGTATTGTATTTCATGAGTCACTTTTTGTCAGATTCCCCCGTTTGTGGGACACCCTGCCCGCAGACGTTGTGGATAGCCTGATCTTTGGTCTAAACACTTTCATTGCTAAACTGAGGTTACACTGGCTGACTCCTGGTGTGAACTACATGTCACCCTAAGTTTTATACAGACGGGACTTTGCTAAACCTTACCCACAATACAGTTGGCTCTTTTTTAGGTGTTGGACCAAGAGCCCAACACCTATTGTTATTCTATGAATTTACTATTGTTGTTATTATTAGGTGTTGGGCCTCAGCCCAACACCTATTGTTATTGTAAGAGTGTACTATCATTGTTTTTAGGTGTTGGGCCTGAGCCCAACACCTATTGTTATTGTAAGAGTTTACTATTATTGTTTTTTTTTTAGTTCTTCTCAGCAAAATTCTTCCCCATAACTGTTTGTCAACATGAAAAGTGATATGAACTTCAATTGTCAATACATGAATGCACAACCCACTCAAGATGATTTTTTTGTAATGACGTCATCATGACGTCATCATGGGTCACGTGACGTCACTTCAAAAAATAATAAATTTAATCTTTGAAATTCAATATTAAATCAACCGTGAGAGACCGGAACTTCAATTTTGCGGGAATCGACATGATAATATATGATGTTCATTTTATCTTGTGTGCGTCAAATCACGTGACCCTTCCTTCCGGTCGAAACCGGAAGTGCCAAATAATTTGAAAGTGGAAAAAGATATGAACTTGCTTTTAACGATGTTAGAGTCTGCCTGGATTGACCTTTCAAAAAAAAAGATCGGTGACGTCATGAATTGTTTGAGCGCCCTCTAGCGGCAGGTTAAAAAATGTCCAAAACGCATTTTCAGTTGATGTCTGTGGCGAAATTTGCGGTAATCGCTTCAAAATTCATCTAAATGATGACCTTAATACAGGCAACACCTGTGCGCAAAAAAAAATGATTACGTCATCAGACCGGAAGTTACAATGAAAAGACCTCTTTTCCTTTGAAAATTGCTAACAAATCAACCGTCAGAGATATAATCCAGTTTTGTGCTTTAAAAGGCACTTTAATAATAGATCTTAAACTTCCTAAAGTTTCGTTTCAATAAGTAAACTTGAAGATGCCCTGCAGCTCCCTTGAAATTTGAAGTTGAACACACCTACGTCTTGAAACGCGCATTTAATGCCACGTACATTGTGTGTACAACAAATGTGACTGGATACAATGAGGGCGCTCTTTCAGTAACCAAGTATCGAACACGGAAGTGAAAAGCGACGTGACGGTCTTAAACTGCCTCATGTTTCGTGCCAATAAGTGAAATTTTAGATGTCACGCAGCCCCCTTGAAATGTGAAGTTGACGACGCCTACGTCTTGAAACGTTTGTTCCGGACAGAAAAAATTATGAATGAACTTTTATTTACATTCTTTGCAAGTGCCGATGGAGGGCGCTCTTTCAGTAACCAAGTATCGAACACGGAAGTGAAAAGCGACTTGACGGCTGTTATTTTGTAGAGAATTATTGATAAAAATCACTTCATTTTGGGAGAACTGTAGAAGTTTGAGGCCACAAACTGAACTGATAATTGACTCTACTATCAGCTGAGTAAGATCACTTTGATTGGTTGTGTAAGAAAAGCCATTTAAGTTTTGCACTGGTTGCTTCTTCGTCGCTTAAATGTTTGCAAATAATTCGCTTATATATCGCTGTACTGTAGTTATATCGTTGGATCGTTCTGATGTTGTTTCATAGACAGTTAAATAGTTTGAGAATTCATTGTACTACAAGTGCTATTTTTCAACCCTCAACCCTCAACACTCAACATCAACATCAACATCAACAATCAACAATCAACATTAACATCAACATTCAATAATCAACGTCAACATCAACAGTGGCCCAACACCGTGTGTTTGTTCCCACAAACTCTAGTTTTTTTTAGTTCTTCCCAGCAAAATTCTTCTCCAGAACTGTTTGTCAACATGAAAAGTTATATGAACCTCAATTGTCAATACATGAAAACACAACCCACTGAAGATGTATTTTTTTTGCAATGACGTCATCATGACGTCATCATGGGTCACGTGACGTCACTTCAAAATAATCAATTTAATCTTTGAAATTCAATAAAAAATCAACCTTGAGAGACCGGAACTTGAATTTTGCGGAAATCGACATGATAATACATGATCTTCAATTTATCTTGTGCGGGCAAAATCACATGACCCTTCCTTCCGGTCGAAACCGGAGGTGGCTAATAATTTGAAAGTGGAAAAAGATATGAACTTGCTTTCAACGATGTTAGCCTGTGGGGTAGTTGATCTTTCCAACAAAATGATCGGTGACGCCATCAAGTGTTCGAGCGCCCTCTAGCGGCAGGTTAAAAAATGTCCAAAACGTATTTTCAGTTGATGTCTGTGGCGAAATTTGCGGGAATCGGTTCAAAATTAAAATACATCATAACCTTAATGCAGACAAGACCTGTGCGCGAAACAAAAATGATTACGTCATCTGACCAGAAGTTACAATGAAAAGACCTCTTTTCCTTTGAAAATTGCTAAAAAATCAACCGTCAGAGATATAATCCAGTTTCGTGCTTTAAATGGCACTTTAGTGTAACCGGGGAGAGTGGAATTAGTTTTAAAATGGGGCACTCTCCTTAAGTCCGAGGGGTTCCACTAAAAAAATGATTTGGGTGGAGCGAAGTTTCTGTTTGTCTCAAGAATATCAAATGGTTTATTTACAGCACAAATATGAGACAATATATATATACAAATTATTAGGTATTTACACAAGAATTATATTAGGAACTTTGTTGGGTCTATAAAAACAGAACTTTGTTGGGTCTATAAAAACAGAACTTTGTTGGGTCTATAAAAACAGAACTTTGTTGGGTCTATAAAAACGATAGTCAAATAGGGAAGATAGGATGGTGAACTGTCACTCCAAGGATGGTATCTGAAATGTATATAAACGATAAATGACTAATGAATTATGGAAATTACTATGGCATAAAATGACTGTTGCCCAAATAGAAGAATTATTTAAATGGCAATTATGCAAGAATATGAATATTTTATATATATGTAGTGTAATTTTAAATCCGAAATAGAAATGAATTATTCACCAATTTATGTTAAAAAATGAAATCAGAATATAATACCATGCTCTAATAACGAATTCCCGAATGATCATAGCAATAGAAAACTGATAGTTTTGGGAAAATGGGAAAGTCTATTTTAAATGATACATGAGAACGTAAATATCATACATGTAGCAACACTAAAATTTAAGTTGAAGTTATTTGCATATTCAGGTTGCTCAGAAGTTCCAATTTGTAATTGTTTCAAAGAGGAAAAATGGAAATTCACAAAGTATAAAGTACCTGAAAACACTGTATTCCGAAATTGCCGAAAAATATTAAAATAGTAGGAGATTGTGTTTTAATAAATCGACCTAGTTTACCCGAAATGTTCAAAGTATAAAATATAGTCAACAGAAAATCCTTTTTGCCATCTCATGCAAGAGTTAAATAGAGAATCATTTATAGGGAAAAACTAATTCTCAAAAATACTTGCAAATCACGACAACAGATTGATTTCAAAAGTTAATCAGTCGTGATTACAAGACAAATTTTAGACCGTGTCCGTTTTGAAGGCCTTAATTTCTGGCAATAAACAAAGCATACAAAAGACCAGAATGTTACATAAATGATGGCATAAAAAGATTCAGGCATAAAAAGGTTTTAGGCATAAAAATGCTTTAGGCATAAAAAAGGTTAAATATCAGATAAGGGATTTACTCACCACTTGGTATGATCTACGCTCATGCCTATTCGTGTCCGATGTTAAAATCGACTATCAGCAGTGAAAATTGATGAAAATATTCTACTGCAGTATAGGGAGCCTCTCTCAAAATTGTAGGACAAGTGGAGAGTGTAAGCGCTCGTAAAAGATGGTCTGTTTGCAACGATGTGTTGGATCTAAATCAAAATTATTTCGCAGCTAGCCTTACAAGAAAACTATACCGAAACGCCCGGAATGTCGGCTATTCCTCTTAAACAAAGTGCGGTGGAATGCAAAACTTGCAGCTCGCTACGCCCATCACATAGTTGAGTAAAATTCTAGGCGGCGCGCGCTGTAAAAGAAAAAAGTTTAGTTGGCCGCGAGAGGGCGCTAGGCAAAAAGCATGATCGCAATGGCTGCTCACATGTGAATCGACACAAACACGAAATTACAAAAGTTATGAAATGAATGCTGGAGTAAGGAACCTGTTAGTAATAGGTCTAAAATTTCCTAAGGTTTGGTTACAATTATTTACTAGAAGATGCCCTGCAGCTGCCTTTAAGTTTAAAGTTGAACACGCCTACGCATTGAAACGCTCATTTAATGCCACGTACATTGTGTGTACAGCGAATGGGGATAATTGCGTAAAAAAGGGAAAATCCCTTTTGATACTCAAAATTGGGCTGGCAAAAGCTTTTTGAAATTGGGCACTTTTTTCCTAAAAACATACGTATTGGGGTAACGAGGGTATGGCGAGCAATATCTTGTATTGTGCCAATGGTGCGCGACCTTTACTTTTAGATATATGAGCTATTTAATGGGTTTTGTAACAATTGTACTAGATAAGTTTACAGTACAGCAGCATACGTGCGTGCAGATCCTCACCTGATTCTTTTTATCTATCCTCTGTATAATTAATCCATACACTATTTTTCAACCCTCAACCGTCAACATCAACAATCAACAATCAACATTAACATCAACAATCAACATCAACAATCAACATCAACATCAATAATCAACAGCAACACCAACAATCAACATCTAAAATCAACAATCAGCAATCAACATCAACAATCAACAATCAACATCAACAATCAACATCAACATCAACAATCAACATCAACATCAACAATCAACATCAACATCAACAATCAACATCAACAATCAACAATCAACATTAACATCAACAATCGACATCAACAATCAACATTCAACATCAACAATCAACACATCAACAATCAACATCAACAATCAACATCAACATTCAACAGCATCATCAACAATCAACATCAAAAATCAACAATCAACATTAACAATCAACATCAACAATCAACATCAACTATCAACAATCAACATCAACAATCAACAATCAACATCAACAATCAACAATTAACATCAATAATCATTAACAAAAAACCATCAACATCAACAGTCAACAATTAACATCAATAATCATCAACAATCTACATCAATAATTGTTAATCAATATCAACAATCGACATCAACATGAACAACTACCATCAACTATAATCAACAATCAACATTAACATCAGCAATCAACAATCAACATAAACATCAACAACCAACATCAACAATCAACAACAATAATCATCAATGCGTAAAAGCCAAACCTCTAGCCCAACACCGTGTGTTTGTTCTCAAACTCTAGTTGTTGTTACTATTATTATCCTCAGCACGTTCTTCTCCGGAACTGTTTGTCAACATGGAAAGTGATATAAACTTCAATTGTTAATTAATTAATGCACAACCCACTGAAGATGAATTTTTTTGTAATTACATCATTATGACGTCATCATGGGTCACGTGACGTCACTTCAACAATAATAAATTTAATCTTTGAAATTCAATATAAAATCAACCGTCATAGACTGCAATTTGAATTTTGCGGGCATAAACATGATTAGACATGACCTTCAATTTATCTTGTGCGTGTCAAATCACGTGACCCTTCCTTCCGGTCGAAACCGGAAGTGCCTAATAATTTGAAAGTGGAAAAGATATGAACTTGCTTTTAACGATTTAAGTGTCTGCCTGGATTGACCTTTCAAAAAAAATAATTGGTGACGCCATGAAGAGTTGGAGCGCCCTCTAGCGGCAGGTTAAAAAAACGTCAAAAACGCATTTTAACTTGATGTCTATGGCGAAGTTTGCGGTAATCGCTTCAAAATTAATGTACATGATGACCATAATGCAGACAACACCTGTACGCGAAAAAAAAATTGATAACGTCATCAGACCGGAAGTTAAAATAAAAAGACCTTTAAACCTTAAACAATTGCTAGAAAATATACCGTGATAGATATAATCAAGATTTGGCTGTATACAACACAGTAAATATAGCTCTTGAGGTTTCTTGTTATGACGTCACAATGACGTCATCAAGTATCATATTAAAAACAATAAAAGATTTCTAGATTTAATCTTTGAAAAGCAATGTAAAATCAACTGCTACAGATTTGATTTTATTCTTAATGGCAATCGATACAATATTGCAGGGTCTTCAGTTTTGGTATTAAGTGCAAAAACACGTGACCCTTCCTTCCGGTCGAAACCGGAAGTGCCTTATTATTTGAAATTGGCAGAAGATGCGAACTTGCTTTCAACGATGTGAGTGTCTGCCTAGGCAGTACTGTACAAACATATTACAGGTGACGTCATCAAATGTTAGAGCGCCCTCTAGCGGCAGTTAAAAAAATGTCGAAAACGCATTATCACTTGATGTATGTGACGAAATTTGCGGTGATCGCTTCAAACCTAACATACATGATGAACTTAATGCAGAAAAGACCTGTGCGCGAAAAAAAATGGATGACGTCATCAGACCGGAAGTTATAAAGAAAAGACCTTTAAACCTTAAACAATTGCTAAAAAATCAACCGTGAGAGATATAATCAAGATGTTGCTATATAGCAGAGTAAATATAGCTCTGGAGGTTTCTGGCGATGACGTCACAATGACGTCATCAAGTGTCATATCACAAGCAAATAAATATTTCCATATTTAATCTTTGAAAATCAATATAAAATCAACTGCTACAGATTTGATTTTGTTTTTTATGGCAATCGATAAAATATTGCAGGGTCTTCATTTTTGGTTTTAAGTGCAAAATCACGTGACCCTTCCTTCCGGTCAAAACCGGAAGTGCCTTATTAATTGAAATTGGCAGAAGATGCGAACTTGCTTTCAACGATTCGAGTGTCTGCCTGGGCAGTAGTGTACAACAATTGTACAGGTGACGTCATCAAATGTTAGAGCGCCCTCTGGCGGCATGTTGAAAAGTCAAACATGGATTTAAACATGCATATTTTGAGTTAATGTGTGTGGCAAAGTTTGCGGTAATCCATGGCCCAACACCGTGTGGTTGTTCCTTCAACCTCTAGTGTATTTTTGTGTTTGTTGACTATTCTCCTATGCAAAAGTTTGCAAATTCTTCTCCGGAACTGTTTGTCAAAATGAAAACATATATGACCTTCAATTGTCAATACATGAATGCACAACCCACTGAAGATGTGCAATAACGCCCCCCCCCTTGCGAAAATTACAAATTTAATCTTTGAAATTCAATATAAAATCAACTGTGAGGGACCGGAACTTGAATTTTGCGGGAATCCACATGATAATACATGCTCTTTATTTTATCTCGTGCGTGTAAAATCACGTGACCCTTCCTTCCTGTCGAAACCGGAAGTACCTAATAATTTGAAAGTGGAAAAGATATGAACTTGCTTTCAACGATGTCAGTTTCTGGATGGGTTGACCTTAAAAAACAAAAGATCGGTGACGCCATGATCAGTTAGAGTGCTCTCTAGCGGCAGGTTCAAAAATGTCCAAAACGCATTTTCAGTGGATGTCTGTGGCGAAATTTGCGGCAATCGCCTCAAAATGAATATTTGAAAGACCTTTGCGCGAAAAAAATGATTACATCATCAGACCGGAAGTTAGCAGGAAAAGACCTCTTTTCCTTTGAAAATTTCCGGAAAATCAACCCTAAAGGGATTTAATCTCGATTTGTCGGTTAAATGGCAGTTTAGAAATAGGTCTAAAACTTCCCCATGTTTCGTGGCAATAAGTGAACTTTGAGATTTCATGCAGCTCCCTTGAAATGTGATGAATTTATGAATGAACGTTTGTTTACATTCCTTGCAAGTGCCGATGGAGGGCGCTCTTTCAGTAACCAAGTAACGAACACGAAGTGAAAAGCGACATATAACGGCTGTTATTTTGTAGAGAATTATTGATCGAAGTTACTTCATTTTTGGAAGAACTGTAGTAGTTTGAGCCCACGAACTGAACTGGTAATTGTCTCTACGATCAGCTGAGTAAGATCACTCTGACTAGTTGTGTAAGAAGTGCCATTTCGGTTTTGCACTGGTTGCTTCTTCGTCGCTTAAATATTTGCAAATCATAATTCGCTTATTGCTGTAGTTATAATCGTTGGATCGTTCTGATGTTGTTTCATGTTTGACTGTTAAATAAAAGTTTGAGAGTTCATCGTATTACAAGCGCTATTTTTCAACTTTCAACCATCAACATCATCATCAACATTAACAATCAACAATTATAACATCAGCATCAACAATCAACATCAACATCAACAATGGCCCAACACCTTGTGTTTGTTCCCACAAACTCTAGTTTTAATCTTGTTTTTTTCCCCCGCGTTTTGTTCTTTTTTTATGTGCTTGTTGGGGTGTTTGTTTGTTTGTCTTGCTTGGGGCTTGTGTTGGGGTGCTTGTGCGGTTGTTGCTTGTTTCCTGGGTCGTTTGTTTGTTAGTACGTTGGGGTGTTGGGTTGTTTGTCTTCCGTTTGTCTGTCTGCTGGGTGGGCGGACTGTTTGTCGGTCCGTTTGTATGTTTGTTGTTCTTCCCTTTATGTTTATTTGTTTGGTTGGTTTTTTTCTTTGGTTTTTTTTGTCTTGTCTGTTTTGTTTTGTTTTCGCTTCTTGTCTGTTTCCTTTCGGAGGTTGTGTTTTTTTGTCAGTGGGGTCATTTGTTTCTTGTTGGATTGTCTCTTTGGAGTCTGTTTTTTTTTGGGGGGGGGTTGTTTTGTTTTGTTTCTTTGTTTTTTTGTCCAGTTGCACGTCTAGTACGTTTGTCGGGTGGGGGTTTGTTTGTCGGTTGTTTGATTTTTTTGTTTGTCTTCCATGGTCTCTTTTTATTCTTTTTTCTTTTTTAAATATAAAGTTATCTTGGGGGTGTTTTCCTTGCTTTTTCTTGTTAATATGGTGCAATATGTAAAATTATTACATTAATTTCAGGAATTTGTGCTATTTTAAAGGCCTTTTCTTTTCGCCCATGGGATTATGTGTTACAGTGTAAGTCTGCTATAAGTGTTTGTGTTTTTGCAAAATAGTGCTTTTAGTCATGCTATGGGGGAGCTACTTGACAGTGATTTAGTTCACTTTTTAGCAATCCCGCAGGGGCGTGCAACTATTTTGGTGTAAGGGTTTTAGTCTTTTTATAAGGTTTAATGTGTATTTTTTTTAAATGTATCTTTTTATGTCTATAATGTCTGTAATATTATTACTATTTTTGTTTGACCCATTGTAAATTTGGCCTGCGAAATAATGAATGAAATGAAATGAAAAAAAAACCCAAACAAATCCTGGCTAGCCCCTGCTGGACCGCTGTGCGTTCAACTGGAAATCAAGTCGTTCGTTGACTCAACTTTATGGAACGCCGTAGCAGGTTAAACAACCCTGTGTACCTTTCAGCAGTGATGAGGCGGGTAGTGCCCCTTTTCATGTCTGACCGGTCTGACTCCCAATCAGAATGAATATGCGAATTCACTTAAGTTCTTAAATATATTTTCAATGGTGGCGTCCTTGAATACAATACAAGAGAACCACGACGTCCTATCCAGGCAGTTTGTGCATTAACTAACAAGGCCGAAATACATGTACATGTTGTTCAACGTACGTAGGTTGCTAACTGCTGTGGTTTGTGACTCGCGCAAGGACCATGGTTCAAGCTGCAAGGCCCCGGCCATCCTGGCGATGGATGGTCCTACTCTCTCGGACATTCTTTGCCTTCATCGCCCTCGGAACATTGAAGGCGATGGGAGTGTTCATCCCACTCTTTGTTGAGGAGTTTTCGACCACAACTGCGGCTGCTGGCCTGGTCTGTATTCTGCCTATCGGACTGGGATTCATATCAGGTGTGTGTTAAGGTCAATGATTAAAACCTGTTCCCAACCTAGCTTGATTGTTATTTGTCAAAAAAAGAAAAAAAGGGTATTTCGGGCAGCGACGTAGTTCCGGGGGGGGGGGGGGGCTACTCCCCTTAAACAAATCGCGTCGACCCCACTGAAAATTTGGCAACGGGGCGGAGAAAAGCTGCAGTCATATTATGATTAGTGCGTTGTTTCACGGTTGCTTGGTTTATTTGTTTACCAAAACCCTGTTTTCGAGATTGGCTGTTTATTTAACGTCCCGTGGAAAGCGAATAGCTCCACTTATTGTCTGACATTGACCATGAATACGGTTTTGAACAACGCCCCCATCGGAAGATAGTGGTACTCTGGTATTTACTATACCTTCAGACTCTACAGATAAGTTTTGCAAAAACAGTACTAGTATCTTTTTATTATTTATGGATTAACTGCTACATTTTTATTGACACGCACTGGTTTTTTTTGCATCACAGTTCCCCTAGTAGGTGCTGTGATACCAATATACGGTGCACGAATTATCACCATGGTAGGAGGGGCAGTAGCAGCTATCTGCATAGTGGCCGCCGCGTCCATATCATCGTCCATTGCCATGGTGGGACTGTGCCTGGCTCTCTCTAGTAAGTTACGTCTCCAGACTCCATAGTAACCACGCTATCATACCCCAAACTCATCCGTCTCAATTCGTCGATCGTACCATAATCTGACCTATCTCAGTTTTTGCCATTTCGAGAAAAACGCGTTTGAAGTTGGGCCTATTTTTCATCCACTCTTTCACCCAGAACACTAATTTTTGTTGACTCAGTTTTTATATATAATAAAGTTGGATAGTTGAATTATGATTTTCCATTTGATCCATAAGTCACTTCGTGAAAATTTCATTTTCATATTTTGTTTAAACAAGACTCACAAGTTCAAGTTACACTGCAACAGAAATATGAACGTGCATGTACACTCTCATAATCTTCAAATCTTTGTTTTCTATTTGTTTATTCTTCAAAGTGTACTTTCTCATTATTTAAACCTATTATTCCCAAAAAACAGCAATTTTTTTGCAGACACTTTGTAAGCCCCCCCCCCCAAAAAAATACTGATATATCTCAATGACATACATAAAAAATCGGCTGCATTTTAATTAACAATGCTCAAAACGTCCAAACTGAATATAAATAGGATGTTTAGTCGCGTTAATACAATGAAGATTTTGTTTTTTTGAGAGTCGACTATCAGAACAGGCCATATTTAAGGGCCACTCAAGGGATAGAAAAGTAAATCTAAGAAACAAATTAATTAAGTACTGCCTTGATGTTTGAACTGGGACTGACCATACAAAAGGAAAGCATGATGCAGGTCTGATGTAAAGAGTTCAACAGAGAGGCAGAACAAAGAGTTGTTCTCAGCAATCTTTCAAATTTAAAAATAAGGGCTTTACTTGAAACGTTCTTAGCAATGGATTTCCTTTAGGTCCCTATTTGTTCTTAATTACTGTTTTTTAGTTTTTAGTTTTACTTCAAAATATAGGTGCATAAATGAAATAGTGCGAGAACTGACAATAAAAGAGGTATCTCTTAATATTTCAAGATAAGTCTGGCATTAGTGAAGGATGTAGATCAAAGGTGATAACAGTGACGGCTAAGGAACAGCTCCTGGTTCAAAGATTGTGGAGTTACAAGCACAACACATCGAAAATCTGGATAAATGCACACAAAAAAGAATAGAAATACATTCACTCAACATTTTATCGGCAATCAGTAGTCGCCCTTTGTTTTAAGGCTGAGCATTTTCCCGTTACATTCCGAGGCAGACTGTGGCAGGTGGTTCATGCATTCAGTAATCAATAGTTTTTTATTAAATTTAAATTTAGAATCTACATGAACATTAATTTGGATTTTTTTCTTTTAATATAGTCGAACTGACGCATCGAGAAAGGTCACTTCGTGAAACACGTAAACAACGCTGTCAGTTTTCCACGAAGTGACTTATAGAGTCTGGTACCTGGACTTAATGTGGTCCCTATCACTTTCTTATGAAATTGAGTTACTAGGGGCCAGTCTTTAGCGTTATCAGAAACAATGGGGGCGTACACATGTCGTTTGATGTCTGAACGAAACTAGCAAGTTTCAACCGAGTTTCTGATTCTGTAAACGTCTGTAAGTATATTCCTTCTGTATTTTGATACTCGTATTGCAATATGTTTGTGTTGGGCTTTGTCTAAATACATGCTTTGCAGAGACTCGTGTGTATGATAGCACAACCTCCTACACTAATTAGCCTATTGGCGTACTGTAGTGTAGACGGTAGTGGGTAGTCATAATCAGTCAGAATAACACTTGAGTGGGGTTCGATTCCGAACTATTGCTTTTTAATGACATCTCGTTGAAATTTACGTTGATTCACTGACTGTCCTTTCGGGAAAATATTTATTAAATAAAAGGGCCAAACTAAGGTTGGTTTTTTAATATTATGATTCGTGATTGGTTTGGTTTGTTTGTTTGTGTTACAGAATGTGGATGTCTCAGTGGTTAATTGCAGCCCAAAGTTTATACAGAGCACCATTCGTCTACATAATTGAATGAAGTTTGAAAACGCTTCGTTGGAAGGAAAGTGATCGATTCCTGGAGCATGAATGTAAGCATTTTTTTAACATAAAGGTTATTATTTAACCTTTCATACTTTTGCTGCTTATTATTTTGGTTTTATACTGCCCGGCTTAGATCACGTTTTGTGCTTCGTTTCTCTCTTTTTAAATGTTGATTTAGTACTCCAGTCTTGCTACAATTCTAAAGTCAATGCAGATAACAAAAAGACTATAAATGGGGTGAACTGCAAAAAGTTAAATTCAGTTGCTATGATTTGTTTTAGTTAATATTGCAATACATGTGAAAATCTAAAAAAAAGACACAGACTGCAAGGATAGTGACACCAGACATTAAACACATTCTGAATGATTTATCAATAATTCCCTTCAACAAACTGTAATTGTTTATATTGATTTTCCATGTCGACTATATTAAAAGAAACAAAATCCCAATAAATGTTCATGTAGATTCTAAATTTAAATTTAATAGAAAAGTATTGATTACTGAATGCATAAACCACCTGCCACAGTCTGCCTCGGAATGCAACGGGACAATGCTCAGCCTTAAAACAAAGGGCGACTACTGATTGCCGATAAAATGTTGAGTGAATGTATTTCTATTCTTTTTTGTGTGCATTTCTCCAGATGTTCGATATGTTGTGCTTGTAACTCCACAATCTTTGAACCAGGAGCTGTTCCTTAGCCGTCACTGTTATCACCTTTGATCTACATCCTTCACTAATGCCAGACTTATCTTGAAATATTAAGAGATACCTCTTTTATTGTCAGTTCTCGCACTATTTCATTTATGCACCTATAGTTTGAAGTAAAACTAAAAACTAAAAACAGTAATTAAGAACAAATGAAGGAAATTCATTGCTAAGAACGTTTAAAGTAAAGCCCTTATTTTTAAATTTGAAAGATTGCTGAGAACAACTCTTTGCAATGCCTCTCTGTTGAACTCTTTACATCAGACCTCATCATGCTTTCCTTTTGATTATGGTCAGTCCCAGTTCAAACATCAAGGCAGTACTTGTCTTTCTACATAATTAATTTGTTTCTTAGATTTACTTTTCTATCCCTTGAGTGGCCCTTAAATATGGCCTGTTCTGATAGCCGACTCTCAAAAAACCCCAAAATCTTCATTGTATTAACGCGACTAAACATCCTATTTATATTCAGTTTTGACGTTTTGAGCATTGTTAATTAAAATGCAGCCGATTTGTTTTTAAATATATGTCATTGAAATATCTCTTTTTTTTTTAAGGAGGAGGCTTACAAAGTATCTGCAGAAAATTGCTATTTTTAGGGAATTATAGGTTTAAATAATGAGAAAGTACACTTTGAAGAATAAAAAAAAATAGAAACAAAGATTTGAAGATCATGAGAGTGTACATGTACGTTTATCGTTCTGTTTCAGTGTAACTTGAACTTGTGAGTCTTGTTTAAACAAAATACCTGTTTTGTCCACGAATTTTATTTCTCGAATTTTTTACAGATAAGAATAAAAAAATAATGGAATAAAAGTACACCTTTACAATGAATTCGTTCAAGAATTATTACTAGGAGGTGTACACAATGTATTCAACAAGTTTCTATGCACCCCGTATATATTGGAATTCATTTTCTAATTTCCTTCACTATAACAGCGTTTTAATTTGTAAGAGCTTATTAATCTCTAATAACAATAATATTAATATAAAAAACAACAGATTGCAACGAACCTCCATATGACTTAACGTGAAGAGGTCCGCGCGCGCGCATGCGCATATGACATAAGTCACTATCAGCCACAGAGAAATCGAAATTGTTCGTTTCACGAAGTGACCTATCTGGATAGGTCGCCGTTCGCGCGCATGAAAAATGAAATTTAAATTTTCACGAAGTGACCTTTCTAGATAGGTCGCCGTTCGCGCGCATGAAATATGAAAATGAAATTTTCACGAAGTGACTTATGGATTTGGCGCCTATTTTTCACCTGGTAATGATGAGTTTTTGCCTTAGAAACAATTTAAAATCATAATTCAACTATCCAACTTTATTATATATAAAAACTGAGTCAACAAAAATGAGTGTTCTTGGTGAAAGAGTGGATGCAAAATAGGCCCAACTTCAAACGCGTTTTTCTCGAAATGGCAAAAACTGAGATAGGTCAGATCGTGGTACGATCGACGAATTACGCAGTCCAGTGAACAGTGTTAAAATTGTCTAAATTACGAAAATGTTCAATGTATTTTACTTAAAATTACTTTATCGATTTCTTTTATTCTCAGGCGTCGGGGAGACTGCAATACAAGCAACAACTGTTAAAGCCATTATGGATTATTTCCCAGACGATTTTGCCGCTGCTAATGGCGTTTCTCTTGCCGGAGGGCCACTGGGGATGATGGTTCTCCCGCCGGTAACGGAATACCTCGTGCACGTTTACGGGTGGAGAGCTGCACTTCTGCTCTTGGGGGCCTTTAACTTGAACTTTGTTGTGTGCGGAGCACTTTTTCGACCGCTTAGATCATCACGTTACAGTGTGGTGCCGAGCAGCCTAGAGGAAAATATGACGCCGAGAGGACCCGACAAACCAGACAGGCTGGTCGGGAAGATGTTGGATATCATGCGCGAACGATTCGATACCAAAATTCTCACTGAACATATGTTCATTCTGTATCAAGCGGTGACTCTGTTGTGCGGTGCTGTCTTCAGCAGTTGGCATTTATTTGTCATTCCACAAGGCATCCAGCTAGGATTCGGTGACAGTCCGTCGGCTTTCCTGGCAACATTTGGAGGCATCGGATCTGTGCTGGGACGTCTTGGACACGGACCTTTGGTGGACTATGGAATGGTCAGAGCATCCACTCTCTTCGTTATATCGTGCTTGATCTTTGCGGCATCTACTCTCGCCAACCCCCTTGTGGTGTCTTCCTATTTGGGCATGGCATTCCTGTGCTCAGTAGCCGGCTTCGCAATGGGAAGCTTGTATCCACTGACGTTCGTGCTGGTGCATGAGGTTACTGGCGACCAGCACGTTGCTGCCTACAGTTGGCTATTCGTATCTCTGTCGGCAGGTGAACTCGCTGGAGCAGCGATCGCTGGTAGGCATTTCTATCGATTCATTCATTCGTTTCTATACCGCCCTCTCCAGGGGGCGATTTCCTTTCTTTAACTTTTTTTGACATATTTTCTTTGGGTGCGTCTTATTTGCTCACCCGGATCGACTCGGGATAACCCTGTGGTGTTCGATTAGCTCTGACCTCATACTCGGGGCAGCCACCACAGATACGTCACACGCATGCGTTGTTCTATCATTCCAAGAAGCTGACAAATATGGCAGTCGGAAAGCGGGAAAGCGTCAAGTGTACCTAAAAATCTACATTATTTGAAGTCTTAACATTTTTTTCTTGATGACACTGCGACTTTAGAGGCTATCTGGTTCGAAGGCTTGACGTCATTTCAACTTAAACCACGCCCTACTGCAAACGGAGTATTAAAGACCTTTTCACCTGAGAAATATGATAATGTTTAAAAATGCGAGCCGTGAGGCAAGAAGCGTGGGCGGTCCGTTGAAAATGTACAGGGTCCAAACATTCAGGTCATTTTCTCTAATTTTGTCTACGATTTCTCTTTTTTTCTTGAGAGAAGCCTCATAAAATTGTAATGGCCCTCATTATTTTGCATGCATTATCATTTTCGGGTGAAAAGGTCTATTGGAACCTTTGAATCAGAAGTACAATGTAGTACAACGTGACGTGTTTAGCCAATGGGCGCCAGTAGTCGGGGGTGTGTGCGCCACTCCAACGCTCTTACTTTTTACAGGTGACGGAAAGGGCGCGTTATCTCAGTGGTTTAGGGACCACGTCTTCACTTCGGACGTCATGTGAGGATCATGATGGCGCGTGTTTGGGAATTCGATTAGCCCGGCTCTCGTGGTTGATTCGACTGCCTTTACCTGAGTTGAATCGGGGAAGGTACTCGAACGCACCTTTAACCCATTCACGTTTTTTCTGCACCCAGACAACATACACGTAGGTTTTTTTTTTTAATTTTTCTGACATTATATTGGCATTCAGCATTAAACTGCCCATAATGCTTTGCGAAATACACGTTTCCTTCACCAAAAATGAAAGCGATAACTATGCAGCGGCCTTGGATGCTGGGTACTGGCAAATCTATTCATTGTATTCTTCAAGCACATTGTCATGCGAAGGAAAAGGCGAGTAACTATGTAGCCTACAATCGTTTTGTGAACGTTGTTGTTTCCCCTTCATTATAACACAGGATGGATTCGTGACGTCATGGATCACTACGAGCCAGTCTTTGTGACGATGGGTGGGATGTCGGTAACCATGGCCGTCATGGTGGCATTAACGCAGTCCTTGATTTCATGCTGTAAACCTGGAGATGACTGACAATACTTGTGTTGAACTGAGAGACAAACTTAAGTTGGCGACAGTCGGCGAAGGCGCCCCCCCCCCCACAACCCGGAAGCGCTATAACAACGGACCAGCCTGTACGTGCATAGTGGAAATTCGTAAAATCGCAAGCAAACAGCGATACAGAAGATTTCTGCGATTTTGTTCCCACAACTTGATTTATCTCTTGTTACTGTGTATGGATTTTCCATATTCATGAATTTATTATTAAGGGGCGCCTCGCCACCGGCAGTGACTAAAATGTTCTCAATATAGGCCTTTTTTTCACTTGTGAGAGCCCCTCTGCCCCCGGCACTGACCTTGGATCCGCCCTTGATCGCAACTATAATAACGATGTACATAGTAGTGTGGAATACTTCAATTCTCCATTGTTATTTTAGTTATCATCGACATTTGAATAAATTTTTCATTTAATTATGACAGGTTTCTATCACTTTATGGGTCAGTTTTGATAGCTTTTGTGGCGCAAGTGAAAATAATTTCGGCCGAAAATACGGTGCCATTCTCCATTGAATCACCACAACCAAATGTATACAAAATATAAAATAATCCTCGATATATGTAGATGTAAATCGATTTCACTTTTAAAAGCCATGTTATCTGAAGCATTTGTTTGGGCTTTATTAACACAGCAATTCTGCATAAACGTGTTCTGGGAAATATGTTAACCATGTTAAACAAAACAAACACGGTCAGTGTCAATGCCTTTTTGTAATATTCATCTTCATCTTTATTAAGGGAATAAATATGTGATTGAGAGGTATTAAACACTCTGTTTACAACCGGTTGGAGTCTGGATGCTGATAATTACCCGAGCCGAAGGGTATTTATAACGTGGAATTACATGTATTGAACTGGACAATTTATTACAGTTCAATAAATGTAATTCCATTTAATTGATATCATGTTCTGTTATTCCCTTTATTTCTTTCATTGTCCAGAGGCCCAATTGTTGCCATGGTGTTGCTAGAAAGAGGTTACTGAACATTGTGTTGGTAGTGTTTTGGGTAGTCACAAAGAAAGGCTTGTAACCTTTTCATGCATGGCTGAATATCATCAGTGAAACTTCGACTGACTGTGGTATATATGTACCCAGACCGAATGTTGGCTGAAGAGAAAACATTGGTTACTTTTCCCCGTTTTTGTGGGAGACAAGGGCATATCTAAAGGGACATCCTTTTTACTCACCCTGTACAATGAAAATGACAAACATTTTATTCTTCACCGTTACCTTCAAAATATAATAATTAAGTATTGAGTTATGGTAGAAAGTTTCAAGCTAAACTCCAGCCAAAATCGAAAACTTCTTTTTCTTGCTTCATACTATTACCCATATATGGCAAACACATTTCCAAGTATTTTTTTCTGCTTGGAAGCTTAAAAAAAAATGTAACAAGAAAAAATGTTCGAAACACGATTATCGCGATTTTGAAATACAAAGGTCACGATGAGTCATCCGCAAGGCTGGAGTGACGTCACATGTTAGACTGACTATGTCTCGTTCCTGCACTCGTCACGGAAATACATTGGACACCAACCTCGTGGCCCGTGGGTACGATCCACTGATCTCTATATAAAGACTGGATAGCTAATAAAGAGCCGCACAATGTACGAATTTGACTCCATATTGGTGAGACCGGCTGGTGATCTACAAAGGACAAGTTGCCGTTTTTATAGACAGCATGATTTCTTTTGTAACGTCGCGGTTCACTTGACTTATATTTTGACCACCAGTTTTTAACGTCGTGGTTACTAAAATACCGCAGATAACACTTTTTCGGCGTTTTGCAAAGATAATCACTACGGAAATGTGTCCCTTTTAGAACATCATAATATGTGCGTCAACTGTTGATACAACGCGCGCGTATTTACGCGTAGAACGTTCGTATTATACGCGGCCATCTTCGTAAGTCTTCTGTGTGAATGTTGTATGCATATCCGCTATCCAGTCTTTTTATAGAGATCAGTGGTACGATCTTGCAGGGCCATGTTGTTTCCCATCATGCCTTGCGCGATCGTTACCCCTGGATTGTGTAATTTAAATATACCAAAATACGGTACATTATAATTAGGGCTGCAGTTTATCCATTTTGCGTGCCGGCGCCATCTTTAAAATGTTAAAAGTTGTGATTTTGAAGAATCAATCCTTTCAAACACATCGTTTGGACGTTGTGTTAATTAGCAAAGATTTGTATTAAATGTACGTACCCCTTTCGTGCCTTTACAACCACAGATACAGGGTTTTTTTAGCGAAAAACGCGGCTGACATAATCCATATCGTACAGGCTTCACAACTTTTGAATCATAATTTTTTTTCGCACGTGACGTTACGTGCAAAGCTAAGCACGCGAGCGCGAGCGCATTATAGGCGCGCCCGGCGTGCAATCTTCGAAATGCCCGCGCAGTACACTGTGAATAGCCATTCAGTGTCATTTACGTCATCATCACAGCCAGGGGTTAGTGTAAGGAACGAGCCCGCGCCCCTGGAGTCGAGGCTGATTGGACACGTACGCACGCGGCATATCTACTACCCAAGGGCCAAGCAGCCAACTGGAGGGTACAGTGTGAGGAAGGTGCTGATCAAAAGCACCTACGGTAAGTCTTCATAAAATGTGGTGCTCTGTGTCATATTGGAATTAGCAGTTCGTTAAACATAAAAAGGTTATGTAAATGGTATGACATTGAAGAAAAAATTTCAAGTCAAATATGCATTTTGAAACTGATTCTTTTTCAGATTTTGTTCAGATTATAATGACCAAGGTCTTAGATCTCTGTGAAGCTGGAGTGCATGTAAGGAAGAACTACCCAGAGCTCATGGCAAATCCTGGCCCTCTTACAGCGAGAGTGAAACGACCCAACAAAGAGGAAGCAGTAATGGCTTTTGTATCACGCTTTGGCACACATGTAGAGCCGGTAGGACGACCAGAGGGCTGTGAGGGTGTAGTAGTTCCTGCAAGTAAGTCTGGAAAGAAGAAATCAAAAAAGAAGAAGTCCAAGAAGAAGAAATCCAAGAAGGACAAGAAGAAATCAAAGGACAAGAAGAAGAGTAAGAAGAGAACAGCTAAGGGTTCGGAAGAGGGAGAATGTTCATCTCAAGCAAAGTATCAAAAGACTTAAAAATGACACTGCTGAAATCAACATTGTCCAACCTTTGAAATGTGTCGAGTCCACGTGGTGACCTTATTGTCTTTGGGTGTGTGTCAAACTGTTTATACCTCCAAGAGGTCTTGATACGTGCTTCCTGGATGGACCAGCACACTCGGGATATGTTCTGAATAGCTGCAGCAAACAGGAGTGGAAAACCACATACTTCTTTTCATGCAGGACTCCAACATCCTCCTCTAGTTCGCCATCGGCACTACAACGAAATAGTAATTGAACATGACATGCACAACCATCAGTTTCTTATTATTTATTGAAACGGAGAGAAGTTTTCAGCAGTTTTTGATAATGTACGCAACATAATACATGTACAACTTGCGTTTTACTTTTTACTGTACACAATTTACAACTGACTGATTTAATATGCACTGGTGCCTGGTAATAAAATTTTAACTTCCTAATTATGGTTATTGAATTTGTCACGTCCTTATGTTTTGTAGACGTTTGGTGACAATTTGGTTTGTGTTATATAATTCATTTATTCAAGCCTAGTTGTGTGATAACTTGTAACATTTAAGAAAAATTATTGGTCAATTGCTAGACAAAAACGTGCATTTACAATCCTAAAATGGGTAAAATATTTAATTTAATATTATGTCCGACTTGATTAACTCACCTATTGTCTGAATCAGAGGATGGTGAACTAGAGACCTGGTAACCGTCACTGCTGGAATCTTCCTCATCATCACTGGAACTTTCCTCCTGGATATCACTGGATATATTACTTGAGGATAATATATATTGGCTCCTTAGGGTCCTTCATCAATTCACATTGAATACGTCTCGATCTTCGTCTCTTAGCTGCTTGAATGCCTATTAAAAAGCATAATTCAATTTCAATAAAATTGCAGAAGTTCCTTCAAAGAAAATGAATGTACAGTATAAAGTACGTTGTACTAATTATATTTGTACTTGTACTATTGTCAAATCAAAGGTAATCACAAAGAAAAAAATATTTTCACACACGTACCTTTATGTCGAACAGAGAATTGTCTTGGATTAGTTTGTGATCGTTTAGATCGAACGAACACTTTCTTTTCTCTGGCCATGGGATAATAATCCGTCTTGACAACATCAAGCTGTATGGTCAGCTTGGGCTGTCTGGTCTGTGTCCAGGTTTCACTTGTTCTTGGCTCCATATTATCCACCTCCTATACAACAACACATACCAACAGAGATCAGTTCGTTATGGTTTGTACTGTACACATGCACTTCAGATTATCAAATAAACAATACAGGAATTTCGTTGAATCATCGGGGAATTCAGATTGTCAAATAAATTCAGATGGTCAAATAACAGGATTTGGATACTTCCCCACATCCCTCCCTCCCTCAAGGCTATCCACTCTTATAAAGTACTCCGGGGGAGGGGGGGGGGCTGGGGGGGGTGAGCCCCCCCCCCCCCATTTGCCCCAAAAAAAAAAAAAAAAAGGAAATTGCATTATAGCAAATGAAGGATTGTGATGTATGTGTAGACAGTCTCCCCTAAAAAAAAATAGTCGTGACAAGGGTGCATGTGTGTGATGATTTTAATTTTATTGGCGCTCCTCATTTAAAATATGGCATGATGAGCTCTATTGATTTCCCCGGAGGCCTAAGTGGAGGCCTAAGTGTCTGTTTACATTTCAGCACGCATCCCTGAAAAAATTCCCATCTGCAATTCCTGCCCCAAAAAAAAAAATCTAAGACCTCTAGAAGCTCAATAATGACATATACGTACATCTCCACTCGCAGGATACCAGGCAGAACTTCGAGGATATTCTTCCTCAAGCTCTTGAAGAACCTGCACAGATTTTCAAAAGGAAATTCACAAGAGATTAAATTAAACAAGACTTCGTATACTGACGTCCTTTGTTGCTTGATGATTTTTTTAGTGTTACAAAAAATATACATAACAAAAAAAATAAAGGTGTCGGTTATAAGCCTGAGCATATTAATAGGCCTTGGCCTAATCATGCTGGGAAGTTTAACTTAAGTTATCAGGTAATCTGTTCCTCGTTAGACAAAATGAGAATATTAAAAACAAGGAAATAAATAAAAGAGAAATCTTTTAAGAATAGTGTCACCCTATCCAACCTAAAAGTCGAATTTCCTCCGCCCTACGGGACTTTTTTTTATCTTTGGACGGAAGGGTTTGATAATCAGAGATTCAACTTTGCGATTTGCAGCCTGTATGCACAAGTGCTTTTGAGACCATTATTTTGAACATGGCATTAAAATAAATAATAAATAAACCTACCCGAGCCCTTTCCCTTTTGAGAAAAGCTCCACCAGACTGTCTTTTCCCAGTCGTCTTCACCTCAGCATCCAACGCAGGCGTACTACTGGAGCTAGCAACAGCATCAGTTATTGTCGACGCCTTTTGAAGGGACAGCTCCGTCTTTGAGCTTGAACTTGGTTGTTATGCCCAAAGCTCGTTTCATTTTTACCGTTTCGTTGATGGTATCATCTTGGAAGTGCGCCGAGCATATTCGTGACCACTCACTCAATCTGAAATCAGCGCGAGTTTTGTTGACGAAGCGAACCCATTCCCTTTGAGTTGTCAACTTTTTCGGGAACGAAAGCCAAAATACCTCAGGATTTTTATGGAAATTACGTGTGCAACCAGCCACAACACAAGAAAGTGGCATTTCAGGGCCAAAGACTGCAGAAAAATTGGAATTCTCGAAGCTTTATTGTGATCGCAAAACTGTTGTTCATGAACATTACTATCAAGTGGTACACGTGTACACGTACGTGTATACACTGAGCGTATTCCATAGCAACGAGACGTCCATGAATGGGCTCTTCGTGAACTCTCTAACGTGTGACGTTTTCGGGGTCATTGCATACATTATGACGTCACGTCTGCTTTTCGCTTTTCGTTTCCTCTGGGCTGCATGAAAACAATATTTCGGAGGCCTTTTTCTCGGTTTTAAAAACATGATATCGAATTTTGGTAATTTTTATTGGAATCAGTAACTACAAGTCCTTCTGAAATTCAACAAATCTCGCCAAAACGGATTTGGTCGAAGTTTAGCTTTCAATTAAAATGAGTTTTTATTGTGTAAGGGCATATGTAGTGGTGCATATATCCTGGTATGCACCTGACCAGCTTTTTGTTGTTCAATTTTACAGCATCGTTCACTTGTCACAAAACGGCTGCCACAAGCTTCATGCCCGCAGACCAATTTCTCTTCTTTGCATCATGCGCCGATCAATATTGAATGTGGTGTAATAAAAAGTCATTCCAATGAACGTAGTAAAGTTAAATGAAGCTATAATCAAGGTTCTGCTTATCAACGGTTTCCATAGAAATTAATGGAGTCCACGTTATCTCTCTTTTGTCGTTGGGTTTTTCCTACTGTTTTCCAAATTCAGAAAAAGAGCATCAACGCCACAACCACAGCCAAGGTTGAAATGTAATCATCATAATTATCGATTCCTTTATTTTGTCTCATGTCAATCCTTCAACATCGTCATCACTTTTGCCAACAACGAATTGAGCTGCGCACTTCGGAAAGGAACGACAGTCCATGTCGACTATTGTAGCAAGATCTTGACAGAATTAAAAAAACCCACATCCAAGAGAAAATGCTATTTTTGCTCCTTTTCCTTCCGATGTCTGGCCTGGTGACCGAGGCTTTCTTTGGGTCTCACTGCCACGATAGGCAATTGAAACCGTGCACCAGGGGTTGCTCGTGGGGCCTGGAGCGTTATTTCAACGGCGTAGCGAACCACGTCCTGCCCGGCCACGGCTACTGCAACCTGACGCTACCTTCTTTTTCCATGTGCGGCAGGGAGTGTCTCATCGATGATCGCTGTTTAACTTTCCACTACTCGAAGGGGGAGAGGCGATGTGAGTTGAACGGGGCTTCAGCGTCGCGATACCCGATGGCTCTGATTGAGAGAGCTGGTACCGACTACTTCGGTCCGGAGGAGGTAGGATATTATCAATTAGTCTTGTGCTTCTTTGTAAGTTGGATCCAAGGCATGGTCTGGGATTAAGATTGGGAATTGAGATTGAACGTTTAATGGGGTTAGATGCCAGGTTAAAGGTAGGGTCGAAAATGGTGATGTTAACGGGTTGGATCAGGAATGACATTCCAGTTGCATCCAAATTTAAAGTCTGGAGCTATACATGTACCTATATTAAATATGTCTTCGACTATACAACTACGTGTAGCGGGGGTAAAAACTGGCAATAGGCGTAGCTATGGAATCCTATTTTAACACGACTTTTATGTAAATGTTAGTTTTCATTGTTTTATGCTTATTCATCTTTTCTTTAGATAAATTTGTGTTTGTTGATTGGTAACCATGTATTTCCAAAAATACCCAAAATATCCAAAATCAATTTTAGATTACATAGTATCCAGTGTGTTGTTGTTAGGGGATCCATTATCAATGAAAGCACCGCTTAATTGAAATGCCATTAATCCTTGGGTTTCTGAGAGAAATTGAATATGAACATGGACGGTGATCGGATGGGGGGGGGGGCGCAAATTGCGATGTCCCTCCATCAATAATGATTTCAGTACGTATGGATTATAATGAAATGTTCATGAATTTGCACTCTGTTTTTCCAAAATGGCGTAATAGCTCAAAACATGTCATATATTCTTTTTCCAGCCGAGTTTTACTGAGCTGCTAACAAATGGAAGAGAAGGTAAGAAAATGCTCTCTGTTTGTAATTAGAAATACAAATGACAGATTATGACAACAAAAACTTGTCATGTTGCTATAGTAGTTTACTTAATTCAATTTAATTTGGCGGTAGGTGGTTCTTATTACAGTTTGAAATTTAAACCTGAGAAGTTTTATCTTTGAAGTTGGTGTATACCTGCTTTTTGGGTGTGGCACCTTGAAAAATAGATTTTCAAATTCAATTGATATTTTTCTAGCATTACATTAGTTATTAGTTATGCGCTTTCCAATGAGACATCGCACGAAAACAATCGGCCCACGACAAGTAATCAATAATTGATTTCAACTTTTGAATTAAAAGCGGGACGCTCCTAATTCGTTCTGAATAGTGTGCGAATTTTTAAAACTGGAGCGCGTCATTTAAAACCACTTTTTACAACTGTATAAAGGCCTTCAAAAATAAACAAGCAAATTTATTTGTTGCAGGACATTATTTTCCTGCAAATTAAGTTTGGAAAAAAAATTTCGCAATTTCGAAAAAGCACGTATTTACCAACTTTAAGGAATCGTTCCGATATGCTTTTCAATGAAATGGATTTACATTTTTTGTTAAAATCAAAGGAGCTACCTTCACGGTTTATTATTTTTTTTAAGAAGGCGGAGAGATTTTAGTGAATATTGATCCTCCCTTTTGTCCTCTGCCGCGCGACAGGTAAAAAAAAGTAGAGCTACGTTTCTCCTTCTTGGTTTTATCTTTTCAGTTCCAATAAGCCTGACTGACTGTTGGTACCACACTCACGCATCAGCCGCCTCCGAGTGTCGTAGGACCGCCCAGCACCTCTGCCTACAGTGGGAACTTGACCACGCCTCCAAGGAGGGCTACCCTGCCACATCTCCCTCATGGTACGCTGATCCTGACGGCCTGGCTGTGCTGAACGAGACCGGAGTGACCTACCACGACCTGCCGCTGACCGCCCCGTCTCCCGGCTTGTGCTGCTCCCTCCCGATGACCTACCGAGACCCAGTCATCACTCCCAAGTGCTACGAGCTAGCAGACCGTGCCGGGCAGGCCAGTGGTTGTTCCGACCTGGCAGCTCATCCCTGCACCCTGGCCGAATTGAAGGAGGCTTACGACCACGGCTACCGAAGTTTGTACTGCGGCTACTTGGCTACACCAAACCGTGACGCAAAGGTTGATGGATGCACTAAATATAAGGACGTCGAGTGTTACCAAAGTACCATATCAAACACACCAAGACCGGTCGCGTCTAGCCGAGTGTACTGCTGCCCAAACCGTGTTTAAAAATAAAGCTTCTGACTCCCTCCGAGTCAAGCGGCCACGCAGAAGCTGCAAGCGATTAATTGACTGCAATTATTAAAATCACAGTCACATACCATACTGCGCATGCGTTACGAAGCAGAATTACAGTCCAAAAGATTAGAACATATATTTTGAACAACGGAATGCATTTGGGTCATTCTATAAATTTTGGGTCCAAAGTGTGACATCTTTCCTGTCCCCGTTACCTTGGTACTTTGTAATTTGCCATTCAAGCATCATTAAGAATGACTTCAAATGATTGTTTATTTGTTGGGTAGGTAGTTTGCTATTCATAATCACTCTTGGAGGATGACTGCATTAAGGAGTGCATCAGAATTATACAATCATAGATGTCAGGTGTAACAGGGACGGGAAAAAAGTGGACCCCAAATTTATAGAATGACCCACTTGCGAAACTCGAATGTGTATTTTCAAGATCTAACATAAGTTCTGATGAACGGAATGCATTTTCCAAAAGGGAATGCATTTTTAAAAATCGAACGTAAATCTTCGAAACAAACGCATTTTAAAACAGAACGAATTCGCATTCGAAACATGGAATTCGTTTTTTACCACCCGCATGCATTTCCCAAAAACTAAATGATTTTTTTTTCAACCCGAACATCTTTTCGATCTTTACGATTCATCTTTGTGATCCCGGTCCGTACATTGTTGATACTGATTGTGAGGCGGGAACCAGCCTACCCAGCAAGAACGCAAAATTATTGTGTGGCATGCAATTAATCGATATTTTGTAAAGTAATAGGCCTATGATTCAATAACTAAACATGGGCCGATATTTTTCGGTCCATGACTCGTACAAAAGTGAATAACTTTTGTATTGCTAGAAATATAGCAATTTAGGCAAGGAATTTTTTTTCTGGGACGAAACTAAAAAATAGGGAACTTCAATCTCAAAAAATCCTCTGGAGCCATGAATCAGAATATACATGTAATAAGAAGTTTATCTCATTGAAAGGAAGGATTTAATTAATTTAAAACACGATCAAAGAAAGATAACGTACATTTTTGTATACCCAAACATCAGCCTTAAACATGGGCTTTACTTTTTTCGCTCCAAATTAATTACGGTCGAAATGAAGAGATTGTTTCCAAAACGTGAAAAACGCCATTTTGTGGCCTTTTGAAATCCCACCCTCGCCCTTTTGCCCAAAACAAGTTTCGACGGCTGTTATAAAGGCCCTAATTCAAAACAGTTTCAGAAAAAAATAAAGCGAAAAATGTAGTTTATTTATTCATTTTAATTTTAGATCTTTACATATTAATTATAAGAATAAAAAAAGGTAAAATACCAGATAAAAGTTGTTATTAAGGAATCAGGGGCTGTCAAGGAATTAAAAAACTGTCGTCATGAGATGCGTTCAGATCCATATACCCTGGTACAGAAATTGCTGTTATACAGTATAATTATGTTGTTAAGTTTTCGCAACCGTGCAACTTTTTCCGAAAGGATATATAGCATTTTTATACAAAGTCTTCAAATCAAACTTGTATCATATTATTTCAATCACGCGATGTTTCACGCATGCGTTTTATTTAAGAGACTAAACTTGGTTTAATTGCAAGCCGCATGTTATGGTTGTAAACAAAACTCCACGACAATTAACGCAGTTTTACGTCGCCTTAGAATATTACGTATTTTGAAAACTCACTATCAACTGCACAGCTTGTTGTAATGCATTAATTTTTTTCAGGCATTTTATTTATGTTAGGACATATTCAATTGTATTGTTATGATTGTTCAATATTATATTAGAAAAGTGGCTATGAATATAGAAACCAGTTGTTTAAAGATGTTATGTCCGTAGTCTTCTAAAAATTAGATATTTTTTTTCAAACAAATGTTCTTCTTGAAATTTTCAACTTGCATGAACAGTACTCTCTAAATTATGCAGGCTGGTGGTCAAAAAGAAAGTGACCTGGATGAATCATTTGTTGTGCATGTTTCACTAAAAGAACCCCTTTTTATAGTTTTCCGTGGAATGTTATTGGAAGCTATTAAGCTGAGTGAGAATTACAGATTACACACAGGCATTCATATATATTAGATTGTTATCTTTGGAGTCAAGACTGAAACATATACTGTCAGATTTTATGCTTTGAATTTGAGGAACAAGTCACCTCCGTTTTTTCCTGAAATATTGATGGCGATTTTTGTCTGTTTTCCTTTGCAAAATTTCGTTCATTCAAAGAAGTTGGAAAACGATTATATTTAATTGTATTTAACGCTAGTTCGTCAGCTCACAGAACGGTATTAATGATCAATGGTGGACAGTTGAATTTTGGTGTGTTTTTTTTATTAAAATAGACATAACTCGAGAAAAGAGTTCTGCAAATTACGTGAAATTTATGAAAAGGAGAGAGCCACGATTGTTATAAATACTTTTCTGATGAATTCGGTCACTTTCTTTTTGACTCGCCCTGTAGTCACTGCAGGAATCAAGTTCTAAAATTGAAAAGTTTCAGAAAAGAAACGAAAACAGTAGCTTAGTTATACTAGCAAAAACATTAACAATTAATCGGAAAATAATAGTAATAGCATAAATGTAACTTGACTCATTAATACACAGGGCAATTAATCAGAAAATAATAGCATTGATGTAAATGTACATTGACTAATTGATACAGGGCAATTAATCAGAAAATAATAGTAATAGCATTGATGTGAATTGGCTAATTTATATGCAGGGCTCATTGAGACGCTTGGTGGCAGCAAACATGACGGTCCTTTTCAATCGTTTACGTCATGAATAAGCTGATGTGCATGCGCTTTATTAAACATGGCGTAGGCCTAAGGCAGTTTGGGGTTCTACACCACTAATTACGTGCTCATGGCTAACGCTCACCTTCAAAATATAATTAAGCTTATTGAATTATAGTAAAAAGTGTCAATTAAAATGAGTTTCGTTGTTGTATATGTAAAGGCACAGCTTGTGGTAAACATTGTCCTGGTCTGCATCTGACTGCTTTTTTATTGTTAAGTTTTACAGCATCGTTCTCTTGTCACAAAATTGCTGCCATCATTTTCATGCCCGCAGACCGATGTTTCGTAATTGCATCATGCGCCGATCAATATCGCTGTATGATGTAGCCAGCAGACATTCAAACGGAGTAAACTTGACTAAAGCTATAATCGCGGCTCTGTTATCAACAGTTTCCATAAAAATTAATTGAGTCCATCACGTTATCTCTCTTAATTTCTTCATTGGGTTTTTCCTACTGTTTTCCGTAAGTCAGAAAACGAGCATCAAAGCAATTTCCAGAGTCAAGGTTGACATGTAAGACTTTAATCACAATCATGATCGATTCCTTCGTTTCATCATGCCAATCCTTCAACGTCTTCATCATTGCAAACAACGAATAGAGCTGCGCACTTCGGAAAGGAACGACAGTCCGTATATACGGCATGGTACAAAAGCGGGTCTCCGTAGCATGTAGACTATTGGAGTAAGATCTTTACAGAATTCAATAAACTGACAACAAAGTGAAATGCTATTGTTGTTCCTTCTCCTTCCGATGTCTGGCATGATGACCTAGGCTTTCTTTGGGTCATATGCTGCCAGGATAGGCAATTGAAACTGTGCACCAGGGGTTGCTCAATGGGCCTGCAGCGTGATTTCAACGGCGTTGCGAACCGCGTCCTGCCCGGCCAAGACTACCGCAACCTGACGGTAGCTTCGCCCGGTTGGAGTCTTGATGCTGATAATTACCCGAGCCGAATATGTAACTCCATTTAATTGATATCATGTTCTGTTATTCCGTTTATTTCTTTCATTGTCCAGAGGCCCAATATTGTTGCCATGGTGTTGATAGAAAGAGGTTTCTGAACATTGTGTTGGTAGTGTCTTGGGGTAGTCATACAGAAAGAACTTCTACATCACCCAGACCGAATGTTGGCTGAAGAGAAAACATTGGTAACCTTTCCCCGTTTTTGTGGGAGACAAGGGCATATCTAAAGGGACATCCTTTTTACTCACCCTGTACAATGAAAATGACAAACATTTTATTCTTCACCGTCACCTTCAAAATATGATTATTAAGTATTGAGTTATAGTAGAAAGTTTCAATTAAAATGAGTTGTATCATTCATTGTTGTATAATTATGTAAGGACACAGTTAGTCGTGCGCACATTCTGGTATGCATCTAACCACCTTTTTATTGTTCAATTTTACAGCATCGCTATCATCAGCTTCATACCCGCAGACCGATTTCTCTTCATTACATCATGCGCCGATCAATATTGAATGTGATGTAACAAAAAGTCATTCCAATTAACGTAGTAATATTAAATGAAGCTATAAATTGGTTCTATTTATCAACGGTTTCCATAGAAATTAATTGAGTCCACGTTATCTCTCTTTCGTCGTTGGGTTTTTCCTACTGTTTTCCTTATTCAGAAAACGAGCGTCAATTAACGCCATTACCACAGCCAAGGTTGAAATGTAATCATCATAATTATCGATTCCTTCATTTTGTCTCATGTCAATCCTTCAACGTCGTTATCACTTTTGCCAACAACGAATCGAGCTGCGCACTTCAGAAAGGAACGACAGTCCATGTAGACTATTGGAGCAAGATCTTGACAGAATTAAATAAACCGACATCAAAGAGAAAATGCTTTTTTTGCTCCTTCTCCTCCCGATGTCTGGCCTGGTGGCTGAGGCTTTCTTTGGGTCTCACTGCCAAGATAGGCAATTGAAACCGTGCACCAGGGGTTGCTCGTGGGGCCTGCAGCGTGATTTCAACGGCGTAGCGAACCGCGTCCTGCCCGGCCACGGCTACCGCAACCTGACGCTACCTTCGTTGGCCATGTGTGGCAGGGAGTGTCTTATGGATGATCGCTGCTTCTCTTTCCACTACTCGGAGGGGGAGAGGCGGTGTGAGTTGAACGGGGCTACAACGTCGCGATACCCGATGGCTCTGATTGAGAGAGCTGGTACCGACTACTTCGGTCCGGAGCAGGTAGGATATTATCAATTAGTCTTGTGCTTCTTTGTAAGTTGGATCCAAGGCATGGTCTGGGATTAAGATGGGGAATTGAGATTGAACGTTTAATGGGGTTAGATGCCAGGTTAAAGGTAGGGTCGAAAATGATGATGCTAACGGGTTGGATCAGGAATGACATTCCAGTTATGTGGCATCCAAATTTAAAGTCAGGAGCTATACCTATATTAAATAAGTCTTCGACTATACAACTACGTGTAGCGGGGGTAAAAACTGGCAAATGACGTAGGCGTCGCTATGGAATTTTTAACACGACTTTTATGAAAATGTTAGTTTTCATTTTTTTTATGCTTATTCATCGTTTCTTTAGATAAATTTGTGTTTGTTGATTGGTATATTTTCCAAAATATCCAAAAATATCCAAAGTTAATTTTTGATTACATAGTATCCAGTGTGCTGTTGTTAGGGGATCCATTATCAATGCAAACACCGCCTAATTGATATGTCATTAATCCTTGAGTTTCTGGGAGAAATCGATTATGAACATGGACGGTGATCGGATGAGGGGGGGGCGCAGATTGCGATGTCCCTCCAACAATAATTATTCTCGTACGTATGGATTTTAATGAAATGTTCATAAATTTGCACTCTATTTTTCCCAAATGGCGTGATAGCTCAAAACGTTATATTCTTTTTCCAGCCGAGTTTTGCGGAGCTGCTAACAAATGGAAGAGAAGGTAAGAAAATGCTCTCTGTTTGTATTAGAAATACAAATGACAGATTATGACAACAAAAGCTTGTCATGTTGCTATAGTAGTTACTTAATTTTCATTTTAATTTGGCGGTAGGTGGTTCTTATTACAGTTTGAAATTTAAACCTAAGAAATTTCATTTTTGAAGTTGGTGTTTACGTGCTTTTTGGGTGTGGCACCTTGAAAAACACAGATTTTCCAATTGAAATGATAATTTTCTATCATTACATTAGTTATGAACTTTCCAATGAGACATCGCACGAAAAAAAGCGGCCCACGACAAGTAATTAATTAATCAATTTCAACTTTTGAATTAAGCTCCTATATTCGTTCTGAATAGTGTACGCAGTTTTTTAACTGGAGCGCGCTATTGAAAACCACTTTTTAAAACTGTATAAAGGTCTGCAAAAATAAACAAGCAAATATATTTGTTGCAGGACATTATTTTCCATTAAATTTCGTTGGGAAAAGAAAATCGAAATTTTGAAAAGCACTTAAGATATGCCAACTTTAAGGAATCGTTCCGATATTCTTTTCAATGATATGGGTTTCCATTTTATTTAATCAGGGCAGCAACCTTCGTGGTTTATCTTTTTTTATAAAAAGGTGGATTATGTCAGTGAATATTGATCCTCCCTTTTGTCCTCTGCCGCGCGACAGGTAAATCATATAGAGCTTCGTTTTTCCTTCTTGATATCTTTTCAGTTCCAATAAGCCCGACTGACTGTTGGTACCACACTCACGCATCAGCCGCCTCCGAGTGTCGTAGGACCGGCCAACACCTCTGCCTTCAGTGGGAACTTGACCACGCCTCCAAGGAGGGCTACCCAACCACACCTCCCTCATGGTACGCTGATCCTGACAGCTTGGCCGTGCTGACCGAGACCGGACTGACCTACCACGACCTGCCGCTGACCGCCCCGTCTCCCGGCTTGTGCTGCTCCCTCCCGATGACCTACCGACACCCAGTCATCACTCCCAAGAGCTACGAGCTCGCAGACCGTGCCGGGCAGGCCAGAGGTTGTTCCGACCTGGCAGCTCATCCCTGCACCCTGGCCGAGCTGAAGGAGGCTTACGACCACGGCTACCGAAGTTTGTACTGGGGCTACTTGGCTACACCAAACCGTGACACTAAGGTTGATGGATGCACTGCTCATTATGGCAACGAGTGTTACCAAGGATCCATATCAAATACACCAAGACCAAACCCGCCTAGGCGAGTGTACTGCTGCCCAAACCGTGTTTAAAAAAAGCTTCTGACTCCCCTCGAGTCAAGCGGCCACGCGCAATCTGCAACCGATTAATTGACTGTGATTATTATAATCACAGTCACATACCATACTGCGTGTGCGTTACGAAGCAAACTTAGAGTCCAAAAAATTAGAACATATATTTTGAACAACGGAATGCATTTCCAAAACTCGAATGTGTATTTTTCAAGATCTAACATAAGTTCTGATGAACGGAATGCATTTTCCAAAATGGAATGCATTTTTAAAAATTGAACGTACATCTTCGAAACCAACGCATTTTAAAACAGAATGAATTCGCATTCGAAACATCGAATTCGTATTTTTACCACCCGCATGCATTTCCCAAACACTAAATGATTTTTTTTTTCAATCCGAACATCTTTTCGATCTTTACGATTCATCTTTATGCTCCCGGTCCGTACATTGTTGATACTGATTGTGAGGCGGGAACCAGCCTACCCAGCAAGAACGTAAAATTATTGTGTGTCATGCAATTAATCGAAATTTTGTAAAGTAATAGGCCTATGATTCAATAACTAAACATGGGCCGATATTTTTCGGTCCATGACTCGTACAAAAGTGAATAACTTTTGTATTGCCAGAAATATAGCAATTTATGCAAGGAATCTTTTTTTTTCTGGGACGAAACTAAAAAATAGGGAACTTCAATCTTAAAAATTCCTCTGGAGCCATGAATCAGAATATACATGTAATAAGAAATTTACTTAATTGAAAGGAATTATTTGATTAATTTAAAACCGATCAAAGAAAGATAACGTACATTATTGTATACCCAAACATCAGCCTTAAACATGGGCTTTACTTTTTCGCTCAAAATTAATTACGGTCGAAATGAAGAGATTGTTTCCAAAACGTGAAAAACGCCATTTTATGGCCTTTTGAAATCCTACCCTCGCCTATTTGCCCCAAACAAGTTTCGACGGCTGTTATAAAGGCCCTAATTCAAAACAATTTAAGAAAAATATAAAGCGAAAAATGTAGTTTATTTATTCATTTTAATTTTAGATCTTTACATATTAATTATAAGAATAAAAAAAGGTAAAATACCAGATAAAAGTTGTTATTAAGGAAGCAGGGGCTGTCAAGGAATTAACAACATAATTATATTGTATAACAACATTTTCTATACCTGGGTATATGGATCTAAACGCATCTCATGACGACAGTTTTTTTTTAAATTTTGGCAACCGTGCACTTTTTCCAAAAGGATATATAGCATTTTTATACAAAGTCTTCAAATCAAAATTGTATCATATTATTTCAATAACGCGATGTTTCACGCATGCGTTTTATTTAAGAGACTAAACTTGGTTTAATTGCAAGCCGCATGTTATGGTTGTAAACAAAACTCCACGACAATTAACGCAGTTTTACGTCGCCTTAGAATATTACGTATTTTTAAACTCACTATCAACTGCACACTTTGTTGTAATGGATTAAATTTTTCAGGCATTTTATTTATGTTTAGGACATATTCAATTGTATTGTTATGATTATTCAATATTATATTAGAAAAGTGGCTATGAATATAGAAACCAGTTGTTTAAAGATGTTATGTCCGTAGTCTTCTAAAAATTAGATTTTTTTTTTTCCAAACAAATGTTCTTCTTGAAATTTTCAACTTGAATGGACAGTACTTTTTAAATTATGCAGGCTAGTGGTCAGAAAGAAAGTGACCTGGATGAATCATTTGTTGTGCATGTTTCACTAAAGGAACCCCTTTTTATAGTTTTCCATGGAATGTTATTGGAAGCTATTGAGCTGAGTGAGAATTACAGATTACACACAGGCATTCATATATATTAGATTGTTATCTTTGGAGTCAAGACTGAAACATACACAGTCAGATTTTATGCTTTGAATTTGAGGAACAAGTCACCTCCGTTTTTTTCTGAAATACTGATGGCGATTTTTGTTTGTTTTCCTTTGCAAAATGTCGTTCATTCAAAGACGTTGGAAAACGATTATATTTCATTGTATTTAATGCTAGTTCGTCAGCTCACAGAACGGTATTAATGATCAATGGTGGACAGTTGAATTTTGTGGGTTTTTTAAAAATTAAAATAGACATAACTCGAGAAAAGAGTTCAGCAAATTACGTGAAATTTATGAAATGGAGAGAGCCACGATTGTGTTAAATACTTTTCTGATGAATTCGGTCAATTTCTTTTTGACTCGCCCTGTAGTCACTGCAGGAATCAAGTTCTAAAATCGAAAAGTTTCAGAAAAAAAAAGAAAACAGTAGCTTAGTTATACCGTCACTGACACCACGAAGAAACACCCATCTACATACCAGTAAAAACTAGCAATCGGAGAAAACGGCAACTAAAGTTGAACGCCTTCTAAAACAACACTTTGCGTCAAAACGACAGAGTATTTTCAGTTGGGTTTCTCGTTGTGGACACTTGATGAATTGAATTTATTAAATCTGCTGTTTTTCACTCGTTTGTGTATTAAATAAACAAGAAATAAAAGAAAAAAGATGAGTGTTAGTTCGTGAAACCGAAAAAGCTGCGAAACTGTAAATTTTCGTTTTCACGAAGTAACACTCTTCAATGTATTTAACACGAGGAAAGTGCAACTTCAGGTCAGCGCGCGCGCGCTCATACAACTTGTTACAAGAAGAGTGTTACTTCGTGAAAACGTTTTTGCTCACTTATGAGCAGAGTGCGCGCCATGCATTGTAATGGAAAATGGAACTTGAGTGTTACTTCGTGAAAACGAAAATTGTCACTTTTGCGCAAAAGTTGCCATGGATACTTAGCGTAATTATTAAAGTAAAGCTCTTGAAGCTTTGAAACTTCGTGCAATGGTAGGCCTTGATGAATAATGTTTAAAAATCCAAAAAACTGAAAATCGAAAAAAAAAAGCTTTAACACGGTAGAGTGTTACTTCGTGGTGTCGGTGATACTAGCAAAAACATTAACAATTAATCGGAAAATAATAGTAATAGCATAAATGTAACTTGACTCATTAATACACAGGGCAATTAATCAGAAAAAATAGCATTGATGTAAATGTACATTGACTAATTGATACAGGGCAATTAATCAGAAAATAATAGTAATAGCATTGATGTGAATTGGCTAATTTATATGCAGGGCTCATTGAGATGCTTGGTAGCAGCAAACATGACGGTCCTTTTCAATCGTTTACGTCATGAATAAGCTGATGTGCATGCGCTTTATTAAACATGGCGTAGGCCTAAGGCAGTTTGGGGTTCTACACCACTAATTACGTGCTCATGGCTAACGCTCACCTTCAAAATATAATTAAGCTTATTGAATTATAGTAAAAAGTGTCAATTAAAATGAGTTTCATTGTTGTATATGTAAAGGCACAGCTTGTGGTAAACATTGTCCTGGTCTGCATCTGACTGCTTTTTTATTGTTAAGTTTTACAGCATCGTTCTCTTGTCACAAAATTGCTGCCATCATTTTCATGCCCGCAGACCGATGTTTCGTAATTGCATCATGCGCCGATCAATATCGCTGTATGATGTAGCCAGCAGACATTCAAACGGAGTAAACTTGACTAAAGCTATAATCGCGGCTCTGTTATCAACAGTTTCCATAAAAATTAATTGAGTCCATCACGTTATCTCTCTTAATTTCTTCATTGGGTTTTTCCTACTGTTTTCCGTAAGTCAGAAAACGAGCATCAAAGCAATTTCCAGAGTCAAGGTTGACATGTAAGACTTTAATCACAATCATGATCGATTCCTTCGTTTCATCATGCCAATCCTTCAACGTCTTCATCATTGCCAACAACGAATAGAGCTGCGCACTTCGGAAAGGAACGACAGTCCGTATATACGGCATGGTACAAAAGCGGGTCTCCGTAGCATGTAGACTACTGGAGTAAGATCTTTACAGAATTCAATCAACTGACAACAAAGAGAAAATGCTATTGTTGTTCCTTCTCCTTCCGATGTCTGGCATGATGACCTAGGCTTTCTTTGGGTCATATGCTGCCAGGATAGGCAATTGAAACTGTGCACCAGGGGTTGCTCAATGGGCCTGCAGCGTGATTTCAACGGCGTTGCGAACCGCGTCCTGCCCGGACAAGACTACCGCAACCTGACGGTAGCTTCGCCCGGTTGGAGTCTTGATGCTGATAATTACCAGAGCCGAATATGTAACTCCATTTAATTGATATCATGTTCTGTTATTCCGTTTATTTCTTTCATTGTCCAGAGGCCCAATATTGTTGCCATGGTGTTGATAGAAAGAGGTTTCTGAACATTGTGTTGGTAGTGTCTTGGGGTAGTCATACAGAAAGAACTTCTACATCACCCAGACCGAATGTTGGCTGAAGAGAAAACATTGGTAACCTTTCTCCGTTTTTGTGGGAGACAAGGGCATATCTAAAGGGACATCCTTTTTACTCACCCTGTACAATGAAAATGACAAACATTTTATTCTTCACCGTCTCCTTCAAAATATGTTTATTAAGTATTGAGTTATAGTAGAAAGTTTCAATTAAAATGAGTTTTCATTGTTGTATAATTATGTAAGGGCGCAGTTAGTCGTGCGCACATCCTGGTATGCATCTAACCAGCTTTTTATTAATCAATTTTACAGCATCGCTGTCATCAGCTTCATACCCGCAGACCGATTTCTCTTCATTACACCATGCGCCGATCAATATTGAATGTGATGTAACAAAAAGTCATTCCAATGAACGTAGTAAAATTAAATGAAGCTATAATCGTGGTTCTGTTTATCAACGGTTTCCATAGAAATTAATTGAGTCAACGTTATCTCTCTTTTGTCGTTGGCTTTTTCATACTGTTTTCCTAATTCAGAAAAAGAGCTTTAACGCCACAACCACAGCCAAGGTTGAAATGTAATCATCATCATATCGATTCCTTCATTTGTCTCATGTCAATCCTTCAACGTCGTCATCACTTTTGCCAACAACGAATTGAGCTGCGCACTTCAGAAAGGAACGACAGTCCATGTGGACTATTGGAGCAAGATCTTGACAGAATTAAATAAACCGACATCAAAGAGAAAATGCTATTTTTGCTCCTTCTCCTCCCAATGTCTGGCCTGGTGACCGAGGCTTTCTTTGGGTCTCACTGCCAAAATAGGCAATTGAAACCGTGCACCAGGGGTTGCTCGTGGGGCATGCAGCGTTATTTCAACGGCGTAGCGAACAGCGTCCTGCCCGGCCACGGCTACCGCATCCTGACGCTACCTTCGTTGGCCATGTGCGGCAGGGAGTGTCTTATGGATGATCGCTGCTTCTCTTTCCACTACTCTAAGGGGGAGAGGCGGTGTGAGTTAAACGGGGCTACAGCGTCGCGATACCCGATGGCTCTGATTGAGAGACCTGGTACTGACTACCTCGGTCCGGAGGAGGTAAGATTTTATCAATTAGTCTTGTGCTTTTTTGTAAGTTGGATCCAAGGCATGGTCTGGGATTAAGATTGGGGATTGAGATAGAACGTTTAATGAGGTAATTAGATGCCAGGTTAAAGGTAGGGTCGAAAATGGTGATGTTAACGGGTTGGATCAGGAATGACATTCCAGTTATGTGGCATCCAAATTTAAAGTCTGGAGCTATACCTATATTAAATAAGTCTTTGACTATACAACTACGTGTAGCAGGGGTAAAAACTGGCAAATGACGTAGGCGTCGCCATTAAATCCCATTTGAACACGAGTTTTATGTAAATCTTAGTTTTCATTTTTTATGCTTATTCATCTTTTCTTTAGATAAATTTGTGTTTGTTGATTGGTACATTTCCCAAAATATCCAAAATATCCAAAATCAATTTTTGATTACATAGTATCCAGTGTGTTGTTGTTAGGTGATCCATTATCAATGCAAGCACCGCTTAACCCTAAAGGGGCCGGGTTATTTTGACCATCTCTCAGCCGGGGGGGGGGGCGGATTCCGTCCCCCCCCCCTAAGATCTCAGCCATCAAGTGACGAAAAATTTTGAAACTCGACACATGCATAGAGCAACTCCTCCTAAACATACCCAAGAAATTTCATGACTATAGGTCAAAGGGTTTTGGAATTATGGCTAATTAATTATTCATATGTACGAATTCAATTCTGCTCTGTGTACACGACGTATATGCGAAAATTCAGTTTTCACGGCGCGTAGCGCAGGCAAATTTTTCGCTACGCGGCAACCCGTGGTCCGATTATTTAAGTTTTTGGTATCAAAAGATGCGCAAAGCTCGAGGCTAAAAAGTCATAACAGCTCGGGTCGCGAAATTGTTTTTTTAGATGCTATCACGGAAAATGTTGAGAAAATGGGCGGATTCCGCCCCCGGCCCCTTTAGGGTTAATTGATATGCCATTAATCCTTGAGTTTCTGAGAGAAATTGAATATGAACATGGACGGTGATCGGATGGGGGGGGGGGGCAGGAGGGCGCAAATGGCGATGTCCCTCCAACAATAATTATTCCCGTACGTATGGATTTTAATGAAATTTTCATAAATATGCACTCAATTTAACCCAAATGGCGTAATAGCTCAAAACATGTCATATATTCTTTTTCCAGCCGAGTTTTGCTGAGCTGCTAACAAATGGAAGAGAAGGTAAGAAAATGCTCTCTGTTTGTATTAGAAATATAAATGACAGATTATGACAACAAAAACTTGTCATGTTGCTATATTAGTTACTTAATTTTCATTTTAATTTGGCGGTAGGTGGTTCTTATTACAGTTTGAAATTTAATCCTAAGAAATTTCATTTTTGAAGTTGGTGTAAACGTGCTTTTTGGGTGTGGCACCTTGAAAAATACAGATTTTCCAATTGAAATGACAATTTTCTATTATTACATTAGTTATGAATTTTCCAATGAGACATCGCACGAAAAAAGCGGCCCAAGACAAGTAATTAATTAATCAATTACAACTTTTGAATTAAGCTCCTATATTCGTTCTGAATAGTGTGCGCAGTTTTTCAACTGGAGCGCGCTATATAAAACCACTTTCTAAAACTGTATACAGGTCTGCAAAAATAAACAAGCAAAATATATTTGTTGCAGGACATTATTTTCCATTAAATTTCGTTCGGAAAAGAAAATCGAAATTTTGAAAAAGCACTTAAGATATGCCAACTTTAAGGAATCGTTCCGATTTCCTTTTCAATGATATGGGTTTCCATTTAATCAAAGCAGCAACCTTCAGGGTTTATCCTTTTTTTTATAAAAAGTTGGATTATGTCAGTGAATATTGATCCTCCCTTTTGTCCTCTGCCGTCCGACAGGTAAAACATATCGAGCTACGTTTTTCCTTCTTGATATCTTTTTAGTTCCAATAAGCCTGACTGACTGTTGGTACCACACTCACGCATCAGCCGCCTCCGAGTGTCGTAGGACCGGCCAACACCTCTGCCTTCAGTGGGAACTTGACCAAGCCTCCAAGGAGGGCTACCCGACCACACCTCCCTCATGGTACGCTGATCCTGACAGCTTGGCCGTACTGACCGAGACCGGATTGACCTACCACGACCTGCCGCTGACCGCCCCGTCTCCCGGCTTGTGCTGCTCCCTCCCGATGACCTACCGAGACCCAGTCATTACTCCGCAGGGCTACAAGCTCGCCGACCGTGCCGGGCAGGCCAGTGGTTGTTCCGACCTGGCAGCTCATCCCTGTACCCTGGCCGAGCTGAAGGAGGCTTATGTACGAGGTTACATAATGGGCTTCTGGCTGTACTTCGCGATGCCCAACCGTGATGCTTCAATTGCTGGTTGCACTATTCATCAAGGCGACGAGTGTTACCAAGGTACCATAGCAAACACACTAAGACCGACCGCGCGTGCGCGAGTGTACTGCTGCCCAAACCGAGTTTAGAAAGCTTCTCACTTGTATCGAGTCCAGCGGCCACGCGCAATTACTTTTTTCCTGCAACCAAGTATAGTCACAGTCACAAACCATAATGCACATGCGTTACGAAGCACAATTAGAGTCAAAAATATTTTGAACAACGGAATGTACTTTTTGGGGGCATTTTTTTTAGGGGAATGTATATTTTGGGGGCATTTGGCCCCCCTCCCCCCCCAAAAAAACCAAAAATAATTCTGTGGCCCCCAATTGAACCCCCCCCCCCCCCATTTTAGAGTCCGGCGCCGCCACTGAATCTACCGGAATTTCTGATAAAAGGAATGTATTTTCTAAAAGCGAAATGCAATTTTTAAAAATTAAACGCGTACAGCTTTAAATCAAAAGCGATTTTAAAACAGCATGTATTCGAAACATCGAACGTTGTTCTTAACAACCGCATGCTAAAACCGAAAGAATTTGCTGAAACCGAACATCTTAACGTTTTTTTACGATTCATCTTTTCGCTCAAGGTTCGTACATTATCCATACTGATTACGGGACAGTTAACACAGTTTTATCTCGCCTGAGAATATGAAGTATTTTTAAATCTCACTATCAACTGCACAACTTGTTGTAAGGCATATATTTAATTATGTTGTTATGATTGTTCAATGTTATTAGACAAGTAGCTATATGAATATTGAAACCAGTTGTTCAAAGATGTTCTGTATTCTGTCCGTGGTCTTCTACAAAGTACATTTTTTCCCAAACAACTTCATCTTGAGATTTTTAACTTGAACGGACAGTACTCTTTGAATTATACAGACCGGTGGTCAAATAGAAAGTGCCATGGATAAATGATGTTTTATGCATGTTTCAAAAGAACCCATTTTTATAGCAGTCCATGTAATGCCATTGGAATCTATTGAGCTGAGTGAGAATTACAGATTACACACAGGCATTCAAATACAAATGGGATTTTAATCTTTTGAGAATAGAGTTCTGCAAATTACAGGAAATTTATGTAATGGAGAGAACCACGATTGTTATAAATACTTTTCTAATGAATTCGGTCACTTTCTGTTTGACTCGCCCTGTAGTACTTCAGTAATCAAGTTCTAAAATTGAAAAGTAAGTTCAAGAAATAAAAGAAAACAGTAGCATTATTATACTAGAAAAACATTAACAATTAATCAGAAAATAATGGTAATAGCATAACCTTTTCATGCATGGCTGAATATTATCAGTGAAACTTCTACTGACTGTGGTCTATATGTACCCAAACGGAATGTTGGCTGAAGAGAAAACATTGGTAACTTTTCCCCGTTTTTGTGGGAGACAAGGGCATATCTAAAGGGACATCCTTTTTACTCACCCTGTACAATGAAAATGACAAACATTTTATTCTTCACCGTTACCTTCAAAATATAATAATTAAGTATTGAGTTATGGTAGAAAAATTCAACTAAAATGAGTTTTCATTGTTATATATGTAAGGGCATATTTAGTGGTGCATATATCCTGGTATGCACCTGACCAGCTTTTTGTTGTTCAATTTTACAGCATCGTTCACTTGTCACAAAACGGCTGCCACAAGCTTCATGCCCGCAGACCAATTTCTCTTCTTTGCATCATGCGCCGATAAATATTTAACGTGGTGTAATAAAAAGTCATTCCAATGAACGCAGTAAAGTTAAATGAAGCTATAATCAAGGTTCTGCTTATCAACGGTTTCCATAGAAATTAATGGAGTCCACGTTATCTCTCTTTTGTCGTTGGGTTGTTCCTACTGTTTTCCAAATTCAGAAAACGAGCGTCAACGCCACAACCACAGCCAAGGTTGAAATGTAATCATCATAATTATCGATTCCTTTATTTTGTCTCATGTCAATCCTTCATCGTCGTCATCACTTCTGCCAACAACGAATTGAGCTGCGCACTTCGGAAAGGAACGACAGTCCATGTAGACTATTGGAGCAAGATCTTGACAGAATTAAATCAACCGACATCAAAGAGAAAATGCTATTTTTGCTCCTTCTCCTCCCGATGTCTGGCCTGGTGGCTGAGGCTTTCTTTGGGTCTCACTGCCAAGATAGGCAATTGAAACCGTACACCAGGGGTTGCTCGTGGGGCCTAGAGCGTTATTTCAATGGCGTAGCGAACAGCGTCCTGCCCGGTCAAGGCTACTGCAACCTGACGCTACCTTCTTTGGCCATGTGCGGCAGGGAGTGTCTCATCAATGATCGCTGCTTCTCTTTCCACTACTCGGAGGAGGAGAGGCGGTGTGAGTTGAACGGGGCTATAGCGTCGCGATACCCGATGGCTCTGATTGAGAGAGCTGGTACCGACTACTTCGGTCTGGAGCAGGTAGGATATTATCAATTAGTCTTGTGCTTTTTTGTAAGTTGGATCCAAGGCATGGTCTGGAATTAAGATAGGGGATTGAGATTGAACGTTTAATGGGGTTAGATGCCAGGTTAAAGGTAGGGTCAAAAATGGTGATGTTAACGGGTTGGATCAGAAATGACATTCCAGTTGCATCCAAATTTAAAGTCTGGAGCTATACCTATATTAAATATGTCTTCGACTATACAACTACGTGTAGCGGGGGTAAAAACTGGCAATAGACGTTGGCGTAGCTATGGAATCCTATTTTAACACGACTTTTATGTAAATGTTAGTTTTCATTTTTTTATGCTTATTCATCTTTTCTTTAGATAAATTTGTGTTTGTTGATTGGTAACCATGTATTTCCCAAAATATCCAAAATATCCAAAATCAATTTTAGATTACATAGTATCCAGTGTGTTGTTGTTAGGGGATTCATTATCAATGAAAGCACCGCTTAATTGATATGCCATTAATCCTTGAGTTTCTGAGAGAAGTTGAATATGAACATGGACGGTGATCGGATGGGGGAGGGCGCCAATGGCGATGTCCCTCCATCAATAATGATTTCAGTACGTATGGATTACAATGAAATGTTCATAAATTTGCACTCTGTGTTTCCAAAATGACGTAATAGCTCAAAACATGTAATATATTGTTTTTCCAGCCGAGTTTTGCTGAGCTGCTAACAAATGGAAGAGAAGGTAAGAAAATGCTCTCTGTATGTATAAGAAATACAAATGGCAGATAATGACAACAAAAACTTGTCATGTTGCTATAGTAGTTACTCAATTTCATTTTAATTTGGCGGTAGGTGGTTCTTCTTACAGTTTCAAATTTAACCCTAAGAAATTTCATTTTTGAAGTTGGTATATACCTGCTTTTTGGGTATGGCACCTTGAAAAATAGATTTTCAAATTTAATTGATATTTTTCTAGCATTACATTAGTTATGAGCTTTATAATGAGACATCGCACGAAAACAATCGGTCCACGACAAGTAATCAATTAACTAATTTCAACTTTTGATTGAAGAGCGGGACGCTCCTAATTCGCTCTGAATAGTGTGCGCAATTTCTGAACTGGAGTGCACTATTTAAAACAACCTTTTACAACTGTGTAAAGGCCTGCCAAAAAACACGCAAATTTATTTGTTGCAGGACATTATTTACCATTTTAATTTCGTTCGGAAAAAAAAAAAATCGAAATTTTTAAAAAGCACGTATATACCAACTTTAGGGAATCGTTCCGATATGCTTTTCAATGATATGGGTTTCCATTCTTTTTAATCAAAGCAGCAACCTTCAGGGTTTATCTTTTTTATAAGAAGGCGGAGAGATGTCAGTGAATATTGATCCTCCCTTTTGTCCTCTGCCGCGCGACAGGTAAAACATATAGAGCTACGTTTCTTCTTCTTGATATCTTTTCAGTTCCAATAAGCCTGACTGACTGTTGGTACCACACTCACGCATCAGCCGCCTCCGAGTGTCGTAGGACCGGCCAACACCTCTGCCTTCAGTGGGAACTTGACCACGCCTCCAAGGAGGGATACCCGGCAACGCATCCCTCATGGTACGCTGATCGTGACAGCCTGGCCGTGCTGACCGAGATTGAAGTGACCTACCACGACCTGCCGCTGACTGCCCCGTCTCCCGGCTTGTGCTGCTCCCTCCCGATGACCTACCGAGACCCAGTCATCACTCTGCAGAGCTACGAGCTAGCCGACCGTGCTGGGCAGGCCAGTGGTTGTTCAGACCTGGCAGCTCATCCCTGCACCCTGGCCGAGCTGAAGGCGGCTTATGATCGAGGTTACAGATCGGGTTTTTGGCTGTATTTCGCGATACCTAACCGTGATGCTTCAGTTGCTGGATGCACTATTCATCATGGCAACGAGTGTTACCAAGGTACCATAGCCAACACACCAAGGCCATACGCGCGTGCGCGAGTGTACTGCTGCCCAAACCGTGTTTAAAAAAAAGCTCTCACTTGTATCGAGTCAACCGGCCACGCGCAATTACTTTATTTTTCTGCAACCAAGTATAGTCACAGTCACAAACCATGATGCGCATGCGTTACGAAGCACGTTAGAGTCAAAAATATTTTGAACAGCGGAATTTACTTTTGTAACTCGAACGTGTATTTTGGGGGCATTTGGTCCCCCACCAAAAAAAAACAACCCAAAATAATTCCGTGGCCCCCAATTGACCCCCCCCCCCTATTTTAGAGTCCGGCGCCGTCACTGAATCCAACGGAATTTCTGATAAAAGGAATGCATTTTCTAAAAGCGAAATGCCAGTTTTAAAAAATCAAACGCGTACAGCTTTAAATCAAAAGCGTTTTAAAACAGCATGTATTCGAAACATCGAACGTTGTTCTTAACAACCGCATGCTAAAACCGAAAGAAATTGCTCAAACCGAACATCGTTACGTTTTTTTACGATTCATCTTTTCGCTCAAGGTCCGTACATTGTCCATACTGATTACGGGACAGTTAACACAGTTTTATCTCACCTGAGAATATGAAGTATTTTTAAATCTCACTATCAACTGCACAACTTGTTGTAATGCATATATTTAAAGGGAATGTACATTGGCTTTCGCTGTAATTTTCAGAAACGAACTATTTGGTGGGTTAGTGTAAATATACCAAATATTGTTACACTGACATATTTGAGGTTTTGCGTTCAAAAATGCTGGACAAACCTTGATAAACAAAAATGTTTAAGTAGTCTGGTTCCCTGACTCCACTAAAGATGAAATGGATCAATTTATAGATGCCGGAAGATTGTAAGGTAAGGGAACCAGTCTAGCTGGCCTGCACCCGTTCATGAACATGTGACCAATAGCAAACACAATTTGGACTAAAACAAATGGTAAATTTGGAGCAGTAGTTGAAAAATAGTTAGGTTTTTCCTACGGTGGTCGGCCGACCACCGTTGGAAATGTATACAAAAATACAATTTTCTTGAAAATGACTTCACAACAGGTGCCATAATTTTACAGGATGCTTTAGACTGTCATTTACCAACATCCTAGTAAGTTATTTCGTAAAAACTTGGTAGTTTTATTTTTCGATGTTTGTAAATGTTGTATTTTTCCTTTAATTATGTTGTGATGATTGTTCAATGTTATTAGACAAGTAGCTATATGAATATTGAAACCAGTTGTTCAAAGATGTTCTGTATTCTGTCCGTAGTCTTCTACAAAGTACATTTTTTTCCCAAACAACTTCATCTTGAAATTTTCAACTTGAACGGACAGTACTCTTTGAATTATACAGACCGGTGGTCAAATAGATAAATGGATAAATGACTTTTTATGCATGTTTCAAAAGAACCCATTTTATAGCAGTCCATGTAATGCCATTGGAAGCTATTGAGCTGAGTGAGAATTACAGATTACACACAGGCATTCAAATACAAATGAGATTTTAATCTTTTGAGAATAGAGTTCTGCAAATTACGGGAAATTTATGAAATGGAGAGAACCACAATTGTTTTAAATACTTTTCTAATGAATTCGGTCACTTTCTTTTTGACTCACCCTGTAGTACTGCAGGAATCAAGTTCTAAAATTACAAAGTAAGTTGCAAAAAAAAAAGAAAACAGTAGCTTAGGCAAAAAAAAAAAGTCTCCGGTTTCTGGTATGCGCGCGCGTCGCCGTAGCCATGCGCGTCGGCAAAATGAAAAAGTTTTTTTTTCAATGAAAGATGATGTCTCCAAACCGCCAAACTCACTGGTTTGACTGGAATTCTGCTGCTGCGCAATTTCAACGTGTTTTTAGATGGGGTTATGATCGAGAACAAGCTTTATGTGGCCTCTCTGGACTCCCATATATTTGCACTAAGCTTAGTCGGGCACCATTTGCAGTCATCAGCCGACATTTGAAGCAAAAAAGTCGGGTAAAAAAAAAAAAAAAGCCGCGTCGCCGCACCACTTTTTGGACAAGCTCCATACCAGAAACCGGAGACTTTTTTTTTTGGCCTTAATTATACTTGAAAAACATTAACAATTAATCATAAAATAATTATAGTAATAGCATTACTGTCAATTGACATATTAATACAGGACAATTAATCAGAAAATAATAGTAATAGCATTAATGTAAATTGACTCATTAATGCAGAGCTCATTGAGACGCTTGGTGTCAGCAAACATGACGGTCCTTTTCAACTGTTTACGTCATGAATAAGCTAATGTGCGCATTATTAAAAATGGCGCAAACAATTTAGGGATCCACAACACTAATTACGTGCTCATGGCTAACTCTCACCTTTAAAATATAATTAAGTATTGAATTATAGTAGAAAGTGTCAATTAAAATGAGTTTTCATTGTTGTATATGTAAAGGCACAGCTTGTGGTGAACATTGTCCTGGTCTGCATCTGACTGCTTTTTTATTGTTAAGTTTTACAGCATCGTTCTCTTGTCAAAAAACGGCTGCCATCAGCTTCATACCCGCAGACCGATTTCTCTCCATTGCACCATGCGCCGATCAATATTGAATGTGATGTAACAAAAAGTCATTCCAATTAACGTAGTAAAATTAAATGAAGCTATAGACGTGGTTCTATTTATCAACGGTTTCCATAGAAATTTGAAGAGTCCACGTTATCTCTCTTTCGTAGTTGGGTTTTTGCTACTGTTTTCCATTATTCAGAAAACGAGCGTCAACGCCATTACCACAGTCAAGGTTGAAATGTAATCATCATCATATCGATTCCTTCATTTGTCTCATGTCAATCCTTCAACGTCGTCATCACTTTTGCCAACAACGAATAGAGCTGCGCACTTCGGAAAGGAACGACAGTCCATGTAGACTATCGGAGCAAGATCTTGACAGAATTAAATAAACCGACATCAAAGAGAAAATGCTATTTTTGCTCCTTCTCCTCCCGATGTCTGGCCTGGTGACCGAGGCTTTCTTGGGGTCACACTGCCAAGATAGGCAATTGAAACCGTGCACCAGGGGTTGCTCGTGGGGCCTGGAGAGTTATTTCAACGGCGTAGCGAACCGCGTCCTGCCCGGCCACGGCTACCGCAACATGACGCTACCTTCGTTGGCCATGTGCGGCAGGGAGTGTCTTATGGATGATCGCTGCTTCTCTTTCCACTACTCGAAGGGGGAGAGGCGGTGTGAGTTGAACGGGGCTACAGCGTCGCGATACCCGATGGCTCTGATTGAGAGAGCTGGTACCGACTACTTCGTTTCGGAGGAGGTAGGATATTATCAATTAGTCTTGTGCTTCTTTATAAGTTGGATCCAAGGTATGGTCTGGGATTAAGATTGGGATTTGTGATAGAACGTTTAATGGGGTAATTAGATGCCAGGTTAAAGGTAGGGTCGAAAATGGTGATGTTAACGGGTTGGATCAGGAATGACATTCCAGTTATGTGGCATCCAAATTTAAAGTCTGGAGCTATACCTATATTAAATAAGTCTTCGACTATACAACTATGTGTAGCAGGAGTAAAAACTGGCAAATGACATAGGCGTCGCCATTAAATCCCATTTTAACACGAGTTTTATGTAAAACTTAGTTTTCATTTTTTTTTTAATGCTTATTCATCTTTTCTTTAGATAAATTTGTGTTTGTTGATTGGTATATTTCCCAAAATATCCAAAATATCCAAAACCAATTTTTGATTACATAGTATCACTGAGTGTGTTGTTGTTAGGGGATCCACGGAAGTTATCCATGCAAGCACCGCTTGATTGATATGCCATTAATTCTTGAGTTTCTGAGAGAAATTGATTATGAACATGGACGGTGATCGGATGGGGGGGGGGCGCAAATGGCGATGTCCCTCCAACAATAATTATTCCCGTACGTATGGATTTTAATGAAATGTTCATAAATTTGCACTCTGTTTTCCCCCAATGGCGTAATAGCTCAAAACATGTCATATATTCTTTTTTCCAGCCGAGTTTTGCTGGGCTGCTAACAAATGGAAGAGAAGGTAAAAAAATGCTCTCCGTTTGTAATTAGAAATACAAATGACAGATAATGACAACAAAAACTTGTCATGTTGCTATAGTAGTTACTTAATTTTTATTTTAATTTGGCGGTAAGTGGTTCTTATTACAGTTTGAAATTTAACCCTAAGAAATTTCATTTTTGAAGTTGGTGTATACCTGCTTTTTGGTTGTGGCACCTTGAAAAATAGATTTTCAAATTCAATTGATATTTTTCTAGCATAACATTAGTTATGAGATTTCGAATGAGACATCGCACGAAAACAATCGGCCCACGACAAGTAATCAATTAACTAATTTCAACTTTTGATTGAAGAGCGGGACGCTCCTAATTCGCTCTGAATAGTGTGCGCAATTTCTGAACTGGAGTGCACTATTTAAAACAACATTTTACAACTGTGTAAAGGCCTGCCAAAAAAACACGCACATTTATTTGTTGCAGGACATTATTTCCCGTTAAATTTCGTTCGGAAAAGAAATCGAAATTTTGAAAAAGCACGTATTTACCAACTTTAGGGAATCGTTTCGATATGCTTTTCAATGATATGGGTTTAATCCATTCTTTTTAATCAAAGCAGCAACCTTCAGGGTTTATCTTTTTTTATAAGAATGCAGAGAGATGTCAGTGAATATTGATCCTCCCTTCTGTCCTCTGCCACGCGACAGGCAAAAATATAGAGCTACGTTTCTCCTTCTTGATATCTTTTCAGTTCCAATAAGCCCGACTGACTGTTGGTACCACACTCACGCATCAGCCGCCTCCGAGTGTCGTAGGACCGCCCAGCACCTCTGCCTTCAGTGGGAACTTGACCACGCCTCCAAGGAAGGCTACCCGACCACACCTCTCTCATGGTACGCTGATCCTGACAGCCAGGCCGTACTGACCGAGACCGGAGTGACCTACCACGACCTGCCGCTGACCGCCCCGTCTCCCGGCTTGTGCTGCTCTCTACCGATGACCTACCGGGACCCAGTCATCACTCCGCAGAGCTACCAGCTCGCCGACCGTGCCGGGCAGGCCAGAGGTTGTTCCGACCTGGCAGCTCATCCCTGCACCCTGGCCGAGCTGAAGGAGGCTTATGATCGAGGTTACAAATCGGGTCTTTGGCTGTATTTCGCGATACCCAACCGTGATGCTTCAGTTGCTAGATGCACTGCTCATTATGGCAACGAGTGTTACCAAGGTACCATAGCCAACACACCAAGGCCATACGCGCGTGCGCAAGTGTACTGCTGCCCAAACCGTGTTTAAAAAAAGCTTCTCACTTGTATCGAGTCAAGCGGCCACGCGCAATTACTTTATTTTTCTGCAACCAAGTATAGTCACAGTCACAAACCATAATGCGCATGCGTTACGAAGCACAGTTAGAGTAAAAAATATTTTGAAAAACGGAATGTACTTTTTGGGGGCATTTTTTTTTTGAGGGAAATGTATATTTTGGGGGCATTTGGCCCCCCCCAAAAAATAATTCCGTGGCCCCCAATTGACCCCCCCCCCATCCCCCCATTTTAGAGTCCAGCGCCGCCACTGAATCTACCGGAATTTCTGATTAAAGGAATGTATTTTCTAAAAGCGAAATGTCAGTTTTAAAAATCAAACGCGTACAGTTTTAAATCAAAAGCGTTTTAAAACAGCATGTATTCGAAACATCGAACGTTGTTCTTAACAACCGCATGCTAAAACCGAAAGAAATTGCTGAAACCGAACATCGTTACGTTTTTTTACCATTCCTCTTTTCGCTCAAGGTCCGTACATTATCCATACTGATTACGGGACAGTTAACACAGTTTTATCTCACCTGAGAATATGAAGTATTTTTAAATCTCACTATCAACTGCACAACTTGTTGTAAGGCATATATTTAATTATGTTGTTATGATTGTTCAATGTTATTAGAAAAGTGGCTATATAAATAATAATAGAAACCAGTTGTTCAAAGATGTTCTGTATTCTGTCCGTAGTCTTCTACAAATTACATTTTTTCCCCCAAACAACTTCATCTTGAAATTGTCAACTTGAACGGACAGTACTCTTTGAATTATACAGACCGGTGGTCAAAAAGAAAGTGCCATGGATAAATGACTTTTGATGCATGTTTAAAAAAAAACCCATTTTTATAGCAATCCATGTAGTACCATTGGAAGCGCGGCTATTGAGCTGAGTGAGAATTACAGATTACACACAGGCATTCAAATACAAATGGGATTTTAATCTTTTGAGAATAGAGTTCTGCAAATTACGGGAAATTTATGTAATGGAGAGAACCACGATTGTTTTAAATACTTTTCTAATGAATTCGGTCACTTTCTTTTTGACTCGCCCTGTAGTACTTCAGTAATCAAGTTCTAAAATTGAAAAGTAAGTTCAAGAAAAAAAAGAAAACAGTAGCATTATTATACTAGAAAAACATTAACAATTAATCAGAAAATAATGGTAATAGCATAAATGTAAATTGACTCATTAATACAGGGCAGTTAATAAGAAAATAATAGTAAAAGCATTGATGTACACTGACTCATTAACACCGGGCAATTAATCAGAAAATAATAGTAATTAGTAGATTGGCTAATTATATGCAGGGCTCATTAAGACGCTTGGTTGCAGCAAACATGACAGTCCTTTTCAAATGTTTACGTCATGAATAAGCTAATGTGCGCATTATTAAAAATGGCGCAAACAATTTAGGATTCTACAACACTAATTAATTACTCATGGCTAACTCTCACCTTCAAAATATAATTAAGTATTGAATTATAGTAGAAAGTGTCAATTAAAATGAGTTTTCATTGTTGTATATGTAAAGGCACAGCTTGCGGTAAACATTGTCCTGGTCTGCATCTGACTGCTTTTTTATTGTTAAGTTTTACAGCATCGTTCTCTTGTCAAAAAACGGCTGCCATCAGCTTCATACCCGCAGACCGATTTCTCTTCATTGCACCATGCGCCGATCAATATTGAATGTGATGTAACAAAAAGTCATTCCAATTAACGTAGTAAAATTAAATGAAGCTATAAACGTGGTTCTATTTATCAACGGTTTCCATAAAAATTTGAAGAGTCCACGTTATCTCTCTTTCGTCGTTGGGTTTTTCCTACTGTTTTCCTAATTCAGAAAACGAGCATCAACGCCACAACCACATCCAAGGTTGAAATATAATCATCATAATTATCGATTCCTTCATTTTGTCTCATGTCAATCCTTCAACGTCGTCATCACTTTTGCCAACAACGAATTGGGCTGCGCACTTCAGAAAGGAACGACAGTCCATGTAGACTATTGGAGCAAGTTCTTGACAGAATTAAATAAACCGACATCAAAGAGAAAATGCTATTTTTGCTCCTTCTTCTACCGATGTCTGGCCTGGTGACCGAGGCTTTCTTTGGGTCTCACTGCCAAGATAGGCAATCGAAACCGTGCACCAGGGGTTGCTCGTGGGGCCTGCAGCGTGATTTCAACGGCGTAGCGAACCGCGTCCTGCCCGGCCACGGCTACAGTAACCTGACGGTAGCTTCGCGGGTCCTGTGCGGCAGGGAGTGTCTTATGGATGATCGCTGCTTCTCTTTCCACTACTCGGAGGGGGAGAGGCGGTGTGAGTTGAACGGGGCTACAACGTCGCGATACCCGATGGCTCTGATTGAGAGAGCTGGTACCGACTACTTCGGTCCGGAGCAGGTAGGATGTTATCAATTAGTCTTGTGCTTCTTTGTAAGTTGGATCCAAGGCATGGTCTGGGATTAGGATGGGGGATTGAGATAGAACGTTTAATGGGGTTAGATGCCAGGTTAAAGGTAGGGTCGAAAATGGTGATGTTAACGGGTTGGATCAGGAATGACATTCCAGTTATGTGACATCCAAATTTAAAGTCTGGAGCTATACCTATATTAAATAAGTCTTCGACTATACAACTACGTGTAGCGGGGGTAAAAACTGGCAAATGACGTAGGCGTAGCTATGGAATCCCATTTTAACACGACTTTTATGTAAATGTTAGTTTTCATTTTTTTTAATGCTTATTCATCTTTTCTTTAGATAAATTTGTGTTTGTTGATTGGTATATTTCACAAAATATCCAAAATATCCCAAATCAATTTTTGATTACATAGTATCCAGTGTGTTGTTGTTAGGGGATCCATTATCAATGAAAGCACCGCTTAATTGATATGTCATTAATCCTTGAGTTTCTGAGAGAAGTTGATTATGAACATGGACGGTGATCGGATGGGGGGGGGGGGGGGCGCAAATGACGATGTCCCTCCATCAATAATGATTTCAGTACGTATGGATTATACTGGAATGTTCATAAATTTGCACTCTGTTTTTCCAAAAGGGCGTAATAGCTCAAAACATGTCATATATTCTTTTTCCAGCCGAGTTTTGCTGAGCTGCTAACAAATGGAAGAGAAGGTAAGAAAATGCTCTCCGTTTAAAAATACAAATGACAGATTATGACAACAAAAACTTGTCTTTTTGCTATAGTAGTTGCTTAATTTTCAGTTTAATTTGGCGGTAGGTGGTTCTTATTACTGTTTGAAATTTAAACCTGAGAAATTTCATTTTTGAAGTTGGTGTATACCTGCTTTTTGGGTGTGGCACCTTGAAAAATAGATTTTCAAATTCAATTGATATTTTTCTAGCATAACATTAGTTATGAGCTTTCCAATAAGACATCGCACGAAAAATTTCTGCCCCCGACAAGTAATCAAATTATTTCATTTCAACTTTTGAATTAAGAGCGGGACGCTCCTAATTCGTTCTGAATAGTGTGCGGATTTTCAGAACTGGAGCGCGTCATTTAAAACCACTTTATACAACTGTATAAAGGCCTTCAAAAATAAACAAGCAAATTTATTTGTTGCAGGACATTATTTTCCTGTAAATTAAGTTCGGAAAAAAACCACGTATTTACCATTTTTAAGGAATCGTTTCTATATGCTTTTCAATGAAATGGATTTGCATTTTTTGTTTAAATCAAAGCAGCTACCTTCACGGTTTATTTATTTTTTTAAGAAGGCGGAGAGATTTCAGTGACAGGTAAAAAAAAGTAGAGCTACGTTTCTCCTTCTTGGTGTTATCTTTTCAGTTCCAATAAGCCTGACTGACTGTTGGTACCACACTCACGCATCAGCCGCCTCCGAGTGTCGTAGGACCGCCCAGCACCTCTGCCTTCAGTGGGAACTTGACCACGCCTCCAAGGAGGGCTACCCGGCAACACCTCTCTCATGGTACGCTGATCCTGACAGCCAGGCTGTGCTGAACGAGACCGGACTGACCTACCACGACTTGCCGCTGACCGCCCCGTCTCCCGGCTTGTGCTGCTCCCTGCCGATGACCTACCGAGACCCAGTCATCACTCCGCAGAGCTACGATTTAGCCGACCGTGCCGGGCAGGCCAAAGGTTGTTCCGACCTGGCATCTCATCCCTGCACCCTGGCCGAATTGAAGGAGGCTTACGACCACGGCTACAGAAGTTGGTACTGGGGCTACTTGGCTACACCAAACCGTGACACAAGGGTTGATGGATGCACTGTTCATAAGGGCGACGAGTGTTACCAAGGTACCATAGCAAATACACCAATACCAAACCCGCCTAGGCGAGTGTACTGCTGCCCAAACCGTGTTTAAAACAAAACCTTATCACTCCCTCCGAGTTAAGCGGCCACGCGCAATCATAATAATTGAGTGTAATTGTTATAATCACAGTCACATACCATACTGCGCGTGCGTTACGAAGCAAAATTAGAGTCCAAAAGATTAGAACATATATTTTGAACAACGGAATGCATTTGCGAAACTCGAATGCGTATTTTTCAAGATCTAACGTAAGTTCTGATGATCGGAATGCATTTTCCAAAATATGGAATGCATTTTTAAAAATCGAACGTACATCTTCGAAACAACGCATTTTAAAACAAAATGAATTCGCATTCGAAACATCGAATTTGTATTTTTACCACCCACATGCATTTCCCAAAACCAAATGAAAATTTTCAAACCGAACATCTAATACGGTCTTCACGATTTAGCTTTATGCTCCCGGTCCGTACATTGTCGATACTGATTGTGAGGCGGGAACCAGCCTACCCAGCAAGAACGTAATTATCGTGTGTCATGTAAATAATCGAAATTTTGTGAAGTAATATGATTCAGTGACTATCGATGACTCGTAAAACGTGTCTGAGTAACATTTGTATTGCTAGAAAAATAGCAATTTAGGCAAGGATTTTTTTCCGGGACGAAACTTGAAAATAGGTAACTTCATTCTTTAAATTCCTTTGGAGCCATAAATCAGCATATATTATACATGTAATAAGAAAATAACTTCATTGAAAGGAAAGACTTGATTAAAAACGATCAAAGAAAGAAAACACACCTGTTTGTATAAACCCAAATATCAGCCATATATATGGACTTTAATTTTGCCCTCGGAATTAATTACGGTCGAAACAGTGAAGAGATTGTTTCCAAAACGTGATCAACGCCATTTTGTGGCCTTTTGCTCGCCTATTTGCCCCAAACCAGTTTCGACGGCTATTATAAGGGTCCTAATTTAAATAATGTAAGAAAAATATAACGCGAAAATGTATTTTATTTTGATGTTACATCTTTAGATATTAAGAATAAGAGTAAAAAAGGTAAGATGACAGATAAAAGTTGTTATTCAAGAAGGTATTGGCTGTCAAGGAATTAACAACATAATTATATTGTATAACAACATTTTCTATACCTGGGTATATGGATCTAAACGCATCTCATGACGACAGTTTTTTAAAAATTTTGGCAACCGTGCACTTTTTCCAAAAGGATATATAGCATTTTTATACAAAGTCTTCAAATCAAAATTGTATCATATTATTTCAATAACGCGATGTTTCACGCATGCGTTTTATTTAAGAGACTAATCTTAGTTTAATTGCAAGCCGCATGTTATGGTTGTAAACAAAACTCCTCGACAATTAACGCAGTTTTACGTCGCCTTAGAATATTACGTATTTTTAAACTCACTATCAACTGCACACTTTGTTGTAATGGATTAAATTTTTCAGGCATTTTATTTATGTTTAGGACATATTCAATTGTATTGTTATGATTGTTTAATATTATATTAGAAAAGTGGCTATGAATATAGAAACCAGTTGTTTAAAGATGTTATGTCCGTAGTTTTTTAAAAATTAGATTTTGTTTCCAAACAAATGTTCTTCTTGAAATTTTCAACTTGCATGGACAGTACTTTTTAAATTATGCAGGCCAGTGGTCAGAAAGAAAGTGACCTGGATGAATCATTTGTTGTGCATGTTTCACTAAAGGAACCCCTTTTTATAGTTTTTCATGGAATGTTATTGGAAGCTATTGAGCTGAGTGAGAATTACAGATTACACACAGGCATTCATATATATTAGATTGTTATCTTTGGAGTCAAGACTGAAACATACACAGTCAGATTTTATGCTTTGAATTTGAGGAACAAGTCACCTCCGTTTTTTTCTGAAATACTGATGGCGATTTTTGTTTGTTTTCCTTTGCAAAATGTCGTTCATTCAAAGAAGTTGGAAAACGATTATATTTCATTGTATTTAATGCTAGTTCGTCAGCTCACAGAACGGTATTAATGATCAATGGTGGACAGTTGAATTTTGTGGGTTTTTTAAAAATTAAAATAGACATAACTCGAGAAAAGAGTTCAGCAAATTACGTGAAATTTATGAAATTGAGAGAGCCACGATTGTGTTAAATACTTTTCTGATGAATTCGGTCAATTTCTTTTTGACTCGCCCTGTAGTCACTGCAGGAATCAAGTTCTAAAATCGAAAAGTTTCAGAAAAAAAAAGAAAACAGTAGCTTAGTTATACCGTCACTGACACCACGAAGAAACACCCATCTACATACCAGTAAAAACTAGCAATCGGAGAAAACGGCAACTAAAGTTGAACGTCTTCTAAAACAACGATTTGCGTCAAAACGACAGAGTATTTTCAGTTGGGTTTCTCGTTGGACACTTGATAAATTGAATTTATCAAATCTGCTGTTTTTCACCCGTTTGTGTATTAAATAAACAAGAAATAAGAGAAAAAAGATGAGTGTTAGTTCGTGAAACCGAAAAAGCTGCGAAACTGTAAATTTTCGTTTTCACGAAGTAACACTCTTCAATGTATTTAACACGAGGAAAGTGCAACTTCAGGTCAGCGCGCGCGCTCATACAACTTGTTACAAGAAGAGTGTTACTTCGTGAAAACGTTTTTGCTCACTTATGAGCAGAGTGCGCGCCATGCATTGTAATGGAAAATGGAACTTGAGTGTTACTTCGTGAAAACGAAAATTGTCACTGTTGCGCAAAAGTTGCCATGGATACTTAGCGTAATTATTAAAGTAAAGCTCTTGAAGCTTTGAAACTTCGTGCAATGGTAGGCCTTGATGAATAATGTTTAAAAATCCAAAAAACTGAAAATCGAAAAAAAAAAGCTTTAACACGGTAGAGTGTTACTTCGTGGTGTCGGTGATACTAGCAAAAACATTAACAATTAATCGGAAAATAATAGTAATAGCATAAATGTAACTTGACTCATTAATACACAGGGCAATTAATCAGAAAAAATAGCATTGATGTAAATGTACATTGACTAATTGATACAGGGCAATTAATCAGAAAATAATAGTAATAGCATTGATGTGAATTGGCTAATTTATATGCAGGGCTCATTGAGACGCTTGGTGGCGGCAAACATGACGGTCCTTTTCAATCGTTTACGTCATGAATAAGCTGATGTGCATGCGCTTTATTAAACATGGCGTAGGCCTAAGGCAGTTTGGGGTTCTACACCACTAATTACGTGCTCATGGCTAACGCTCACCTTCAAAATATAATTAAGCTTATTGAATTATAGTAAAAAGTGTCAATTAAAATGAGTTTCGTTGTTGTATATGTAAAGGCACAGCTTGTGGTAAACATTGTCCTGGTCTGCATCTGACTGCTTTTTTATTGTTAAGTTTTACAGCATCGTTCTCTTGTCACAAAATTGCTGCCATCATTTTCATGCCCGCAGACCGATGTTTCGTAATTGCATCATGCGCCGATCAATATCGCTGTATGATGTAGCCAGCAGACATTCAAACGGAGTAAACTTGACTAAAGCTATAATCGCGGCTCTGTTATCAACAGTTTCCATAAAAATTAATTGAGTCCATCACGTTATCTCTCTTAATTTCTTCATTGGGTTTTTCCTACTGTTTTCCGTAAGTCAGACAACGAGCATCAAAGCAATTTCCAGAGTCAAGGTTGACATGTAAGACTTTAATCACAATCATTATCGATTCTTTCATTTCCGATCCTACAACGTCGTCATCATTGCCAACAACGAATATAGAGCTGCGCACTTCGGAAAATAACGAGAGTCCGTACGGCATGGTACAGAAGCAAGCCTCCGTAGCATGTAGACTACTGGAGTAAGATCTTTACAGAATTCAATAAACTGACAACAAAGAGAAATGCTATTGTTGTTCCTTCTCCTTCCGATGTCTGGCATGATGACCGAGGCTTTCTTTGGGCTATACTGCCAGGATAGGCAATTAAAACTGTGCACCAGGGGTTGCTCAAGGGGCCTGCAGCGTGATTTCAACGGCGTAGCGAACCGCGTCATGCCCGGTCAAGGCTACCGCAACCTTGGAGTCTTGATGCTGATAATTACCCGAGCCGAAGGGTATTTATAACATGGAATTTCATGTATTGAACTGGAAAATTAATTTCAGTTCAATAAATGTAATTCCATTTAATTGATATCATGTTCTGTTATTCCGTTTATTTCTTTCATTGTCCAGAGGCCCAATATTGTTGCCATGGTGTTGATAGAAAGAGGTTCCTGAACATTGTGTTAGTAGTGTTTTTGGGTAGTCATACAGAAAGAACTTCTACTGACTGTGGTCTATCACCCAGACCGAATGTTGGCTGAAGAGAAAACATTGGTTACCTTTCTCCGTTTTTGTGGGAGACAAGGGCATATCTAAAGGGACATCCTTTTTACTCACCGTGTACAATGAAAATGACAAACATTTTATTCTTCACCGTCACCTTCAAAATATGATTTTAAGTATTGAGTTACAGTAGAAAGTTTCAATTAAAATGAGTTGTATTATTCATTGTTGTATAATTATGTAAGGACACAGTTAGTCGTGCGCACATCCTGGTATGCATCTAACATGCTTTTTATTGTTCAATTTTACAGCATCGCTGTCATCAGCTTCATACCCGCAGACCGATTTCTCTTCATTACACCATGCGCCGATCAATATTGAATGTGATGTAACAAAAAGTCATTCCAATTAACGTAGTACAATTAAATGAAGCTATAAACGTGGTTCTATTTATCAACGGTTTCGATAGAAATTAATTGAGTCCACGTTATCTCTCTTTCGTCGTTGGGTTTTTCCTACTGTTTTCCTAATTCAGAAAACGAGCGTCAATTAACGCCATTACCACAGCCAAGGTTGAAATGTAATCATCATAATTATCGATTCCTTCATTTTGTCTCATGTCAATCCTTCAACGACGTCATCACTTTTGCCAACAACGAATAGAGCTGCGCACTTTGGAAAGGAACGACAGTCCATGTAGACTATTGGAGCAAGATCTTGACAAAATTAGATAAACCGACATCAAAGAGAAAATGCTATTTTTTACTCCTTCTCCTCCCGATGTGTGGCCCGGTCAAGGCTACCGCAACCTGACGGTAGCTTCGCCCTGTTGGAGTCTTGATGCTGATAATTACCCGAGCCGAAGGGTATTTATAACATGGAATTTCATGTATTGAACCGGAAAATTAATTTCAGTTCAATAAATGTAATTCCTTCTCCTTCCGATGTCTGGCATGATGACCTAGGCTTTCTTTCGGTCATATACTGCCAGGATAGGCAATTGAAACTGTGCACCAGGGGTTGCTCAGGGGGCCTGCAGCGTGATTTCAACGGCGTAGCGAACCGCGTCCTGCCCGGTCAAGGCTACCGCAACCTGACGGTAGCTTCGCCCGGTTGGAGTCTTGATGCTATAATTACCCGAGCCGAAGGGTATTTATAACATGGAATTTCATGTATTGAACTGGAAAATTAATTTCAGTTCAATAAATGTAATTCCATTTAATTGATATCATGTTCTGTTATTCCGTTTATTTCTTTCATTGTCCAGAGGCCCAATATTGTTGCCATGGTGTTGATAGAAAGAGGTTCCTGAATATCGTGTTGGTAGTGTTTTTGGGTAGTCATACAGAAAGAACTTCTACTGACTGTGGTCTATCACCCAGACCGAATGTTGGCTGAAGAGAAAACATTGGTAACCTTTCTCCGTTTTTGTGGGAGACAAGGGCATATCTAAAGGGACATCCTTTTTACTCACCCTGTACAATGAAAATGACAAACATTTTATTCTTCACCGTCACCTTCAAAATATGATTATTAAGTATTGAGTTATAGTAGAAAGTTTCAATTAAAATGAGTTGTATCATTCATTGTTGTATAATTATGTAAGGACACAGTTAGTCGTGCGCACATTCTGGTATGCATCTAACCAGCTTTTTATTGTTCAATTTTACAGCATCGCTATCATCAGCTTCATACCCGCAGACCGATTTCTCTTCATTACATCATGCGCCGATCAATATTGAATGTGATGTAACAAAAAGTCATTCCAATTAACGTAGTAATATTAAATGAAGCTATAAATTGGTTCTATTTATCAACGGTTTCCATAGAAATTAATTGAGTCCACGTTATCTCTCTTTCGTCGTTGGGTTTTTCCTACTGTTTTCCTTATTCAGAAAACGAGCGTCAATTAACGCCATTACCACAGCCAAGGTTGAAATGTAATCATCATAATTATCGATTCCTTCATTTTGTCTCATGTCAATCCTTCAACGTCGTTATCACTTTTGCCAACAACGAATCGAGCTGCGCACTTCAGAAAGGAACGACAGTCCATGTAGACTATTGGAGCAAGATCTTGACAGAATTAAATAAACCGACATCAAAGAGAAAATGCTTTTTTTGCTCCTTCTCCTCCCGATGTCTGGCCTGGTGGCTGAGGCTTTCTTTGGGTCTCACTGCCAAGATAGGCAATTGAAACCGTGCACCAGGGGTTGCTCGTGGGGCCTGCAGCGAGATTTCAACGGCGTAGCGAACCGCGTCCTGCCCGGCCACGGCTACCGCAACCTGACGCTACCTTCGTTGGCCATGTGTGGCAGGGAGTGTCTTATCGATGATCGCTGCTTCTCTTTCCACTACTCGGAGGGGGAGAGGCGGTGTGAGTTGAACAGGGCTACAACGTCGCGATACCCGATGGCTCTGATTGAGAGAGCTGGTACCGACTACTTCGGTCCGGAGCAGGTAGGATATTATCAATTAGTCTTGTGCTTCTTTGTAAGTTGGATCCAAGGCATGGTCTGGGATTAAGATGGGGAATTGAGATTGAACGTTTAATGGGGTTAGATGCCAGGTTAAAGGTAGGGTCGAAAATGATGATGCTAACGGGTTGGATCAGGAATGACATTCCAGTTATGTGGCATCCAAATTTAAAGTCAGGAGCTATACCTATATTAAATAAGTCTTCGACTATACAACTACGTGTAGCGGGGGTAAAAACTGGCAAATGACGTAGGCGTCGCTATGGAATTTTTAACACGACTTTTATGAAAATGTTAGTTTTCATTTTTTTATGCTTATTCATCGTTTCTTTAGATAAATTTGTGTTTGTTGATTGGTATATTTTCCAAAATATCCAAAAATATCCAAAGTTAATTTTTGATTACATAGTATCCAGTGTGCTGTTGTTAGGGGATCCATTATCAATGCAAACACCGCCTAATTGATATGTCATTAATCCTTGAGTTTCTGGGAGAAATCGATTATGAACATGGACGGTGATCGGATGAGGGGGGGCGCAGATTGCGATGTCCCTCCAACAATAATTATTCTCGTACGTATGGATTTTAATGAAATGTTCATAAATTTGCACTCTATTTTTCCCAAATGGCGTGATAGCTCAAAACGTTATATTCTTTTTCCAGCCGAGTTTTGCGGAGCTGCTAACAAATGGAAGAGAAGGTAAGAAAATGCTCTCTGTTTGTATTAGAAATACAAATGACAGATTATGACAACAAAAGCTTGTCATGTTGCTATAGTAGTTACTTAATTTTCATTTTAATTTGGCGGTAGGTGGTTCTTATTACAGTTTGAAATTTAAACCTAAGAAATTTCATTTTTGAAGTTGGTGTTTACGTGCTTTTTGGGTGTGGCACCTTGAAAAACACAGATTTTCCAATTGAAATGATAATGTTCTATCATTACATTAGTTATGAACTTTCCAATGAGACATCGCACACAAAAAAGCGGCCCACGACAAGTACAGATTTTCCAATTGAAATGATAATTTTCTATCATTACATTAGTTATGAACTTTCCAATGAGACATCGCACGAAAAAAAGCGACCCACGACAAGTAATTAATTAATCAATTTCAACTTTTGAATTAAGCTCCTATATTCGTTCTGAATAGTGTACGCAGTTTTTTAACTGGAGCGCGCTATTGAAAACCACTTTTTAAAACTGTATAAAGGTCTGCAAAAATAAACAAGCAAATATATTTGTTGCAGGACATTATTTTCCATTAAATTTCGTTGGGAAAAGAAAATCGAAATTTTGAAAAGCACTTAAGATATGCCAACTTTAAGGAATCGTTCCGATATTCTTTTCAATGATATGGGTTTCCATTTTATTTAATCAGGGCAGCAACCTTCGTGGTTTATCTTTTTTTATAAAAAGGTGGATTATGTCAGTGAATATTGATCCTCCCTTTTGTCCTCTGCCGCGCGACAGGTAAATCATATAGAGCTTCGTTTTTCCTTCTTGATATCTTTTCAGTTCCAATAAGCCCGACTGACTGTTGGTACCACACTCACGCGTCAGCCGCCTCCGAGTGTCGTAGGACCGGCCAACACCTCTGCCTTCAGTGGGAACTTGACCACGCCTCCAAGGAGGGCTACCCAACCACACCTCCCTCATGGTATGCTGATCCTGACAGCTTGGCCGTGCTGACCGAGACCGGACTGACCTACCACGACCTGCCGTTGACCGCCCCGTCTCCCGGCTTGTGCTGCTCCCTGCCGATGACCTACCGACACCCAGTCATCACTCCCAAGAGCTACGAGCTCGCAGACCGTGCCGGGCAGGCCAGAGGTTGTTCCGACCTGGCAGCTCATCCCTGCACCCTGGCCGAGCTGAAAGAGGCTTACGACCACGGCTACCGAAGTTTGTACTGGGGCTACTTGGCTACACCAAACCGTGACACTAAGGTTGATGGATGCACTGCTCATTATGGCAACGAGTGTTACCAAGGATCCATATCAAATACACCAAGACCAAACCCGCCTAGGCGAGTGTACTGCTGCCCAAACCGTGTTTAAAAAAAGCTTCTGACTCCCTCCGAGGCAAGCGGCCACGCGCAATCCGCAACCGATTAATTGACTGTGATTATTATAATCACAGTCACATACCATACTGCGTGTGCGTTACGAAGCAAACTTAGAGTCCAAAAAATTAGAACATATATTTTGAACAACGGAATGCATTTGCAAAACTCGAATGTGTATTTTTCAAGATCTAACATAAGTTCTGATGAACGGAATGCATTTTCCAAAATATGGAATGCATTTTTAAAAATCGAACGTACATCTTCGAAACAACGCATTTTAAAACAGAATGAATTCGCATTCGAAACGTCGAATTTGTATTTTTACCACCCACATGCATTTCCCAAAACCAAATGAAAATTTTCAAACCGAATACGGTCTAATACGGTCTTCACGATTTAGCTTTATGCTCCCGGTCCGTACATTGTCGATACTGATTGTGAGGCGGGAACCAGCCTACCCCGCAAGAACGTAATTATCGTGTGTCATGTAAATAATCGAAATTCTGTGAAGTAATATGATTCAGTGACTATCGATGACTCGTAAAACGTGTCTGAGTAACATTTGTATTGCTAGAAAAATAGCAATTTAGGCAAGGATTTTTTTCCGGGACGAAACTTGAAAATAGGGAACTTCATTCTTAAAAATTCCTTTGGAGCCATAAATCAGAATATATTATACATGTAATAAGAAAATAACTTCATTGAAAGGAAAGACTTGATTAAAAACGATCAAAGAAAGAAAACACACCTGTTTGTATAAACCCAAATATCAGCCATATATATGGACTTTAATTTTGCCCTCGGAATTAATTACGGTCGAAACAGTGAAGAGATTGTTTCCAAAACGTGATCAACGCCATTTTGTGGTCTTGCCTGGTTGCCCAAAACCAGTTTCGACGGCTATTATAAGGGTCCTAATTTAAATAATGTAAGAATCCAATAACGCGAAAATGTATTTTATTTTGATGTTACATCTTTAGATATTAAGAATAAGAGTAAAAAAAAGGGTAAGATGACAGATAAAACGTTGTTATTCAAGAAGGTATTGGCTGTCAAGGAATTAACAAAGTATAAAAACTTCCGTCATGAGATCATGCGTTCACATCTATGGTTTAGAAATAGCTGTTAAACAGTATAATTATGTTCTGTAAGTTTTCGCACCGTGCAACTTTTTCACTTTTTTCAGAATGATATATAACATTATTTCTATATAAAATCTTGATCACATTATTTCAATCACGCGATGTTTCACGCATGTTTTATATAGGTAACTAAACTTGGTTTAATGGCAAGCCGCGTGAATTGCAAAAAAAACCCCTCCATGACAATTAAGGCCAAAAAAAAATAAGTCGGTCTCTGGTCAGCGCGCGCGTCGATTTTAATCATGCGCGTCGATCTTTTTTTTTCCAAAATGTTCCGCGGTAGCTCCAACAGCGCCCGCTATTTCCGCACCTCCTCAATTTTTTTTACCAAAGAGCACCAAGGAATGGGAAATTGCACAAAGGCAAATGATCGAAAGCACCAAGGCAAATTATGGAGGACACCAATGTACATGAGGACACCAAAAAAAGCAAAATAGTACCCATCTTGTCTGTACAAAAGAAAAAAAAGAAAAAGCAAAAAAATAAAAAAAAAAAAAGCCGCGTGGCCGCGTCAATTCCGGAACTTTGGTCTGACCAGAGACCGAATATTTTTTTTTCTTGCCTAACACAGTTTATGTCGCCTTAGAATATTAAGTAATTTAAACTCATCACCTGCAACTGCATGACTGTTGTAATGCATTTATTTTATTATTTTTGTCAAGGCATTTTATTTATGTTATCATGTATTTAATTGTATTGTTTATGCTTGTTCAATATTATATTAGAAAAGTGGCTAAACTGGATATAGAAACCAGTTGTTTAAAGATGTTCTGTCCGTAGTCTTCTACAAAGCAGATTTTTTTTATCTCCAAACAAATTTTCAACTTGAAATTTTCAACTTGCATGGACAGTAAATCTTTAAATTATACAGGGCCGGTGAGTCTAAAAGAAAGTGACCTAGATTGACGATTTATTTTCCTTAAAAGCAGTCACATCTGACGCACGAATGAAGTATTTCTTGAAAGAGCATATTTTTTCACTCATGTGAAAAAAGAATTACTGAAATTGACCTAAACTGATCAAAAGTTATGCATGTTTTACTAAAAGAACATATTTATATAGCTATCCACGGAATGCCATTGGAAGCTATTGAGCTGACCGAGAATTACAGATTACACACAGGCATTCAAAACAATTTCTCGTTCATTCAACGAGGTGGGAAAACGTTTATATTTCATTGTATTTAATGGGTATTCATCAGTTCATAGAACGGTAAATGATCAGTGGTGGACAGCTGAATTCTGTGATCTGAACTTGGGAATAGAGTATGCAAACTACGTGAAATTTATTAAATTGAGCGAGCCACAATTTAAAAAAAAAACCACCTGCTTTTTCTAATTAATTCGGTCAATTTTTTTTTGACTCACCCTGTAGTACTGCAGAAATCAAGTTCTAAAATTGAAAAGTAAGTTGCAAAAAAAAAAGAAGATGAAATATTAGCATAATTATACTAAAAAAAACATTAACAAACTCAGAAAATTATAGTTATAGCTTTAATGTTAATTGACTTATTGTACAGGGCAATTAATCAGAAAATAATAGTAAAAGCATTAGTGTAAATTGACTCGTTATAATGCAGGGTTCATTGAGACGCTTGGTGGCAGCAAACATGACAGTCCTTTTCAATTGTTTACGTCATGTAAATGTACGCATGACGCAAACAATATAGAGTTCCACAACACTAATTACGTGCTCATAGGAAACAACCAAACAACGCAAGATCGGACCTAGCGCCGCCTTGTGACGCTCAGGGGCAAGGTGGCAATGTTTTATTTTTCACTGGAAATTGAAGATAACGACCTCTAGGACAAATTTCTGAGCAGCTTTTCCAGAGGTAGCCACGCCAATTATTATTATTATTTTTTTCCCCCTCTCCCAAACCCACCCCTAACTGGTTGCCACTCCCTGTGACCATGTTTAAATGTAACCCCCTGCCTCTATGCAAAATAGATCCACAATTTTTTCCGAACAAAATCACTTTAATTTTCATAAATATTTCTACTATCAGTCCCAATTATAGGCAGCAAGGACCTGTTACTTAAAATTACCCGTGAGATCACAAAATATTAATGTAAGTGCACCATAGACAAAAAGAACTGGCGTGCACACGTGAGGACCATGTCTGCTGCCATCATGCGTCCAAAAAGCCTGTCATTTGCATGTGCATGCCTTCGCTCGTACCCCCGCCCTGCAAACAGGGCGCTGGGAAGGGCTGATGCCGCTTCACAGAATCTTGTGAAGGAAAAGGAATGGCATTATGGGTAACTTATCATGACCTTCGCATGAGCTAGCACGTGCTACGTATATACAACTGTACCGGGTTTGTGTGCCGCATGCTACGTCACAGGTCACGCAATATCTATCCAATTATGGGAGCTCAAAAAGATCGGCCTTTCCCAGCGTCCTGTTTGCAGGGCGGGGGTACGAGCGAAGTGCATGGTGGCCGGCATTATTAGGCCAAACAAAATTGTGTTGCCCTCACTTGAAAATACGGTCAGGAGGGTGGGGCGGTCGGGGAATTTGTTTTGTAACGAAATGCAAATTCATGGCATAACAAAGAAACATTAACGGTATTGGTTAAAGTTTATTTGATTTTTTTTTTTCAGGTGTAAAAAAAAACGACCGGAGATTTCCAGTTTTGGTCGGTCGGATGAGGGCAACACAACATTTTTTTTTGGCCTTATGTTGTGATTTAGAAAAAGAAGGGAATACACAAAACATTGTCTTGATATCTTATTTGTCAATTAGCGGTATTTTACGTCCTATAGTAGCTCGCGTCGCGCTCTCTATTCGACCAAAATACGCTCATGTGACGTCACTTGCGCTGTATAAATACCACGACAAAACGGTCAATACACAGTCCAGTTTCAAAATTATTCTACAAGTTCATCGCAGTCGAGTTACTTTCTCATGGAGACTACATCGACTGCCTTGCGCCTATAGGCTGCCTCAATGCCACTTCAATGTCGCACGATTCACGCTCGCACAGCGCCCGAGATGCGTCATTACGGCGTCCTGGCCAGGGCGCAGAGGTGTTCCGATTGTTTTGAGCATGTTCAAAGACCTTGGCGCTCATCGAAGACCATTAAGACCCTTTGGCGCCCATCTAGCGACCTATGTAGTTGTCGCTGCGATCTAGTAGTTGTTGTTGCGCCCCAGCTATTTTTCAAGGAGGCAGTGAGAGCGCATATAAGATCGCAGACAGTGTGACAGGGCCTTTATGCACAGAGGCTACTATATAATGATGCGTATAATCCCGGCGGCAAGGGGTTTTATTATGCACCATTTTGATGAAAGGTTTAGGGACGTAGGGATACAAATTTGCATAAGATGTACATTATGTAACTTGAACAGCGCCCCGGCCGGCCCCTATAGTGTCATAATAGCCACCCCCCCCCAACGTGAATCCGCCCCCCTCTCCCCCTCCCCCTCCCCCCCCCCTCCCCCCTCCCCCTCCCCCCCCCCCCCCCGCCGACACAGATTTTAATTATTTTACGCAACTTGCCGGGTCCTTTTGTTTGTTCTGTCAACTAAACGGAAACCAAAATTAGGCGCCTTGTCATATTTCTTATGATGATGAAGCGCATAGATAGGCTTCAGCAGTATCAACGTATGATTCTCTCGACTGAACTCAGTCTTTCGTCTGCCCCTCATGCACCCGTGGCTGTATGAGACAACAGCTTGTATACAATGTAAAACATTTACTCGCCCAGTCCTGGCACCGGCGTTTGGCCATCCCCTCCGGCACGCCAAAACTGAACTAAGAAAACGTACCTCTTGAGAAAATAATATTTATGCAGCTCAATCAGGCTATCATGATAGCCTTTTTCCGAGGCGCGAGTTTCCGGACCTGCAAGGCTGCAACGAATTTCCGCTGCAACAATAATAATAGGAATCATACAGAGTTCACAGTCAACAAGGAAGCTATAACTCTGGCGCAACCTCGTCCCCAGTGGTGTCGAGCAGTACGCGCCCACCACTATATACCTGCTCTCTCACCCTGGTATTGGATCATTAATGTGCTAAATTTTTGCACACGTATGCAAATGAGGAATAGTCTGGTACCTGACTGTGCGTTACATTAGCGTTTGTTTTTGTATGCGGTGTCTGGGGTAAAACACAATCAATTCGTCACATGCACACCATGAGCTACGAAAACACGATTGTTTTCAAGTTTAAATGTTACAATCTTATCCCGCCAGTATGCAATATCACATTTCATATTAATATGAGCATATTGGAAAGGAAAAGAGTATTTTGAGAAGGTGGGGACGTTACAACTTGATCGTGAAAACACGTAATGCACGTTGGAAATAACAACACCAACTACACGATATAAATCCATTACTAACCAATTGCGGTATCGAATCAGGATACGGGAAGAAAGTTTCCTATCCAGGGCTAACTATTTGGAATGAGGTTGGAAATAAAGTAAGCACTGGGGACGATCGAGATTGGCTTTGGCGGTGTATCCAGTGGTGCTGTTGCAGTATAGTACTCGATCGAGCGTTTGATCAAATTCAAATCAAAATCACTGACTCTGAGACTGGCCCGATGTTTCGTGTTCAAAATCTGTCTCAAAGGCAAAAAAAAGAACGATTCTACTGTCGGAACGCGAGACCCTCTAGATTTTGTTAAAACCATGTTTAATAAATAAGTACGATGGTATTTCCTGAGCCCAGTATAAAATAATGTCTCATCAAAAAGTATGATGGCATTTCAAGAGCCCCGTACATCATGTACATAATACTTTGAGCGCGGCCCAAAAGAATCGATTTTATTATTATTCGACTTTTTCCGATTGTCGAAATCGGATGCTTCTTGCATCATCAAATCAAAACAATGAGTTAAAATGGCTGACAACATGGAAGGAAAAGTGAATCTAAATCAGTTTGAGTGAGAGTTGTACAGAAATTCGACAGGAAAGATGTGGTTGACGATGGGGAAAATCATCAGAAGGTTTTGGGTTTGGCTTCTTGTGGTCCTGCCGTTTGTGAATGTAGCGGACTTTGTCAAACACGGCGTCAAAAGTGAATCGCGTAAGGTACGATTGTAAACAACGACCATGGAAAATTGCACTGCATCTATTTCGTAATTTATACTACCTGACAATTGAAGGAATATTGACGAACCGTCATTCAAAAAGTACTGCGCAAATTTTTTTTTTTTTTAATACTTTGCCTACTTTTATGTTTTTAATGAAATTAATTCTAGTTTTATTTAAGTTTTATTTTATTTTGGTAATCCTTACTTTTAGGACACCTCTATTTTTTACAAGTTCTGTTCAAAATGAAATTAATTCTAGTTTTATTTAAGTTTTATTTTATTTTGGTAATCCTTACTTTTAGGACACCTCTATTTTTTACAAGTCTGTTCAAAATTGACTTTTGCAGATGACTGTCCAGTACCAAAGAGACTTTTGCAGGCTAAAGCAGTCTTTTTTCATTGTTTTTCTTCATATAAACTCATCTTAGTTGTAGTTTTGAAAGCACTTTCGAAGAAAATGTGACTTTCCTATCTTTTTTCGCAGTCAGACGGGCATGTTGTAGTTCTCACACGCGTGAAAGCTCTACATAATGAAAGCCCGATGTTGATTGGCTGCTAACAAAATTAATTAGTCTGGTTCTCAGACCTAAAGATTCTGACTATTCCTGAATCTTTTGGTCTGAGAACCAGACTAAAAATAAATAAGATGTTTATTTTTTATCAGCCAATCAGCACCGAGTTTTCATCGCATGGAGCTTTCACGTTTGCCATCTTGGTTTTTGAGTCTGTTTTCTGGTTGTCATCGTCGTCTTTTACCCTTGCATTTCCCTCTTAAATCAAAGCCCTGCCCTCTTTCCACAAAATTAAACCTGCTGATATTCAAGAAGGTGTCATTGCCAATTGTTCAGATGTGCCAAGAAGTATCAGAATGTCAATTTTGAGTGTCATTCAGTCAACTGTTTTGGTGAGTCTTTCCCTTCCTATATATAGGAACGGGGTCCTAAAAGTAAGGATTACCTTTGTTTTTTTCTTTGTAATCTGTGGCTTTGGTTTGCCTTGCTTATTGGACATTGGAGGATCTTTTAAAAAGGTTAAAAAGGACATAGCTTGAGTAACTCCAGCTGACATGTTCCATATTCATTCACATGTAACGCTGGAGGAATAATCTGTTCGTTTCCATGTGGTAGCAAGAGACCCTAAAAAAACGGCCTCTCCAAAATTGGCCGAATTTCACCTCTTTTATCCCACCCCAGAGTTCATTTACATACCTCATACATTCAGCAGTCATTTACGATCGACTTGAAACAGACCACACACAAAAAAAGTGAAAAATCTTGACGATTTCGGTGGCTTGTCCGTAAAAATACGCCAGTTCCAACGGCTGTCTTCCATTTTGTTTTACTAATTATGTAAATGTATGCATCACGTGATGACATAAAAAAAAATCTGCGCGCGATATGTATGTGGGTACCACACCGCTTTCAGGCGCCGCAAGTGAGTTCAATTTTCGTCTGGTGCGTTGTCGCGGAAAGCAAGACAACGAGAATGCCCTCAAACATTTTTTTCCAACTACGTGTATTGAGTTTGTGCCAGAGGAAAACTGTGTACAAACATAAAAGGCAGATACCAGCGTTGGAATGAAATAAACCCTAAGTCAAGCTTCTGTATGTAGAATTCAGGTGAATGGATAACTCTATTTGTCAAAGTTCATTACAGACTGTAAACTTCAACCAATATTGTTCTTCCATTGTTGTGGAGATGCCTTTTTTATAGAAAATATTGCAAAGTGAGTTGTGGCAAAGCCATAGAGCTATATTAAATTACTAGAGCGCTAACTCTTCATTCTTGCGCGCGAAGACGCTTTGAAGCTGTCTTGGAGCAGACATTTTGAACTCATGTGTGTATTTGTAAAACAAAATGAAATTAGATGGATTGAATTTTGAAAGTGTATTCTAAATGCAAAGCGCAAGTAGAACATACGCAAAAAACCTACATGTAAGTGCGTCACGACGGCTAAAACAAAAAGTCACGGTAATCATCTGCATCGGAGACCAAACGCATTGTGCTGTTGGTTACACCTCTATGTTCCGACACCCCTATGTTCCGACTGCACATATTCCTATTCCTAACCCTAACCCTAACCCTAACCCTAACCGGGAGTAACACAATCTAGGTTGTCGGAACATAGGGGTGTCGGAACATAGAGCAGTCACCGTGCTGTTTGCGTAGAGCAAAATGAAGCGCTCATTTGATGATCCTGCGTTGCGGTTTTGGGCGTATCAGCTTCGATAACGCACTTGTATAGAATACAAATGCAGATATGCAAATAGCCGTACAAAAAACGTATACATGTAACAATTTTGAGTTTTCCAAAGTTTGTGCACAAACATGGATGCGCGCAGCAGGCATCACTTTGTACATGACTCAGCGCTCTAGTAATTTAATATAGCTCTATGGGCAAAGCAGAAAATCTGGTGAGAACCAGTCACACGTGGTACACATCTAAATACGTCATCTGGCTGGTAACCAAGCTTTTCTTCAATGCTAACTGTGGTTTCTCCCCACTCTCCACAGCCTGCTAATCCCGGACGCCTCAGCATTCCATATGAGAGCATAGAGGGCCTCCTTCTGGTTTCAACGCTGGACGGCAGCATACATGCCGTGGGACAGAAATCTGGGGATAGCAAGTGGACATTCAAAGAAGGTGTGTTTCCATCTTGGGGCTAATATTTTTTCTGATGTTTAGGAAATTAGGGCCGAGTCAATGACTCTTTGCATCTGAAGACAGGTTACAGGTATTTTGTTTAGTAACGAAAATATATAGACCGCCATCTTACTTGAAGTTTGAAACTGATTCTTGAGAAAATTGTATTAATAATGTAGGCTAAAGTTATAAAAGTGCTTTATAAGTAGCATTCCACTAAATGTACCATCCGAGACATGTTATCGTAGTTTCTTCGGTGGGAGACATCGGTCATTAGGGAGACATTTTCATGTCTCCCTAATGTCACAGCCCCCCTTTAGAGGCAAAATTTTGCTGTCGCAATTAGATTATATTTGTTGCTCGTGGTCTAATTAGTAAACATACCGAAATTCGTGGAAAAAGGACAAGGGAATATTGGGTTAGGGCACATTTAAGTTTGAACAATTTGGTGCACAAGTCTATGGGGATGTCTCCCAAATATCCAATCCAGGGTAATTATTATTATTATTATTATTTAAATATTCTGTGTTAGTGTTACAGTGAATGAACAGTCAACTAATAAATTAAAACGAAAATGGGTTTTAAAGATGTTTGACAGAACAAGAGAATTGGAGAAAGTTAAAATAGGGCATAATCAATGTTCAACACCCCCCCCCCCAAAAAAAGGACCCCCCATCAAATTTTGGCTTTGCCCACCTCTACTGCAAAATGGCAGTTTACGACTTTATGCTCATTTTGCGGTGACGGGATACATACATATACGGTACATCATTTGCATTCACTGTTTTGAAAAAGAAATTCAAGGCAACGCATATTTGCTCTAAATTATTTGTACATATGAACTCCAAAAGTTCTGATCCATTGAAGACTAGAATTTTGCAAAATGAAATTATAAAAAAAAAGCAGGTTTACACTTTACAGTTAACATCAGCATATTAAAATTTGGAAAAATCAACAATCACTAGGATTTTAAAAATATTAAGGCAAAAATAAAAAGACAACAAGAACCCAAATGATTTCCACATTGAATTCACCCCAATCAGCCTGGGACGAACTTTGCTTCGTACCGGAAATTGTACTCGGCTATTTCAGGCGGGTTTCCCGGAGTGTATCATAAATGGGGAAAATATATTAGATAAAAGTATGCTGAAAAGAAATTGCCAATGCGGGAATTTTTAAATTATTATTTTTTTTTTCAATTCCAAGCTTCATGTACATGTATGGAATAAGTTCCACTATTTCAGTACGCCATTTTTTTTGCCGTTATAGCTCGTTGTATAAAACTTGTATTACCAAATCAGAATTTTTTTTTATTTATTTTTTTACAGAAATGAACTTTGAACAAACTCACAATGAAGCATTTCTAATGAGCCTCTGTCATTTGTATTGGAATTGACAGATTGTTATTTTCGTAAATGCAGACATGTTTAAATAATTGAATAAAAAGTGCAAGTGGCTTTCAGTTGATGTTCAAACAGTGTTTCAGAATTATGTAGTTTAATATTTAACTAGTTCTCTATGGGTTTTTGCACAATGGTAATAACCACACGAGCTGACACAGTTGTAGACAAAGACACGTATGAATTTGCATCCCTAAGGGCCTCTTTACAATCACAAATAAATGGACGATTACCGAAACAGATGTTTGTGTTCTTCTACATACATGTATATGGTTTTAGTCTTTGTAACACATACCGGTACATGTGTAAAAATGGAAAAAGGGGCACATATGAAAATGGTGAATTCACGAATAAAATTCATACATGTACAAAAAACTAAAACATGCTAACCGTTCATGCACCATCAATATCACTAAATTTGCTAACCTACATGTACATGTCACCTACATGTACATCATAAAACTACCCAAGTTGCACATCTACATGTATTAAGCATATGGAATTCATATACATGTTTATAAACATGTACTTAAGGCCAAAAAAAAAAAAAAAAGTCTCCGGTTTCTGGTATGGAGCTTGCCCAAAAAGTGGTGCGGCGACACGGCTTTTTTTTTTTTTTACCTGATTTTTTTGCTTCAAATGTCGGCTGATGACTGCAAATGGTGCCCGACTAAACTTAGTGCAAATATATGGGAGTCCAGAGAGGCCACATAGGCCTAAAGCTTATTCTCGACCATAACCAAATCTAAAAACACGTTAAAATTGTGCAGCAGCAGGATTCCAGTCAAACCAGTGAGTTTGGCGGTTTTGAGACATCATCTTTCATTGAAAATTTTTTTTTGCATTTTGCCGACGGCGACGCGCGCGCATACCAGAAACCGGAGACTTTTTTTTTTTGGCCTAATTGCCAGGCCTGAGGGCAGTTTTTGTTTGGCGTTGAATGTACATTTTGAACAATTCAAGAGTGTGCATAACAAAGGTTATAATAATAATAAAGTGGGTTTCAATTATAGTAAAATGTGTCAGTTAAGTACTACATGTACATATGTACCATGATTTAAAAAAGAAATTATTCCTCCATTTTTTTTAACTGCAGTCGAAATCTACTCAAAACATCATGATGTTGGACGTACTCAGGCATATTGATTATTTTTTTATAATTTTTCAGTTACAAGCAACAGCTTAACTGCTAGCTAATTTAATTTGAAACAAACTGCAGTGTATTTCAATGAAATACAGATAATAAGCTGTAATGTTTCATGTGTGGCATTTGGAATTTTTTGAATTCTTTTCATTGAGGTTTATAATTCCGTAGTTTGCCCATGATTGGTCTCCACCATATCTGGTATTGGCCTACACGAAGAGTTTGTTGTACAAACAAATGTACATATTGCATAGCTATTGAAATAAATCTGTATAGCAAATAGCAGACTGGTTTGCTTTCACTTTCAGTTTCATTTCTCTTCCTTTTGGTTTTGGGAAAAAAACAGCGCTTTATTCGAAATTGTACATTGGTATACTTTGTCTCTTTTTTTTTGTTTAAATATAAAGGCAAGACGTGCAAGCAAATGTAACTTTACAGCACCAACAGATAAATTGGCCAAGAAATAGCCCAAACAGAAAAGAAAAAGGTACTGGTATGATCTTGCACTTCATGTTTTAAAAACTATAACATGCGTAAATTAAGTACAATTGTACATTAAATGTTTGCATGCATGGTTTGCATGAACAAGTAATGGCAAAGATATGAAATTATCATCAAAATATGTTAAAATGACCTGATCATGTTGGAATGAAAATCCAAGGATGAGGAAAAAAAAATATAGGAAGTAAGTTTCCCTACAAACAAAATTCTAATCTATTTGTTTATTTATCGTAATTTTGTGTTTGTTTATTTCTTTATGTTGTAGAACCGATCATCAAGGTTCCAGCTGAGATAGCGGACAAGGGGCTGATGTTCCTACCAGATCCCAAGGATGGCTCCCTCTATGCCATCAGCAGCAACAGTGATGGCCTGAAGGTAAGACCATTTGTCCCACACCTTGACTTTGGCCTTAGGCCTCGCTTGTGCCAATCTGAGTTTCACTCGTTGTCAAATGAAGCCCTCTCCAGCTCCGTATCCAGCTTCTGATATATCCTACTACTACTACTAGTCGGCTGCACAGCAGCCAGTCACAATGTTTTCCAAATGGCTTGATTTTGGGCGGCCTCACGGATCTCCTTAGGTGTAAGAGCTACATCTTTAGAGAGTAGTCTGGCAATGTACTGTGGGTACATCAAGGAAGGTCTTCCTTTCCTACGGTTCCCATGGACAGGTTGGTAGAGGGCGTAGAGGTCGACCCCACACGACTTCACAAAGTGTGACGTCATTTCGATCAGAAATGGGGACTAAGCTGTTGATTGGTCAATTTTGATGCCCATTGTTAGAAAACAAGGGGTTACTGAAGACCGGATATAAAAGGCGCCCGCTGAATGGTCAGAATCTCGAGGTCAAGATGCAGACTAGTTTTGCATAATTAATTGCCGAATCTGCTCGCATGTGATAGACGCTTGCTGTGCAAGGGGATAATCCATAGACTAGCTTTTGCCTTGGACTTGGGAGATTCCAGCTCAGTTTGTTTTTTTGCTACAGCAAAATTCAGATCCTATAAAATAAAGTTTGGTCAAAATTATTTCATTGAGAACACAGGAATATATATCCAGTGCTGACTTACTGTCGATTTGAAAATTGAAACAAGACACTAAAGCGTTCACCAGTTCTCTATTTTCTCCTGTTGTCCAGAAACTTCCATTCACAATCCCAGACCTGGTCACTGCCTCGCCGTGTAGGAGCAGTGATGGAATACTCTACACAGGTAAATCAGATGTACATGTAATGACAAATGTTTATTTCCCATTATACAAATTGGAGTGAAGCGCACATTACTGGATGTGAGTCTCATGGCAACACATGTAGTATAGTATTAAAGGGAGGATACAACATTTGCAAAAATCAGAAAATCAAATTATAACGAAACATCTGGATGGACTGATAGCTAATGACAATCTAAAGCATCCTGTAAAATCGTGGCTTCTGGTGTGCTGATATTTCCAAGAAAACTTGTATTTTTCCAACGCTTGTCGGCCGACCATCGTTGGAGAAAACTGTGGTTTTTTTTTAAAAAGTGCTCAAAATTGTTCATATTTAGTTATTCCGCATTTAATTGCAATTTATTACACACCTGTGAAGGGGTACAAGCCAGGTAGACTGATTCTCTGACCTTATAATTCCCCAACGTCTATAAATTGCTCTGTTTCATCTTAAGTGGGGTCAGGGAACCAGACTACAAGAACATGATTGGTTTTCTTGGTTTTCAAGCATCTATGAGCCCAAAACGTGAAACAAGTCAGTCATTTGTCAGTGGAACAATATTTGCTTTAACATACTATTCCTCCAAATCCATTTATTTCTGAAAATTTCAGCAAAAGCAAATGTTGTACATTCCCTTTAAAAAATACCTAAATTTTACTTGTAATAGATTTGTCCCATAATTTTAGTTTTAGTTGATTTGGATCAATATTCCCGATATCGTTTGTACACATACAGTTTCCTTGATGGATGCTCTCTGTAAATTAAAACAGGAAAAAGCTGGCATACACTTCCTTCCCCGCCTTGATTTTCCATAAACTAAACATTACAGGCATGGAAGCGTCCCAGTAATAGCTACCAAAAACGTCATTACAAAAATCGGATTGGTGTACTGTGTGTGCCATGTGAACCTACTTATCTCAGTTGACCATAATTCCCGTATTGTGGCCAAACAATGATAAAATCATCGCCATCTCTCTTTGGTGCTCTGCCAGGGCGTAAGCTTGACAGCTGGCTGGTGATCGACTCATCCACCGGGGAGATGCAACAGACGATGACCACAGAGACCACCCAGAATGCTTGCCCCATGTCAGACGGCAGCACCTTGTTCCTGGGACGCACTGAGTTCACCCTCACCATGTTTGATTCCAACTCCAGAGAGAGAGTGTGAGTACAAAGTGGAGTGAAGCACACATTACTGGATGTGAGGGCTGTGGTCCAATGGTTACGGTGTTCGACTTGTGTGCCGCAGGTACATGGGTTCGAATCCTGACCGCGGGAACATGGTGCTTGTGCTCTTGAGCAAGACACGTTACCATTATTGGTTCGTCCTTCGGATGGGACGCAAAGCCGTAGGTCCCGTGTGTTGTGTAATGCACGTTAAAGAACCAAATAGCACTAATTAAAGAGAAGGGGTTTGCCGTTGTGTTTCTGGCAGTGGCTGCAATATGCGCCACAGCACCTTGTAAACCCCTGTAATCCCCTTGTAAGGTGCTACATAATGGTCTCATATTTCTCATAAACTTCATTTACCTGTCTTTAATAATAGACATAATTACCAGCGCCTTGAGTACCTAATTGTTGGTAGATATGTGCGCTATATAAGACTCCAGTATTATTTACAAAGAGTCCTGGCGATCCATGGATTTTTGGAGGATTTAGGAAGAAGGAAAAGTGCTTATAAAAATCAGGTTTCTGTGAGGAACATTCCTGAATCCTCCAAAATCCGTCACTACAGGAAACCAATAATACACATGTTGTACTTCAAGTTGTAAGGGGCATCAACCACATTGATATAGTAAGTTAATATGGCTGGTCGTCTACCTTCCTCAATCCTTTAAAATCCTCCAAAACTTTTGGGAGGATTTTGAAGAAGCATGGTGTGTAAGGCTTGGGTAGGTGCCAGGATCAATAAAAAGGAGTATTATACAATTTCAACAAAGTATAAAAAGCTTATTATGATTTCTCTTTCAGGTGGAATGTGACGTATATTGATTATGGTAATCATGTCGCAATGGATGACTCCGATTACGGTAAGTCTGTTCATATTGCTGCTTTCCTGTTTGCTTTTGTGCAGTAGCAGTGCAGTCACAGTGTGGACCATGAACAAAAGATATCAACACAAAGCAGGAGCTTGCGATGTTCTGTGGACATGCACGGGACCCCATATTACTTTTCCACTTTCTGAAAAACGATCTTAGAGGCTTTTGTGTGTTGTGGTTGTATGTTGCAACATTGATTATTAAAAGAAATCAAGAAGGAACTAGAACATTGAAGGAAATTAAGGTCAAAAATTCAATTTCAAAAAGTATTTACATTGCAAGTGGCAATGTTTTCCTTTTTTTTTACAAGAAGAAAGGAATTTCCACACAAGTTACGAATTACTAAGAAAGGTGTTTTGTAATTAACTACCTTATGGGGACACATGTATAATAGGAAAACAAAAGATTGTATATGTCTTCACAGGGCAATTTCTATAGGTGAATACATCTCCGGAAAAGTTATCACAAAATAGATATATATGAATTTTACTCAAAAACTAGGAATTTCCAAGGTGTGTTGATGAATAGCAAATTGAAGTATTTTATATAAGGGATATTAAGTCCAAATTTCAGCTGAGGAAATTAATTCAGTTTAGAATTGGAGCATTTTGAAACTAGATTTTCAAACTCTAAAATTTTAGTACACGAGAACATAGAAATGACTCCACAAGGATACAAATTCCAGTATGCGTGTTTGTGTGTGTTCACCATGTAGCTCATTCAAAAGAGGCCACTGTGGCTGTGTGAGTGTGCCTCTTCAACTTTTCCTGATTTCGGGATTATATAGAACACAAGAAATGGGCATTTGAAGGGGTACAAGTTTAGGCAAATGCAAACACATACAGTAGACCCTCCATTGCCCTGGAGCCCTCGGCGACCCTCAAAAGTCAAACCCTCTGCCGATGACTTCGTGGACTTTTTATTTCCCCCAATCTCACCCCTGCGAACAGTTGTATCAAACTTTCCACTTCATGTGGGCATGTGTGGTCTAGTGGTAGAGCACAGGCCTCATGATCGTGAGATTGTGGGTTCCAGCCCCGCCTTGGCCATGCGTGTTGTGCCCTTGAGTAAGGCGCTTTACCTCAATTACTCCTCTCAACCCAGGTGTTAAATAGGTACCGGCATTATTCAATGCTGGGAAGGTACAGACTCGCTGTGAAGGAGGTGTATGTGGCGATCCCCCCATAGCAGCATTTCATGAACTCGAGTCTGGCTCAATCGTTTCAAAAGAGAGATGGGCACTCTGTTCCTGTGAACGCAGGTTTGTCCCCTTTTACCTTTACCTTCACTACAATACTCACTTTTTAGACTTACATGTTTGACACAGCGAAAAACTGTTCCTCCTGCAGGCCTGAGGCACTTTTCTTCCATCACGGACGGCTCGGTGGTCACTCTGGACAGCCGGACCGGGGAGATGCTGTGGGACGGTAGCTACAGCTCACCAGTGGTGGCCATGTACACCGTCCACCCAGAAGGGATACGCAAGGTGGCGGTCACCAGCATCTCACCGCATACGATGGATCACCTGCTGGACGGCAGGGACTTCCCCGAGTTGAGGAACAGGCTGCTGGGGTATGAGAAGAAGACTGCGCTAATGTGAGTTGGACACTAAAACCCTTGACACGAGGTGCAAAACACCAGCCTTTCCATAAAAACCTCATAAATAAATACTTGAAAGGGATATTTTGAAATATTCGTAAATTGACTCGCTGAAATTGTCATTTTATCATTTAACATTGGCTGTGTGTATTGTAACTTTTACATTTTGGCAAATAGTGAATTCATTACCATTGTTGATCCAGTGTTGTAGACTGGTTCCTATCTCATTATCGTTCATACCTGTACTGTTGTCTTAATAGCGGCACAGTGGCAACCAGTTTACCAGACCTGCGGACAAAATGTTTGTTTTTTTGACATTGGAATACAGTTGGGAAGCATTCTCGTTGCCACAAATTAACAACATGAATGCATTTTCCAAAGAATTGAGAAATGTTCCGTATATTTTTACATACAATTTGGGAGCCAAAGGGCCATGTTCTACTGAATCTTACTTTCATTTCTCCTGCAGACCCACATTGTATGTTGGTGAATATGACAATGGAATGTTTGCAATGCATGCAGTAGTAGAGGACGGATCCGTTCCAATAGTGGTGAGAACATTTTGCCAAATCATCATTATGTTTTTAAGTAGGCCGATGGAGCTTAGCAGTGCTGAAAGAGGGGCACAGATAACTGCAATAAGAATGAGTTTTAATAATAATTGTGCTTATATAGCGCTTTCCATAGTATCAACGATCTAAAGGTGCTTTACAATTATTACCCCGTTCATCAGGCCATGGGACCATGCGGCAGCCGATATCAGCGCTCAATCGGTCCTCGACCCTCACAGGTACCCATTCATACTCCTGGGTGAAGAGAGGCAATTGTAGTTGAGTGTCTTGCCCGAGGGCACAAACACCATGTTCCTGGCAGGGTTCGAACCCACGCACCTTCATACATGAGTCAAACACCGTAATCACTGGACCATGGCGTTCTACATGTTTCGGTGTGTGTCATTCATTTCGTGGCCTGTTTATCTTTACAGCCTCGTGGTTGGAGTCCGCCACTGTTGGAAGGGCCGGTGTCGGCCGACCCAGACCCCACGCCTACCTTTGATTCAGGTAACTTGGCTAGCCGTGTGGTAGCCATCTTGCCAGGGCCAGTGAAGCCGACGCCTTCTACTGTCAAGCCAGTCCTGCTTATGGGTGAGTCCGTCATGGGTTGCACCTTGCACTAACTCTGGTTTCTCAGCCTCCTCCGTACTTCTTTATTTGTCCTGCACTTTTTGTTGTCCTTTAACCCTAAATCCCTAGGCTTTTTTGCCAGGATGCAACCTCAATCCTGCAAAATCCTCCAACTGTCTCCCTGTAAAATTGCTTACAGCCTCAATCCTGCAAAATGCTCCAACTGCCTCCATGTAAAAATAGCATACAGCCTCAATCCTCCGTTATTTCTTGAGTGTGGTCCTTGGAGGGCTGACCATTGCCTCAATCCTGCAAAATCCTCCAGCAATCACTGTCCATATGTTGAGCTAGTGACAGCCTGGAGAAGTGCGGAGGATTTCAAGTATGATGTAGGCCTAAATTTATGCATGGCTGAGCATAAACAACACAAGGTCCGGCCCAAGACCTTGACAGTAGAATGCCGCTCACATCCCTTTATATACCAACTATTGGCAGTTGGAAATCACAATAAACAACCCCATACCAACTGATCTCTTGAGGATCTTATTTAGTTTGTTGTAGCTTGAAAATGATCACTTTGAGAAAAGACTTTAAAGTCCCATTGTATGACATATTTTGCGGTTATTCATGTTTTGTTGTTTTTCATGTCAAGTGCTAATTTGAAAAACAAACATTATATGCTATTGAAAATTGAATAGCATGTTGTCCGATTTCCTAAAAACAATCTTAAAACTTAATCACTTGTAAAGCTGCTAGTCAGTTAGCCGATCCAAAAATAAAGATCAACTAGTGATGAAAAGGTCTGGTCATCTGTACTAAAAAGAAGGAGGTCTTGGGTTCGAGTCCCACCTGAGTAAGATTATTTAGATTTTTACCAAGCTTGTAACGTCAGTTGGTCATGCTATCTGTGCAAAGACACTGTTGCTAATCACATGATTCAGGGCAAGCTCGTGCATAGTAACGTAAGAGACGCTCGGCACCAATACATTGTTCACAATGGGTGAGAATGGCACAAAGGCACCAGACCTTGCCGGAGCTGGGGGTTGCCCAGAATCACGTGATATAATAACCTTCCCTTTGGTCGGGAGAATGCAAAGTAAAATGTGCAATGCGTTGGATTAAGTCATCGTTGCAGATTTTATTCAAATTTAACTCGCAAATGGCCTATTGATATAAGTGTGTGCACTCTTATATAAATATTTAAAATATCTTGACCAAAATGCCAGAGTTCATCAGGAAAATATCGGCCACTCCCTGACACACTGTCTGAGGAAGTGCAGAAGTTAGTATAAATATTGTCTCTTTTTTTCCGTCTAGGCACTATGGTACTACTTGCAGCCTGACAGGCAAAAATTTCAGTTTACACGTTAGCTTGAATCGACAAAGTCAAAATTCAATATGTTCGTGAATGTGTCTGAGATATCTTAATAGTGAATAAGATTGTTCAGTTGTTCTCACATTTACCATCATTCAGCATTGTAGTTAGTGGAGAGAAAAACTTTGTATGAAATGTCTTCTTCCAGGGCACCACGAGATCCCGGAGGATTCCCACGCCGTCCTGATCCCCACCAACCCCTACCCCAACAAGGCCATCGTGACCAGCACCACAGATAGGGTCATACTCCCCATCAAGCGTCCCGAGTTGACCCCAGCCCCACCCCTGGGGGAGCACAACGACACGGCCATGGTAGGGCAAGGCGGCGAGGTCTGGTTCCGCATCGTGCTGAGCGACAAGGTGTTTGTTGGAGGAGTGGTCACCCTGCTGCTGGGGTTCCTGGCTTTGTTTTATCTGATTCCAAAGGTGCATGGAAAAAATAATACATAGCTTGCCCACACACTCTTGTTTTACTATACTTCCAAGGACAATGCTTTGTGTTTTCCTTTGTCCCTGTAATATAACACTCTCCCAATGACTAAGCGCACGAACCTACTACAGAGGACCGTTTTTGGACAAAAGACCCAACGCCCGAGGACTGAAAGGATCCTTTCTTCTCCCTTTATGTGTCTGTCCTTGGGGGTTGTGTAGATCATGTACACCCCTGCAGACATGAACACATGAAAAAGGGTGTGTTTTTTGCACACACTGGTCAGGGCACAAGGAAAAAACGATTCTGTCTCAAGCTTCAATTAACTACAGAAACACCACAATACCACAAAAAGCTTTATTTTTCATGTATTCATCGTTGTTTCAAAACTTCCAAAATACTAATTGATTTGATTTGTTGTGTTCGAGAGCAGTGTAAACACATGAATAAAAAAAAACCCCAAAAAACCCAAAATTGTTATTTAATTTCTTTTCAATCATTTTCAAAGGTGAACAAAGAAATTGACTATAGCGGGGTTTGAACCTGCGACCTTCGGAGGTCGCAGGTTCAAACCCCGCTCCAGTCAATTACTTTGTTCAACTTAGAAAATTATCATAACGAACCAAGTCAGTTTCCCTTTGTAGTTTATTTGAAGATAATTTTCCTTTCAGATTGAAATTTTGTTAGCGCCAAAAAGAAAGAAAAAAAAGATGTAAAAAGGTAAATCACTGAAGTCCTCATATTTACGGCACAATTCTTTATTTTTGCCAACAATTTTGTGTGGCAACAGGAAATGACATTATTCTCTACATAAAACAATACTAAAAAACATATATATTTCTGCCATTTTCCCCTAGCCCATAGTGATTGTCTCCAACCAGCCTCGCTCGGCGCAAACGTCCAATCAGAGCCAATCTAGCTATGGGGACGGCGCGGCCGATGACGTTCCAGAGGGGTACACCAAAGTCGGCAAGATCATGTTCAATCCCAAGGAGATCCTGGGCCAGGGATGCGAGGGAACATTCGTTTACAAGTGAGTTGTCTTTTTCTTTCCAAAAAAAATAAAAAATTGGAGTCATGTTGGCACATGTTGACTCATGTGACTGACTCGATTACAAATCTGGGTTGGGGAAAAGGAAATGCTAATAAGCCACTTGCGAGTGACCTATGCCCTTTGGGATTTAAATTTGAAAAACATCTGGTACACTGACTTGCTCAGAATGCTTGGAACATTTTAATTTTGAATTCTCCAGACCAAAGACACTGTTGCTAATCACATGATTCGGGGCATATCTTACTGGTATTATTATTATTATTATATTTTTATTTTTTTTCTGTATTAATTTTCTTTTTTTGGAGACATATTTATTGATTTTGTTATCTTGTTATTTACCAGATTTCTTTTGGATGGATGTATTCTCTAAAGGAGTATGGAATAAATGTTTTCTTGAATTGAATTGAATTGAAAGCTCTTGCATAGTTACGTAAGAGACGCTCAGTACCAATACATTGCATGTTCACAATGGGTGAGAATGGCACAAAGACACCAGACCATTCCGGAGCTGGGGGTTGCTAGCATCAGGCTTGCCCCGAATCACGTGATATAGTAACATTCTCTTTGGTCGGGAGAATGCGTTGGATTAAATCATCGTTGCAGATCGCAAATGGCCTATTGATATAAGTGTGTGCACTCTTATATAAATATTTAAAATGTCTTGACCAAAATGCCAGAGTTCATCAGGAAAATATCGGCCACTCCCTGACACACTGTCTGAGCAAGTGCAGTAGTTAGTATAAATATTGTGGGGTTTTTTTCGTCCAGGTACTGTGGTACCACTTGCAGCCTGATAAGCAAACATTTCAGCTTACACATGATCTTGAATCGACAAAGTCAAAATTCAACATGTTCGTGAATGTTTCTGAAATATCTTAATAGTGAATATATATATAAACCTGGCAGACTACCAGTAAGGATTAAGCACTCCCCCTCCCCCTCCCCCAATAAAGAAAGAAATCAACAGTTTGTCACCTGTTAACACCTGTTGTGTTTTGATTTAACCCTCAGGGGAAGGTTTGATAACCGAGACGTAGCCGTCAAGAGGATCCTACCGGATTGCTTCTGTTTCGCTGATCGGGAGGTAGACCTACTCAGGGAATCAGATGAACACCCTAATGTCATCCGCTACTTCTGCATGGTAAGACCCTTACCACCCTCCCCCAATCTCCAACTGCTTACTGTTGTCTGGAAAAGGAACATTAACCCTTACTCCCTACTGTCTTTTACTAAGTACTGGACCAAGTCCGCCAAAATCCATCAAATCACACTGCTTCCAATGCATGCGTTGCTTTAGGCCGCCAGGCCCAAGTCCATCATACTCCATCAATATTTAGTCAAACCGGGCCTGCAGGACCAAGTCCCCCAAAATCCACCAAAATGGGGGGATGGATTTTAATGGAGTTTGGGAGGTAATAGGGTTAAGGATACGATATTTATGTCTAATACCTACAGGCTATGTAGCTACTTCTCTGAAACATCATGTTAAAACAAAAATCACGAACTCTTGCAAAAGCAGCCAGAATCTGTCCAGTTTTGAGTAGCCTGTCAAAGGTAGCTATTTATTATTATTATTCAACATCTCATGGAGACATTCTTTGTTTTTGCAATTTATAGGAACCAGTTTAAAAAAAAAAAAAAATTAATGGTTGCATCAGATTTCGTGTCATAACTCATATTTTTTTGAAAGCTCCCACTTAATAATTGAAATATTTTCATACACACACATCTGTGTAAACACCGTACATCGTGGACCCCCTATTGTTCCTCTTTTGTTCATACATTGTACTTTAACTTTTTAGGAAGACCTCCCATATATTTTGTGCACGACCACACATCAGGGACCTGCGGTCAGTCGTGGACCCAAATATCCTCTATTGTTCAGTGTCCACAATTTTAATGTGTTTACACATACTTGATTTTATGTCCGATTCTGTTGGAAAAATATTCTCTCTGCAAACTTTTTATCTCACATTACATTATGGAGCAAAACTTTGGTGGTACATACATATAGTGGGCCCTTGGTCAGACAGCAGTGCGCTGTTGGAATATGGGTATTTGCCTTATTGCCTGTCAACATGGTCAAAACGAAAATGGGTGGTTGATAGCACACTTTAAATACATGGCATTTTGCTTGAACAGTTTTTAGACGTCTTTGGTTCAAGTGTCCACTAGTCAAATTCTGTTTTTTAATTACCAGGAGGAAGACGCACAGTTCAGATACATAGCCTTGGAGTTGTGCACAGCCACGTTGCAGGAGTTTGTTGCGAATCGAAGCAAGTTTGCCAATTTGGAGACAACAGATGTCCTCTACCAGGCATCCTCAGGCCTGGCACATCTACACTCATTAAATATAGGTCAGTGGTAAACCTGAAACCTACTCGCTATACCTGGATTCAATTGACCTATCGCCGTTTGCGAGTTAGCCAAGCCCCTTAGACAACCCTATGGAACTTTTGTATGCTAAGTTTTGTTTGTCTCAGACGTTTGGCGTCCATTTGCATATCATGTAATTGGACAATATTTCACAAGCTGAGTTGATGCGATTCTAACGTGATTCTACTGCGATAGGTCAATTACCTTGAGATTTTAAGCCGAAATTGTTGCTCGGCATGTAGACTCATTTTGCAACCTTCATTAGAACTCATAACTGATGTGAACCCATACTTGGACAGAGGCAGTACGCATGCACACAAGTGTGTATTTACCTGCAATCGGGACCCCTATTGTCCCTCTTTTGTTTGTACTTAAACTTTTTAGGAAGACCTCCCATATGTTTTGTACATGATCCCCAGATTGGGACCTTCAGGGATTGGGGACCCTATTGCCCTATATTGTTCAACGTCCCCTATTGAATGCAGAAACAAACTTAATCAATGGTCCTCCAATAGGCCTGTCAAACGTGCATGCGCCTCGGCTTTAAGAATGCGTTTGCATGCCGCATTGTTCTGCCTCTGTAATGGCTTCTTATTTTGTTGGCCTGTTCCCAGGTTACTCCCCAGCTAATACCAGAACCTATTTTTACTCCCGACTTGGAGAGAGGTGGAGGGGGAGGGGGTGAAGTGGTTGAGCCCAAGGTTTACCCCAAGGGCAGCAGCTGGATGTCAACCCCGGACCATTGGGTCATGCATCGCAAACCCTAAGCACCATGATAGTGGCCAAATTAGTGGCTACGGCTTGGAATTACACACGCACATATGGAAGTGGCTACAGTCTCTTCCCATAGACACGTGTGTTACTGCTAGCCATGGCCAAGCAATTCAGATGCAGCCTTCATTGACACTGCCATTCTTTTTTATCACACAGTTCACAGAGACATCAAGCCCCACAACGTGCTGATCTCCCAGCCGAACCAACACGGCCAGGTCAAGGCTATGATCTCAGACTTCGGCCTGTGCAAGAAGCTGTCGGCAGGTCGTAGGTCATTCTCCAGGAGGTCAGGGGCCGCGGGCACCGAGGGCTGGATCGCACCCGAGATGCTGACTGGCGAAGAGAGAACGGTAAAGAGAATTATTTGTTAAAAGTATTTACTTTGTGCGCGGCATAAATTTGGCTATATGCCTTATCTTTGTACTGTCTGATCTCTAAACGTTAGACTCTATAGTATACAGGCAGCAACTTTTCCTCGGATCAGCTGATTTCCTCGTTTTTCACTTCACACTAGTGCCATTAAACATTGAAAAACACTGTACAAAGTCTTGTAAAGATTGGAATTTCCTCGTTTTTTGTTTCTTCCAAGTTGCATGCCTGAGTATACTCAGCAGTCACTTTGTACAAAACTTTGAAGTCAGCATGAGTCTCTTTTTTTGGCACCCCCAATATGGCCTGTCTATGTTCAGCTCATGCAGCAGCACACAATTTTTGGCGAGCTGCGAAGCAGATGCGAGCCTATGTAATACCAATTTCCGTCCGTCTGTCCGGGCGCCCGTCTGTCCGTTCTGACCATACCACCCTTGTGGGGTGATGTTCCTTTCAGGACACATCACCCCACTTTTTTCACAATAGAAAAACATCACCCGAGAAGAGAATCTTTAGAAAAAGGGATAATGGGAACACACTGCTATCACCCCACAATTCCGTCTGGCTGGAATGTCTGTCCGTCCGTCCGGGCGTCCGGCCGTCCGCGTTCAGATATAAATGTTGAAGTTTTTGGTTCTAGTTAACTTGGGGAAAAAAATTAAATGCAGATGTCAGGTATAATCTCTAGGCCTATAACTTCAGTTAGGTTCATATCATTGCAGTAAATTTTATGATTTTATTGAGGAACTTTAATTCAAGGAAATGTTAAAGTTTTTAATTGTTACATGTACACGTATACTGGTATAACATGTACGTGTGTGTATACCGGTATAACATGTACATGTACACTATGCATTTTGGGGATGTGCATCAGCTCCTGGTTTGATCTTTTAGTTTATGGGGTTGGAGTAGGGATGGGGTAGGGGAGGGTGGGGTGGGGTAGGGAGGGTGGGGTGGGGTGGGGTGGGGATAGGGTTGAAGTTAGGGTTTGTGTGAGTAGGATGAGTAGGGAGCTAGGATGGGTGGGGCGGCGGGTTGGGGTGGGGTGGGGTGGGGAGAGGGGTTGGAATATTAGAATTCGAGTAAGGGTTAGGGTGGGGATATGTAGGGGTGGGTAAGGACAGATAGGGGAAGATAGGGTAGGTGGGTGTAGGGGGTTGGGTAGGGGAGGGTACGGGTCAGGGGAGGGGGAAGGAGATAGGGATTGGAGTTTGGGTAGGGTTGGGATGTGTAGGTGATAGGGTGGGGATGATTAGGGGAGGATGGAATGGGTGTGGGTAGGGGGTTGGGTGGGAGAGGGGGCGGGTTGGGGATGGGGTAAGGTTTGGGGGAGGTGGTGATGGTGCTGTGTCTACATGTACATGTATACCCATTCTTGTTCTGCATTTGTGGCGACTACACAAGAGTTTTCCCATGGTAATACAAGTATGGGGAGCAGAACGCACTGTTGGGGCTGCAAAAATCCACAACTGGGTCCTAATTACCCTAACAATAGAAAACTCCCCCATAATACAGTGACGGCTAACCTATATACACATGTATTTATTAGGTAATCTGTTGACTTTTTATGTTGACATTTAAAAACTGACCCCTACACCTAGGCACATCAACAAGAATCCTGATCCCCTTCCATCATGCCCATCCCCAACCCTACCTTCAGCCTCCCTTCCCGCCTTGGACAGCGAGCCATGACGGCTTCGCCGTTCTAGTTAATTGAGCAATGGTTAAAATAATTATGGGCTTAACACACACACAATTGAAATATTGTAATAGCATTGTTATCATATTTATTAATCTTGCACAAGTAGAAAAACACACTGCAAAGAAAGGTGCCCCATTTGAAGATGTTATCAGCTCTGAAACTGGAACACATCCTATGTATACTACTTGTGTCCTTTAAAATTTATGAAAATGTACTGCAAGGGAGGGGTGAAAAATTGTTATTGTACTGAACATTATTACATTTTGTATATTTCAGAAAACAGCAGACTCAGTATTAGGTCCAAAAAAAAAATAGTCGGTCTCTGGTCAGCGCGCGCGTGTCGATTTTAATCATGCTCGTCAACCTTTTTTTTTTTTCAAATTGCCCGCGGTAGCTACAACAGTGCCCTCTATTGCCGCACCTCCTCAAATTTTTGTACCAAGGAATGGGGAAATTGCACCAAAGCAAATGATGGAGGGCACAAAGGCAAATTATGGAGGACACCAATGTATATGAGAACACAAAAAAGCAAAAAATCCAAGCTTGAAAAAAAAAAGAAAAAAAAGAAACCCGCGTCGCCGCATCCATTCCGGAACTTTGGTCTGACCAGAGACCGACTAATTTTTTTTTTTTTTGGCCTTAGCTCATAATTTTGTTTTTCATTGTTTTTCAGACCACAGCAGTAGACGTGTTCTCTTTGGGCTGTGTCTTTTACTATCTACTCTCCAGTGGCAAGCATCCCTTCGGCGATTCACTGCACAGACAAGCCAATATCTTAACAGGGTGTTATTCATTGGATAAACTCTCTTCAGGTAAAAAAAAAACACCTAAAACTCTTCAAGAAAATTAACTTTCTACAACATGGTACTTTTTCCATCTGGTGCACATTAACGGTTTCCAGATTTTATAATTGGATGCTTCTCTGTAGAGTTTTTCAGCCCCGATTTTGCCAGTGCACAGAAATGTACTGTAATAATTGAGGCATTATTCACTGGATAGAGTGTCTCTGGGTTAAAAAAAGAGTAAAATTACATCTTTACGTATCAGTATTTTTTTGTGGGGCACATTGTTAAGTTTAAAAAAAATTCTTCGGTTTCTGGTATGGAGCTTGCCCCAAAGTGCTGCGGCGACGCAGCTTTTTTTTGTTTTGTTTTTTACTTCTTTTTTTCTTCAAATGTCGACTGATGACTGCAAATGGTGCCCGACTAAATTTAGTGCAAAATCTATGGGAGCCCAGAGAGGCCACATAAAGCTTATACTCGATCGTAACCCCATCTAAATCACGTTAAAATTGTGCAGCAGCAGGATTCCAGTGAGTTTGGCGGTTTTGAGACATCATCTTACATTGAAATTTTTTTTTTTTAAATTTTGCTGACACACATGGCTACGGCGATGCGCTCAGACCAGAAAGCAGAACCTTTTTTTTTTGGCCTTAGTTCCTTATTTTCTAGATTTTTTTGGTTGTTGCCCAGATGTCATTTTTTGCAAAGTGATGACCATTTGAACAATTTACAGGATGCACGGTAACATAGCTGGGCTGTTTTTATGATACGAGCTATGGGTCAAAGGAGAAGCTTTGAAGAAATAGATTAATTTTTAATTTAGCAGTCTTGGAATAAAAAAATTCCCCTTCCCCCAGTGGCATTGTAATGTTACAGTAGTCAGGTAGGTGATTACCTATCCATGATTTAAGGTGAGTTGGGTTTCTCATGTGTCTAGTTGGTTCCCCACTCCTACTTCCAAAACTCTAATCACTCTACTTGTTAAATCTGTTTCTAAATATTGCAAGAAAAATCAACTTGAAACTTTATTATTCATCATATACTTTCTTACATAAAGAAAAAAGTTGATTAGCAAGCATATTAAACTGGGTAATAAGTCTTGGTGTGGACATCAAATTAACCCTAACTCCCTAGGTATTTTTGCTAGGATGCAACCTCAATCCTGCAAAATCCTCCAACTGCCTCCATGTAAAAATTGCATACAGCCTCAATCCTGCAAAATCCCCCCTTTATTTCTTGGATGTGGTCCTTGGAGGGGTGACCACTGCCTCAATCCTGCAAAATCCTCCAGCAGATCACTGTCAATATGTTGAGGCAGAGCCAGTGACATCCTGGAGCAGTGCTGAGGATTTCAAGTATAATCTAGGCCTACATTTATGCACAGCTGAGCATAAACAACACAAGGTCCGGCCCAAGACCTTGACACAGTGCATCTTCCAAAATCAGCCACGCACTGTTGCCATATAGCCTCAGTCCAGCAAAATCCTTAATTTTGCAAAGAGGATTTTGGAGGATTTGGGAAGGTTAGGGTTCATTGTTCATCTTGACACCTTTCTACTTTTCCTCCTTTGTTCTTCAGATGATTTAATATCCAGGGAACTGATTTCTCAGATGATCGAGAGGTTGCCAGCCGACCGACCCACGTCAAGGAGTATACTGAAACATCCGTTCTTCTGGAATCGAGAAAAGCAACTCATGTTCTTCCAGGTAATTTATTATGTGCATTTTTTTTTCAATTTTGCCATTTTTAACACTTTCACAACTTGGTTAGAATTTAAAGTTATCACAGTTTACAGAAATGAGCTGTACGAAGGGCTGGTTGAAAAAGCAGTTTTTCATTCACAAAGGTTTGGCTCAGCAACATACTGTCGCCTCTCCAAAATAATATTTTACCACCAAAGTCAAAAATCAAAACAGTGAAAAAGCGAGAACACTTCCGGCTATTAAAAAAAATACCAGAAACATGCATGGAAAGTTGAGAATTGTTTTCACATTTGCGGGGAACCAGACGTGTGACTTTCTAGTATTCAGAATTTTTATTTTTTTTATTTTCTTGTGGTTTCAAATTTCTCGACAAATGAATTTGTGATTTGTTTGGTTTCAGGACGTCAGTGACAGAATAGAGAAGGAAGCTTTAGACTGTGAACTCCTGGTTACCATGGAAACCAATGCCTCTGAAGTTGTGAAAAATGATTGGAGGAAAAATATTACAGAAGAACTACAGACAGGTAAACGCTTTGAAAGAAAAAAAGAATTAAGACGCCTTGATTTGCTGAAATCATCACACCAAAGTGTAGCACTAAAAGTCATTTTTGATGTTGTTTTGCATTTCTGGTTTAGAACACTTAAGAACTATAAAATATTTAAATTTGGTTCTTTGGGACTAGTCTGAAATTCACTAAGTAATTTGCATAATTCAGCCAAGCTGATAGTTTGGCAATAATGTGTGGATTTTACACATCTTGTGCCCAAACAAAAGAATTTAAGATATTTTTTTTACTCATAATGTAAAGTTGACCAGGGTTGACTTTTTCATATGTTTTTGGTAGATAATCGTAACTTTCTGTCTTTTACGCAAACAAATTGCACGTCATGAATGAACACTTGTTGATCCTTTGCAGATCTTCGCAAATTTCGAGCCTACAAAGGCAAGTCTGTCCGCGATCTGATACGGGCAATGAGGAATAAGGTATGTAGAATTTTTATGACTTATCATTTTTGTCAGTTATATTCCTGGTCTTATTTTGTTATTTTTCTGTCTTCACTGTTTGTAAACTGTGATTAGCTGTCAGCACTTCAGTTTAGCACACTAGGCAGCAGTGTTGTAGTGGAGGTAATCACAAGTCACTCAGTCCCTAGTCAAGTCACACGCTAGTCAAATGAACTGTGGCAAAGGCATTCCTTTGTTTTCATTCATCCCCGTCTTGTGATCGGACTAGAAGTTGTCTTGCGATAGTATACAAATATTGACTGCTTCGAGTGGTCTAATAAAACTGGCCTCCCTAGGTGATCCATGAAGCATTCTTCTTTTTTTCCCGAGGCGAAGCCGAGGGCAAATGGAATGCTCCATGGATCACCGAGGGAGGCTAGTTTTACTACACCACAAGATAAAGCAGTCAATATTTGTTTTATAACACCTCTCCCACAGATTCTGCTTGATTTTAAGCGATAACTGATTAATTTAATCTGAATACAATTAAAATTTACATCTATTTGCATCTGAAATTAGTTGAAAAAATAACTTGCACTTTTCCAAACTACCCCTTCACGAAATGTTTGAACCCAGCTCTGTAGCGCTAGCGCTTGGTAACAACACGGTACGCACACACCGCACACACCGTATATATTTTCACACAATGCTATAGTACTTTGGTTGCTACGGGTATAGTACCTTGGTTGCTACGGGTATAGCACTTTTGGCCGTGCACAGCAAGATAGGAAAAATAGCGAATGCCATGTGACTCACTCTCGGCCAATCAAGATACAGAATCTGTGGGTGAGGTGTTATAAACTCAAGTCGAACACTGTGCTAGACAGATATGATTGACTTCAGAAATCCCCCACAGCAATGATCCATCCAACGTCATACCGTGTTTCCCCACTCAGAAACACCACTACAGGGAGCTTCCAGATGAAGTCAAGGAGTCGCTGGGTCCGGTACCAGACGGCTTCGTCCATTACTTCACGTCGCGCTTCCCAAAGCTACTCCCCCACGTGTACCAGGCTGTGGGCCGGCACTGCAGGGAGGAGAGAGTGTTCCAGAAATACTACCCGCAACCTCAGGAGGTTGAAGTTTTGTCGTCGCAGAGGTGATCTGGACGATGGTAAAGACTTCTAGATGCTCCGTGTTAGGGCCGTCCCGATTATACCGATTATTTGAATATTCCATCATCAAACGAATGTTCGAATGACTTTTTGCAGGTTTGAATTTTTTGGGGGAAAAACAAAACTACGCACATTCACACACGACTGGGATGATATTTTATCATTAAGCTGCAGCGCTTTATTGTCAGATACCACTTTTTTGTTGACGTTAACTTTTTGGACAGTGGGGGTTTATTGTTCTCATACTTTCAGCAAATTTTAACTGGCGCGGTCTGCGTGCAATTTTCACCGGGGTGGCACGGATTTGCTGTGGGCATTTTCAAATATCTTAATATTTGGTCAAACAGGGTTCTGATTTATCAAGTACTAAATTGATCAAAAATGGACAGCCCTACTCCATGTGTGTGCCAATGTGTTGTCTTTCTGGTATCAGATGTGCTGACGTCTATGGAATGACAATTTCAGTAGAATGTGCAGGCTGGAAGTTACGATGTACGTGAATAACATACACCCCAAGGGCAGACAGACAGAGGGAGAACAACAGATTCCTTGTTGTCCTCGAGTTCATCTTTTGTTGAAAACGGTCCTCGATCGTGGGTTTGTGAGCTTTTGGAGAGTGCTATATTATAGGGTCAAAGGGAAAGACAATGCCTTGTCCTCAAGAGTTATGTGAAACACGAGTGCGTGTGCTGCCCAGTGTGCCCGTGCTGCCCAGTGTGCCCACAGTTCAAGCTGTTTACTCTCAATAATGGCCGAAGCATGGCACTTATTGTATTATCTAAAGTATATGCATTGCACCAATTCCTATGCGAGAGTGTTGCATGTTATGTTCTATTGTGTTATTTATGAAATGGACGTGTTTCATTTTTATTCTTATTGGTTTTCATTTGTAACAGATGTTGTCATTGTGATATTATTTGTATTTCTTTGTTCCAAACGGCATTTTTAATTAAATATTTAAGTCACTTTAATTTTAATTTGTCGGGGCTTACAGTTTTTTTTGGTAAAAAGCAAAGTGAATTGTACATGATTTACTTGAAAGGTATTTGCCTTTTTTTCAACTCGTGGTAATTTGTATCACTGTTAAAACAGTAATTAGTCAAAATTAAAAGAACAAATTGTAAAAACCTACACACAGTGCAGAACATTGTACTCAGCGTAAAACCTTGCCTTTTTGTCACAGCGACTCGACTGAAAAGATTGTACATAATTTGTAAGGATGTATATTATTTCGCACTTCCAGGTCTATCCCATAAAAAAATTGCTTCATTTTTAATGATCTGTCTTCACCACTGGTGCTGGGATAAATGTTCTCACAGTACAGCTGTGCATGGTTAAAAATGCAAATGTCTAAATTAAAAAGTTACATTCCAATATAAACTTATATATAACTTACCAAATTCTATTTTACTGCAAAAGTTTTGTCTGTGAGAATAAGAATCAAGTACATTTTTTTTAATATCCAACAAGGATTGGATTTTTAAAATGCATTGCACAACCAGAGGTTTAAAAGAATCTCTCCAAAAACAATGTATGATATTTTTAAATGAATTATCATCAAGAATTAAATCAATTTTCCTTAACTATGGATTTTCAGATATTTTTTAATGTTACAACTACTTAATTGATAAATGCATTTGAATTTTTTTCCCAAGTTTTGTTAAATACATCTTCCATCTCAAATCATGTCTTGAAATGGATGAAAAGAAGGCCTTGAATAAATAAAAAATAAAGTACACAATTTCAACCAGTACTGTTTTGTCTGTTTTTGTCTTCATTTTTTATTCATTTTTTATTCATTTAATATGTCCATGTACAAGTTCTGTTTGTAAAAATTGATGACAAACGTTTTCATCAGATGTCAGCGAGCCAATAGCTCTTGTATGCAATGACTAATACCTTTCCACATTCAAAAAAACTTTCTGCTAAAATCTACATTAAATCAGTCACATTGAACCAAAGTTGACAAAATATTTACAGTAACAATTACATAACAAAATTGCTCCCCCCCCCCCAAATAAAAACCAATAGGCCAGAGACCTGACGTCACGCTTTGTTTACATGTGCGCTTTACTATGTGGTAGACGGTCCCTACTTTGTCGGGCATCCCGACTTCACTCCCATAGGAAAGCGCATATGTAAACAAAGCCATTAAGTCATTAGGTCTATTAACAGAACTACATTAAATTCACTCCTAAAAATGTACAGTCACAGTACATGTAGCTTAAAAACAGTTTTCACCTTTTTTAAAAGAAAGGTTTTTAATGCATAAAGGACCATTTACTTTTCACATGCACTGTGTTGTTGGCTTCCAAGAAAAACTAAAAATCCAAAGACGACTGTTAAAAACCTATAAACCTGTTGAACTTTCGACTGTGGGAATTACACTTTTCGAGAAAAAAAAAATGTGTCAAGTTTGATCACAAAACTCAATTTCGTCCATAGCACTCTGTATTTCAATTTGGAGTTTTGCCCTTCACTGACGTTTTTTTCTAAATTTACCCAATATTGAATTTACATCGCCACAATGCAAATTCCACCTTATGAATAAATCTGTATTTCCTACATTTCTTGATTTCTTCTAAATGACGGCAGTCCAGACGGAATCATTTCACGAGGTGTTAAGCACCAGTACAATCTTTAATCCAAGTAAGCTATTTGATAATAATTTCAATACTATATGCCTTTTAAAAAGCAGGATGGTAAAATGCAGTGTTGTGTTCGAGTCCCTGCAAATCCATCACAAGTCTTTCAGTCTCAAGTCAAGTCACTAGCTATTCAAATGAACTACTTACAAAAGCATTCCTTTGTCATTGTTCATCCAGTTACTTGGGACTGGAATTATGAAAGGACTTGTGATGGACTGCAATACAACACTGGTCAACCATGTACCTGTGGTTTGAAGTGCTTATTTTAACCTTCACCCAACTCTAGAATCAAAGGGATTTTCCTGTGGATTGGATTCTGCTGGATCAAGCAGGATCCAGTCTTACATATGTCAGAGTCTGCTTGATTCAGGAGGGAGCAGGGAAAAGAATGTGATTGGGGTGACTGCTAAAACTGCTAAGGAAAAAAAAAATTGCAGGAGTGATTTCTGTGTTTTTAAAATTTGTACATGTAATACGGATTAAAATGCTTCAAATGTTGACAAAATCTTTCTACTGAAGCCTTCTTATCCAACTAACCTAGGGGTGTGCAGTTACAGTTATTAAAGGAACCGGGTACCCGTTAAAGAAACCCAACCACAAAATCCAAATCTCAGCAGTTGCTGTTCAGATTGATCATAAAGGTCTGCACGATAATACTACCGCATCGGTGCGTCATTACAGCAAGATACAAATGTGTACAGTGAGCATAGCTTTACGGTGTAAACTACAACTTTTGCGAGCGTGATATATGTTTAGTTTTCCAATCTAGCGTGGTTTTCATTTTGAAAAATCCCAACAAATGACATTCAAAACCTTTCTTTTTCATTGTCGGAGAAGTTACTAAGTAATTTGTAAAGTTGGTTACGGGTACCCGATCCCATAATCTGGAACTGGTTCCTGACATCAACGGTCGGGTACTCGGGTACCCGGTTCCGATGCACAGCCCTATACTAAACCCCTGCAATATACAAGGTTTGTTTAATACATGTATGCCAACATTTAAATTTCCTTGCAAATTCGAACAAAGGCAGAACAGCATGTTGGCATTCTGTCAGGAATAAGAGACTTCCTGTAACCAGGAACAGCAGTTTGAAATCTTTGCAAGCAGAAAAGGAATTTCAGCGAGAGGAACTGGAGCTTGATCGGCTGCGACGGCGGCGGCGTATCGGCGAGCGGGAACGAGACCGTGATCTGGAACGGGGTCTTGGCGATCGCTTCCTTGGAGGTGGGGGTCTGAGTGAGAAGAATAATAATTTTAAGATGAACGAAAAACAAGATGAGACCCTCCACTTCAATCTACCGTTTGTTTTACTAAGATAAAGGGTTTTACCTGTCCCATTTTGTAATGGCTATTAATCCTAACAATCCCCAACCAGCCAAACTCCAACTAGGATGAGTACCGCACTAGTAAACTGACTGTGCTTTACCTGAAGCTGTGCTTTGCTGTTGATGTGCATAGTTTACTATATGGAGTTGGGATTTGCAAGGGTGAGGAAGTTCCTAGTAAATCACCCTAGGGAGTTAGGGTTAGAGTACATATCAATTGTCTTAACTACCCTTCCCCTAAAACAAGGAGCTTGACTCCTTTTGGGGGTGCAATTTAACAACATGTGGGCACTGCGAAACACCCATGGATGGGGAACTCAAATATATGCAGCATGCAAAAGACAAGTCAATGATATCATGAATGACATAATATAGCAACATCAGTTTTTCACTGCGAGCCCTACCTCACGTGCCAAAAACTGGCCTCAAATGTTCTCTGCCATTTATGTAGCCCGTATCACTGGCCCCTTGATTTCGAATTTGCAACTTTTTGTTCAAGTTGTGCCTTTTGCAGAACCTTTGTGGCATTTTCGCACAATTACGATCAATTAGCCAACTTTGCATGTCCAACAGCTCTGCGACAGTGCTCTTACGTTTTGCATAGCACAAAAACACCCTGGAAGACGTATGCATAATGCTGAGTGATGGTAATGAAGGGTTAACCCATTTTTGATTCAATCGACAATCTGAGCTAAAAGAATAATACTACGCACCTTCTTCTTCTGTCGTCTCTGAATCTGGGTGGGGACCTCCTCCATGGTGGCATACCCCGGTTTGGTGGTGAGCGTCTCATTGGGCGGGGCCTTGGAGCTAAGACGTAGGCGGCAGTGATCTCCTGTCCATCAATTTGACCTGGAAATAGACAACGATCCAAATGAACAAGAGAAAGAATAAAACACAAGGCAAATTCTTACTTCTCTTAATCTCATAATTACTGACCCTAACCGAACTAAACCCATCAAAGCCCACCAGCATGTTTTGTTGAAATCTGTTAGGATGGGTACAGTACCCCTACACTGGTACTTTACATTAGGGTTGGCATACCTCCAGAATCTAAGTCCCACAGTGTGTGTGTACGATTTCCCATGTGGGTGTTGGAATTTGACAGGATGGGTACGGTTCCTACTAAATTATGCTAGGAATTAGGGTTAGTGTACAATGTAGAATTTTGTATTTCACCATTATACCGACCACCTTTGGGTTTTTGTACTTGTGCACAGTGCTTTGGACCAAGATTGACTGAGCAACCATGGTCGCCCGACAAAAACTGTGATCTAATTGGTCAATGTGAACCTGTTTGATTGACACGGCAGGAAGGATCCATTTGGGACATTTTGCAATTGTGATAAGCAATTGCTTTTTTTTTGTTATTCTTTCTTATGCTCGAGATGATTACCTTAATTTTAGCTAACCTGTCTCATATCTGGCATTGCTCATTTAATTGCAAAGCCAACATGCTTAAGCTGAAATGTATCAAATTGGAGAATGCAATCACAAGTCAAGCACATGACAATCACAAGTCAATCACAAGTCAATCACAAGCCACGCACATCACAATCACAAGTCGAGCACATGTCAATCACAAGTCAACCACATGTCCATTACATGTCAATCACAAGGCACATTGTAAAGTTAAGTCCAACTCAGATGACAAATTATTCAAATGCACAGTCATCTTTAATACTTGTGACCTGGCTGGCGATATGGCCTATAACTGACTTGGGATTGATCTGTCCAGAACTCTGCCAAGACCAATTTGGAATAACTTTGTTGATGGGAAAAATATTTTTTTAAATGATACGTACCTCCATCCATGTGCTTGAGAGCCTTTTCTGCATCGTCATGTTTCTCAAAGTCCACGTAGGCAAAGCTGCGATTCAGGTGAGTGTGGGCGCGGTCGCAGGGCAGGTCCACACTGCGGACCACCCCGTAGTTGGAGAAGATCTCCATCAGATGATCCTTGTTGACGTTGCGGGTCAGCCGGCCGATGTGGAGCTTGCAGGGTTTGGGGGAAGGACTGCGCTTGCGACGCCGGGGGGACTTGGATCTGATTGAAAATTGGAGGGGAAAAAACTCAATTACAATTTTGTCAGATATTCAAAGGCCCAAATTTTTAAATGAGCTTTCAAGCCCTGTCATACAAGAGTAATGCCCCCATCGATTGTTTCCCCCACCACTCTGCTCCCCCCTCCCCCCTCCCGGCTGCCCCCACCCAAGACGTGGGGAGTGTCACTTTTGAGGTGACAAAATACCCACCCCTCGGGCAAAATTGAAACGAAAATCTCTTACAACCAAAAACCAAAATCCCAACCCTGGGGAATGAAAATTTGACAAAATCCCGACATCCCGACATTGTTGCGCCATGGGGTTTGATGCCCCTTGAAAGTATAAATACAAACAACATGATGTGTCATTAAGGATTTCTGAGGATTCAGGAAGATTTCTGGCAAAAAAAGATAAGGAAATAGGATTAATTCCCTCAAATCCTCCAAAATCCAACTATTAGTTTCATTTTTTCCCCCAAGGATTCTGGAATGTACACCCCAGGAACTTTAACTTAATATGAAGCTTGATGTAAAATGAAGTAAAAACTGGAAGCTCCTAACGAAGATTTGTCTGGGAGTTAGGGTTGATAAATCAAGATACTGGGGCAAAAGCAATTACATGTATAAACTGTGAACCAACAGTACAAAATTCATGACAATCTATCCCCCTGATCAAGAACAAAATTACATCCTTGCTTTTCCCCCTCAATAATATTGGCATCAATTTACAAGTATAGGAGGCTATCTCTAACATGTACATCAGTGGATCCATAAATATATATCAGAGAAGTGGCTTTAGTTTATTTTACAAAGAATCAGCAGAAGTCAAGTGTTTAGTAATGGCTTCAATGTTCAACATGGCCAGGTTGGACCCAGACTGGGACCGTGAATGCATAAAAACGTGCAAAATTACTACTGACGTTTTTTTACTCACCATTCGGCTAATTAATGCCCACACAACACATACATCAAAATGCTTAAGTTGCAAGCATGTCACCTGCAAAATTTGAGACCTTAAATCCAAATTTAAGGCAAGTTTTTGACAGTTCAAAAACCATCCACGTCATTCTCCATGCTTTAGAAATGGTGGTGTGATTCCCAAGGTATTCTGGGTAGGTGTAGGAAAAGCCTTGCAGCTTACTTGTTTTTAATCGATGGCCAAATGAACATAGCGCCCTCTGTTAAAAAATGAAACATTCTGCATTCACTCAGATCAACAAGAGGGCGCTGTTTTATCTACACGATGAAAATGTTTTAGCTGAGGAGTCTTTTTGCACAATGCATTGCAGTACACATCAAAGTAATGTTTCGCGGTTGGATTTCGATAACTCCCTGCAAAATTAGAATTAAAAGCTGAATTTTTGGTGATGCAATGCTCACAACAGCAACTTTGCAGGGCAGAAGTTTCAGGGATTATTGAAGAAACTGTAGTGAGTAAGAAGCTTGCACATTTAATTCACACTGGTTTTATTATGCAGCACAAACTTTTGCACGATATGGATACCTTAAGTTTTGGGACTCTCATACACAGTATTGAGAGTCCCAAATTTTCGGACTAGGTTGGACCACACTCACTTTGTTCTGCTCTTTCTCTCTCTCCCCTTTCTGTCTTCCCGTCCCTTCCTGTCTGTGCTCCGTCGGGTGCCACTGCGGCGGCTTCCGGAGCTGCTGCTGCTCCCGCTACTGCTGCTGCTGCTTGACCTGGAGGAACTACTGCTGGAACGGGAACTGCCGGAACCGCTGGAGGATGACCCGCTGGAACTGGAACGGCTTCGAGAGCTGGAGCTTCAAAATAATTGGAACACGATTGCAACTCTGACCGATCAAAGAATCCGTCAAAACCACGTAGGAATAATAAATTTCACCCCTTCGAGTCATTTTTGCTGGGAACCCAGAAGGGAAGAATGTAGCGAGTTGGAAAATTTTTCTCGACCCTGAATATTTATTTGCATTGAGCAACTATCACTGAGGTTGTTTGTGACATATTCCGTCAAACCCAGATGTTTCTAGCAAGAGCTTGAAATGGAGATAATGGGGGAGGGGGAGGGAGAGGTAGGTTTGTTATATTTTCCAGTCTTTTTCAACTTTGTGATGTCTAAAGTATGTCTAACATGAAATATATTGTTTTTATAGTTTGTAGGGTGTATCAGGTAAACAAAATGCATCTCTCTTACTTATCAATGAAAATTTCTTGGGGAATTAGGGTAAGGTTTTAAGCTTGACCACTAAATACAAACCTTCCAGAGCTGCTACCCGAGCTAGAAGAGACAGACCCCCCTCGGTTCTTCCTGCTCCGCCCCTTATCGCGTCGGTCGCTGCGACCTCGGCTGCGACTTCGGCTTTTTGTTTTACTACGTGGCCTGACCAAAACAAAACAATGATGACAAAATAAAATAACAATGATTAACAAGGACCAAGACGGGGACCTTCACTAGGTGACTTGAACATCATACTTTTCTCTACTTCATATCATAAACATACATAAAAGTTGCATTGGCATTTTGGGAAAGAACGTTGCAACCTGACGCCACTTCTTCAGCGATTGTGTACAAAGTCTTTGGCGTCAAGTAAAACTTCAAAGTATTTCCTAATAAAATAGGAAATGTCTCGCAAGACACATGTCTTATCATTTTTGCAATGACGATGATCGAGAGCTGGGAGTCCAGAACTAGCTTACGGGTTTCCGCTAGATTAGTGTTGGCCGCCATCTTGTTTGGATGGCGCTGTACATTTCGCGCATGCGTAGTATGGCTCTGTACACTTCACGCATGCGTAGTACGGCTAGCCTCACGCAAACAAAATGGCGGCCAACACAAACTCGACAGAATCGTCGTACGTTTCGCGTTGAAAAAAAAACCCCAACTTTTGAAATAATTTTAACTTTAAGATTGATAATGATATGCAGAAGATGTTCCCTATTGCTTTTTCTACCATATAAAGCTACTTTTAATGTTAAAAAAGCATATACTATATAGGCCTACAAAATTTGTTGATGCTTGTTGACGACAGTCATGACAGTTGACGCTTGTTGTTGACGCTTGTTCATGTTGTTGACGCATTTTAGAAGAACCGCTCAGGAAAAATATGCCTATTTACTGAGAAACACTTAAAAAATTTCAGATCAGTCTCATAGGGTTTGTGCACAAGTGATGGCCAGATATCATGGGAATCTTTCCGGTCATCCTATAACACACTGACAATAAAATCAAGGCAGTGGATATTTTGCCGGCGACGGCAAACCTTTAGTACACGTTAGTTTGCCGGATATGCACTGAACATGCGCAGTTACTGGGTTTTTTTAAAAACATTTTCCGCTGACAAATTTTAGTCTGGCTCCGTGCCAATATTATCGTTGTAACCTCGTATTCACAAGATGGGATTCAGACCATTTTATAATTTCGGACTTTATTTCCCTTTTAAAAAAAATCCTCCACCAGAGCCACAAATCTGAAAAAGAAAATGTAATACTCTGCAATAAAATGTTTGAGACATATTAAAATAATAAAAGAAGAATATTCTTATTTATTTGGGGATGGGAAAAAAAAACTTAAAAATGTGGGGGGGATCGGATTCGAACTCGAGTCATCCCACTCACTAGAGCTTTTGCTTAACCACTACACCAGCAAACGTGCTGCACAACTTTTGGTGGGAATTTAATAGATCTTATAATTCAGCCCTATCTTAAAGAGTACAGCGCCCTCTGTTGATATGGATTGCCGCCGGCAAACCTTTAGTAAACGTTAGTTTGCCGTCATTACCTTCGACAAAATATCCACTATCTACAATCGATCTACAATCAAACTTTACAATTTTCACGCAATGGTTGCAACAGCTTTCAATAGCGGCTCAATGCCTGAACACAGTTCTTTAACAAAGGTCATTTCAAAGAAATGTGTACTATGGACGCGAATGGGAATGTTGGCTATTCGTTATAAGATCATACTTTCAAATTACAGGTTGTTTTCGTATTTTTTTCAAAAGGATGGTAAGGATTGCGATGGATTTTACACTTACATGACGATCGAGGCCGGGAAAACAAGTGACGCCGACGCAACTACATGTGATTGCGCCACCAATAGTTTCGTTGACAACAATAATATCTTGGCGCAGGTACGGTTGGGAAACCCCGGTTTGGTTTTCGCTGCGGCTACATCCCAACCTCGTCCCCAGGTTGTCGAGCAGTACGCGCCCACCACTAAACGCGGTTGGAAATAAAGTAAGCACTGGGGACGAGGTTGGCTAAATCCCTGACTGGGGAGGGGGGGGGGGGGGGAGAGATTAGAAATCTTTTTTCAAAAAAAAAATGAAATTAACCTTCATAATTATTTACATTGAAAAACATGTTGACCAGAATTCCCAATGTGGGAGCCTTAAAGGGAATATACATCATTTGCTTTTGCTGTGATTTTCAGAAATGGATGGAATTGGGGGGTTTGAAATATAGTTACACTGACTTTTTTGAGGTTTTGGGTTCGAAAATGCTATAAAAAACAAGAAAAACAATCATTTTCCTGTAGTCTGGTTCCCTGACTCCATATAAGAAGAAACAGACCAGTTTACATACATTGGGGAATTGTAAGGTCAGGGAACCAGTCTAGCTGGCTTGTACCCGTTCATAGGTGTGTAATCGATTGCAAACAAGTGCGATTGTCAATGATTGGGGCCAGTATTTGAAAAAAAGCCAGTTTTTTCCAACACTGAACGGCCGATCAGCGTTGGAAATTGATACAAAAATAGCACTTTTCTTGAAAATGACAGTATACCAGGTGCCATGATTTTACAGGATGCTTTACACTGTCATTCACTAACAGTCCAGCAAGGTATTTCAAAATGATTTGGTAGTTTTATTTCTTGATGTTTGCAAATGTTGTATTTTCCCATTAAATCATATTTTTCATAAATTCCCAGACAAAATTAATACAGGATTGTTGGTCCTCACTGCTTTATAATTCCCAAAACAGAAATCCCCACAAAATACAATGCAAATCTTCTTTATTTCTCTAATCTCTTTTGATTTTTTTTTATTGGAAGCTGCATAGGAAATTATCAGCAACATGTGCTTGGTTTAGTTCGTTGTCAACGATCAACATCCAATTACTTCCCAGCATTTTAAATACATGAAGACAATGGGCTGAGTTTTAAACTTTCATTCTTTTAGGGATGGAAGTTGTAATTTAATGGGTTGGGGAGGGGGAAAATGTCCCTGCCCACACTCAAAAAAATAATCAATCGGAAAAATGCTGGAAAATATAAGGATTTTTTGGGGAAAATGTGCTTTGCCCCCTCTAGAAAAAATCCTGGCGATGCCCATGATTGCAATAGAGCTTATGAGATCACGAACATGCCTCTTGCCGTTTGAAGTCATTCGTCAACAGAGGGTCGTCAATGATTGGATTTATCAAAATTAAGGAGAGCAGCAAAACAATGGCAAATTCTGGGTGTGCAGGGCAGATCCACATGCAGTCAATACAACACCATAGGGTACAACTTCAAGAAAAACTGATGTAACTACATTGTACAGTGTTTTTTTTTCCAACTGTAAATTTCAGCTTTATTATTATTACATCCATACAATGTACATGTACATGTACTTCACATATCCATCTAGCATTTCCAAGAACAACAGTAGCAGTGAGGAAGTTGTTGCGTGTACTTTGGAGCAACAATTTGGAAAGCGGGGATATTCTATGGCATCTGAAATGGTCCTCCTGAACACGAGTTCCTCAATTCGACGGATAAAAAGTGTTCCTATCCTGTCTTTTATCACTTCATTTTGTCAAAGTTAAACAAGGAAATTGACTGGAGCGGGATGTGAACCTTTATTTTCCAGATTGCCGTTCTTGTGCTTTTACCAACTGAGCTTTCCTGCCCTACGCTGGCGGTTCCCCATTTTGTCAATGTCTTTGTTCAAGGGTGGTAGTCAGAAGCCATAAACCACTATAATGCCATCACGCCCATAATCACAATGCTTGTAACATTACCAATGCTGCAAACCAGTCAGATAGTGATTTTTCAGGAAAGTTTTAGTTCCTAAAATAATATCCTGTTGAAGTATGAAAATGCAACTCTACGCTCTGTAATTTTGATGCATTTTGCACCCCATAGCTTGAATTGTGTGCTATTTTTAAAAAGGCGCACAAAAGCGACTCAAAGGGGAATTAACTCCCTTCCCTTAAGTAGCGAAAGACAGTCTCCAAACGAATCATCGTCCTGTGACCATCTGGACTGATGCTTGTCTGGGTTTTTTAGACTGTCACAATCAGGAAGAATCAGAATTTCGCCATACTATCTTAGATAACAGAACAAGTTAATATGTTTCAAGTAATTCCCGGGAAAATCACAACCATAATCAAAAACTGCACAATGTCAACAGTATGAGATTTTTTTTTCCATTGATAGTAGGAAAATAAACTGCTTAAAATGTGCATGGACATGAATTTCCACATTACATGTACATGTATTGTGGTGAAAACTCTCAACCAATACTGTGTACTTTAATTAAAGCAGGTGCATGGAACAAACAAACAACGAGTGATTCTGCAACCCTTTCACACCCCAGAACCTGAGATTGCCTGACTCCAGGTAAAAAAAAAGTACAACCCATCTTGCATACGTTTATGAAGCAGGTGTTGCTAACAAACGTGTCTACATATAGTAGATTCAACTGATTTGTCAACCTTCTCAAAAAGCTGTTGTCTGTGAGGTCACAGCGACTAGATCGCCTTTTCCATGTGTATGTTACAAACTTTCGATCCTGTTATTCTCTTGAAAAGGGAAACTCTCAGTAATTACTTCAGTGGCTATTGTGTGCTGTCCAACCTCTTCTATGATGTTCACAGAAGAGCCGTTCTGAAAGCAAGTCAGCATTTTTTTTACGGCTTCCAGTTGGCTTGCAAATTGTTCTGCTGGAGCCTCTGACACAACAGTTGCCAGCTGCTGGGTGATTTCAGACACCCGGATGTATTTCTCGTGGTGGGACAGAAGATGGAGCCGTTGTCTCTGCAGGGCATCAATGCTTCGAGCAGTGTCGGTGTTCTGAGTTGAAAGCCGACTACACGACTTGTAGTACTCAAGAGACCATCTGGATCCAATGACTTCCTTGTCAAAGAGGGGAAGGCCCTTGGTGCGACGGACAGCGAAGATATGACGGCAGGGTAGGCAGAGTGATTGCCATTGGTGACAGACGCAGCTGTCCACAGAGACTATCATCTTGTCTTTGCTGGACTTGATGACCATGGACTTGCTGTCAACATTGGCCTTGGCTATCACCTTCCAGCTGAGCTTCAGTTGTCGCAGGACATACTTCAGTGCGAAGGGGGTCAGGTACTGCTGAAACTTACTGACAGTGGTGTTGTCTGGATTGGTCTGAGGGGTATTCTCTGCCAGCAGAGCAGCCGCAGTTTGGTCTCGCTCCTCACGCAGACTCTCGACTTCCCTCATCAAGTTAGTCATGACCTGTTTCGAGGTCGGGGAGTTCTTAAACACTGCCTTTAGCTTTTCACTGACTGCTGTAAGTTTGTCAGGATCCTCCTCCTTCAGGACCACACTTCTGGACTTGAGGCCCTCCACCCACTCTTGTCGGTTGTTGTGCCAGGTGGTGTTGTAGTACCTGATCATTGTCTGAAGTTCTGTGTTCAGGAGCTGCTTGTAGTTCTCTGTGTACGCTGCTTCTGATTTGGAAGCTGCCAGCCTGCGCATTAGCTTTTCGCAGAATGCTTCCTCCTCCTTCTGCAGGCCAAGCTGCTTCTTAGATGTGTCCTGCTTGAACTTCCTCAGCATCTGGTACAGGCACATCTGCACAGAGGCACCGGGGAACTGCTCGACCAAGACCTTGGTAGAGGACTCCTTGTCAGCCATGATGACCTGGAGGCAAGGCCAATTGGGGTTGTGCTCCTTAAATCTCATCATCATGGCTCGGATGCTTTCTGCATTGGATGCGATCACTGTGAAGTAAGCTACGATCTCGTACTCGCCGTTGCTGTCCTCAACCAGCATGATGTACAGCGGCATTCGTAAGCTGTTGTTCCTGCACGTGGCATCAACTACAAGGTAATGGGGAAAAGATGCATACACTCTCATCATTTCCCGGTCCTGGTAGTAAATTCCAACCACCCTTCCGTCAGTATTCGTCACTACTTCAATCACGCTGGTCTGTTCCTCAAGCTGTGACAAATAATCCAGGATATCCTTAATATTGGTGTAGCAGAGCAAGTTTTGACGAGATGAAGCGGCTAGGTTGTGTATGTCTTTCATAGTAAGTATTTTGCCAGTTGCCTCCTGTAGGTGTTTCTGGGCTGACCTCTTCCCTTTTTTCTGCAATGAAAAATAAGGAACCAGTGCAAAATGATAAGTCTCCTACTTGCCTGATGACTCTTTAGTGAAGTGTAATCCAACTTTCTTCCCAGAAAGATATCAACAGGCAGAATTAAAATCTAACCATCTCAAAAGTCAGAATCTAGCCAGTGCAAGTGTTTTTGATTTTGTTAACTACCAATTATCTGTACCACAAGAATCTGATGTTTTCAGCATACTTGTATTTTTCCTAATATTGGCATGTTCCTATTACAATCTGAACTTGAGTTTTACTGTCCAAGCTGAGTGCCTGTGATAATCACAAGTATGCAATATGCTGTCGGGTTTTGAATTTCCTTTGTTTTTTAAAGCTCTGGCAGGAGCTTCTACATGTACGTGTCGCTTGGTGGTTGGTCGGATGGTCTGTCTGTCTGTCTGTCTTTCCCCGAAAATTGACCAAAAGTATGGTGTTCCATATGTGCCATCCACATCGCATTTCCCACGTCGCATTTTTAAGCTCTGGCAGGGTTCGTTTTGATCGATTTCAAGAAAGACTTTCATGCAAGACTTCTTGCAACATGGTCAGAGCTTATTGTGCACTCACACTTGTTTCAATTTTTACCTATATAACAAGTGCCCACTTCTATTGTGTCATATTTTGTAAAACCATAATTTTCTCCACTTACAAAATGGACTTCATGCACCAACAAGAGATGGCGCTCTTTGGCGATATTCAACACCTCCATTGTGAGAGACACATCATGTGTGCATACTGGCTCACGTTTGTATGCCACAAAATAAATGCAGCTTATTTCTATTCTGAATGTGCACAACCCAGTAATGTCTTGAAATCTTTCTCCCTGACTTTCTTTTTTTTAACCAGTTCACGCCGGGTTCATTTTCACTCAACCTCATGCCAGGGGCATTGAAGCCATCACCCTCGGGCAGCACATTCATATTTCCGGCCTCGCTCACTTCAAGTGGGTTGCTGACAGATATTTCCGGCCTCGCTCCTGCCGTGTTTATGTGTCATCCGTTGCAAATACCGCAAAACATTTGCGTGTATACACGGCCTCCGGCGCAAACTGGTTAATCCTATAGGGGCTACTTGTGCATGGAGTCCATACCCTTGAAACCATTAAACAGTACCACGTAGAATATCAAATCTTGGCTTCATGAGAAACGTACAACAAAGTTTTGTTGGCCATTTAAGCTGGGCCTTTGTGGTTTTACCAGAAACAATTCTTAATTATTTGTTGGACTTATCTACCTGGAGTATTTCACAGGCCTCCTCTCGCTCCTGGTCATTCAGTTTTCTCTTTTGGGGGAGGGACCTGAAGCTTGCCTCTTTGAGGGGGTGGTTGTGCTTCGTCACCGAAGCCCCCAGGAACAGCTGCTTGCCGTCAGGGGTGGCTGAAAACCTGAAAATGGGAAGCAGAAGAGTCTCATGTCAAGTGGAATATAGTGAAATGTGGTTGAACTTCTGTCATCCTATATTTTTTTGGGGGGGGGGGAGGGGGATAGAGGGGTGTTGCCGCCCGCCCGCCCGCGGTGTTTTTATCTGCAGCACACATCATCAATGGATCATGATTATTCAGCTAGTTTGATGTTTATTCATAAGAAAAAAAAACAATGACGTCACACCATTGCTATCACTCAGTCATGCATGTACATTAAAGCATTTCAAAGAGTGGCTTTCGTCGAGCTGCCACAGTGGCCTAGTGGATAGTTGAATTAAATATGGATTGCAAGATATGTGGTTCAAACCCATGTCCATTTTCATCAAATATTTTTGCTGGTTAGGATATGTTTAATTGAAGGGAAAACACTACGAGAACCCAAGCGTCTTCCATCCACAAATATTGATGTTAGGGTGCATGATGTGCAAAAATAATGTGCTTGCCGCCCCTCAGCTTTGTCTCCAACTTTGGCATTAGGCTCAAATTTCCTTATTTTAGGAACCTTAGGCTGGAGAATGGAGACACATCCACTCCATTTTTGGCTTCTGAAAATAAAATCATAATAGAGCCAGCAACAATGCCCAACGTCTACGTATCTTACTTGTGACACACGCATTCTGGCAGCTTGTGACGAGTACCAGCTACACATTTAAGCGTTTCATTAACCAAAACTTCCATCATAAAAGAGCAGAATTACTTTTTTCAGACTGGAAGATTTTGCACAAAGAACGAGTGATTTATGCATCCTCGACCCTCCATTATCTGCGCAGGTAACGCTTGCATACGCACGCGCGTAGTCACACACAAATTGAAGGTAAATGCGTAGAAAAAGGACCGCGTAGCTTTAGGGGGTCCGACGATGTACCTGAACTTGGCTTGGCATCCCATCCGTTGGGTCTTCTGTCTTGGTCGCAGTCCCTTGGACTGACTCTTGTAATGACCCCGATGGATGCAGCCGAAGGTCACCGTGGCATATTTGAGCTCATCGCTCAGGTATCGCTTGGGCAGCCGCTTGCGTGATCCCTCCACCGTTCGGGAGTCCAGCTTGAGGAACTTGACAAAGTTGGCCTCCTCATGCATCTGGATGAATCGTTCCACCTCCTCGTAGGAGTTGAACTTGATGCCCAATTCTGGTGATGGGATGTGGACAACCTCTTCTTCTGAACCACTAGCCATTTCACCTGATTACCGTTAGGAAATATTATACTTTTGTTTATTTGTACGTGCAAGTTTATTGTACTACCACTAGAACTATGGGGCTCTAGTCGAGACCGGCCGCATGGTGGGAAAAAAATATCTGCGAGCGGCCAAATTTAATTTACTGACAGAAAGAATGTGGCAACCTGACGCTGCTTATTTCTTCATTTATCATCTCATATTCTCAATGAACAGGATGAATTTAACAAGGTCAGTCACTGCAAAAATTACGGTACATGAATCTGGGACCGAGAAACTTTTCCAAATTTGTTAGGAACTTTGTCTTTACTCTACATTGTCTTTGTATCCTCGAGTCGACCCTCCATTATCTGCGCAGGTAGGCTAACGCTTGCATACGCGCGCGCATTGTGTCACACACAAATTGTTAGCCTAATCATGCTAATTGCGTAGAGGACCGCGTGGCTTGATGATACTCCTAGAACTATGAGGCTCCGCGTGAGCGGAGCCTCATAGATGAAGAAGCCCGCAAAATTGCCTGCAGCACAAAACACTAATAAAGTACAAAAACGTCCA